>CALNHX010000477.1:0-29269 GCA_940337035.1 Agriotes lineatus
CTTTACATTAATAAGTGCACTTGATGTGAGCAGAAGTAACTAATAATTTGAGGGATAAAAGTACAGAAAGAATATGAGCGTTATGTATTAAAAGTGTAAGCCAGCAAGAGGGCAAATTAGCTGAAAGGTAAACGAAACAGTGCTAACAAAATAATGATTGCAAAGGAGCAATGAAAAATGGAAGGCAACCGATCGAAAGACAATTAGTGGGACGCTATAGGAACTTCAAGTGTATCAGTGCATTATAAACAAAGTGATTTAAAATGTGTAGTGACATTTATTCTAAGAAAAATACAATTTTAGTAGTTAGGCAAAGACATGACATCAAAACTGTGGTTCATAAGGTTAAACATGTTATCAATCCTAATTTTTTCTATAAAAATTGAAAATCTAGTTGCTAAGTGGCATGACAGTCTTTTGTACGAAATAACTAAACAAGCCTGTAAAATTTGTGTTGGGGCCAGATAGAGCTCCTCAGTTTATCACATAAAATTATAAATAAAAAGTCCTCTGTAATACCATTTGTGTATAAAGTTATTAAGCAGTGTACAGGGCATCTGTGGCTATCGTTTCCCAAGTGTTAAGAGGTCCAAGTGAAGCAGATTAGCCAGCAGCAAGATTAGTCCAAGTGCGAGTGACTGCGGGGGCCCATTTCCATAAGGAAGCAGCATCGCCCAGCAAAAATAGTGCCTGCTACGGGTATAGAAGACCTTCAGGAGCCCGTACGTGTAGGATATCCATCCAACAAGCCAGTCCCAAGTGTATAATTCCCGTGGCGTCATTGAAAAGGGTATCCAGCGTCAGAGAGGTCTCAGCTTAAGGTAGGATTCTACAGGCACCCTTTGCTGCAGCCCCAGAATTCGCGGGGTTCGTCAAGTTGAGACTGTCTGCGAGGTGTAGCGCCAAGTTTCAGTTATCCAGATCCGCCCAATTTCTAGAAATTCAGTTAGCGTCCTTTGAAAATACAAGATGACGCAGAATTTTTCGGTTTTTGCCGCTTGCAGAACAGAAAGCGATCGCGCCTAGGTTTCTACGTCACACTAGAAACAAAACGAGCTTAGCAGTTGCTACGTCACAGAATTAATATTTACTTAATTCTTCCTTGCCATTTTGGTGTTTTTAAAATTCAATTTAGAGGTTATCTATACGTCAAATGAAAATTGTGCATTTGCCCTAATACCCGAGTTAAATTGACATACCACGAGTTATTTGTCATACAAAGTTTTCTTAATTTTATGAACCTACACCCTGAACCAAGGTTGTCTCATGATGTACGTAGCTAAGCCCGAAATTATTGCGGATAGATAAAATAGGAAAAGGGCAATAAACCATTTATTTGTTGTAATTACTATTACACTCTTTTAATTTGCCCTGAGTTTGACAGGCAGGTTCGTAATTGAATACAATACAATTTATAAAGTGTAGTATCCCTTGCCATTAATTATTTTATTTTAAAAAACTATTACATATATACTTTATTAGGCGGAACGATTACAATATTTGATTGGAGGTGTATTCGGTTTTGTGCCAGGTAGACATCTAATACGCATGCAAAATATCGTCTTCTTCCAACAAGTAGTTTTTGAACTATACCAACAATAGACGGACAGACAGACAAACAGACAAATAAACTGACGGAATTAGGAAATGTGAAGATCTGAAGAAATCTTGGAAGGTGATTTCTTCACGATTGCAATACTTCTTTCGCCTTAGGGGAGGGAAGTGAAAAAAAAACTACGCAACTAGAATGTTAAAGGTAAAGGTAAAATGTTTAAAAGGTAAAGTAAGAAATAAGGGCATATGGGACAGAACTGGGTAGAAGACGTAGCAAAAAGAGCAGCTCCATAAGATGGAGCTGGGCTGGACATGTTGTAAGATTTGGAAATGAAAGTTAACCGAATATTGCAGTGGCGACCCAGCAAGGGCAAACAAAGCGTAGGACGCCCACAAGCAGGATGGAAGAACGATATTGCGGAAATAGCTGAACGTCACTAGAGAAGAGTGACAGTAGATTGAAAAGCGTGGAATGGTCTAAACGTGGACTACATCCTGAAATGGATAAATGTCTGAATGAAGAGAAAGATAATATACGATATAATTGATTATCAGAATACCCGGAAATAAAAGGCGACGATGTAGGTTTATGTATAGATTGATATATAATTTTTCCCGCCAATAAGTAAATTTTCATTACCAATATAAAGTTTAATAAAGATCAGGGTTTCAAAACAGGTTCAAGTTTACTTTTATATTTATACTACCTTTACAACCTAGCGTTGCCATAATTATGACAAGCTGCATCGAAGTAAAGACTAATTAAAAATATATAGTTTTCTGTGCTAATCATATACAGAGTATGCTAAAAATAATTTTCTAAAAGAAATAATTCAGTTAAAAACAGCAAATTACTTTTGATTACATTTATTTAATTAATGTTCTTTTACCTATTACAACACTACATTGAAAACCTCTAACTTTTTACAATAGTAAAATAGTATATTATGTTATTAGGAGCAAAAGTTATATTTTATGTGGCGAGGCTAGACGGGATAAGTACAGCCGAGCCACATAAAGATACTTTTTGCTCCTAATAACATATAGTATTTTTTCTTCAAACGTTTTTATAACAAATTATTTACAACTTTGTGAACAAAATTCGAAAAAAAATTACTTGATCTCGTCAGCGGCAGATAATATTATCTGTCGCTTGGCAATAAAGTGACAGTTTAGCATCATCAATCCAGCAGTATAATGCCATATTTTACTGCCGTTTGAAGAAAAACACGTTAATTTATATGTATTACAAGTATGCCTGTATTTATTTGTGTTTAATTTTGCTGATACACATTGTCATTTCAAATATAAATAAACCAACTTTTTATGTACACACACAAACTATTTACAACAAAACTAAAAACAGTTCCTTATGAATCCGCATATATTTATTTGTATTTAATGTTTACTGAAGAATAGTGTAACTTAGAATTGTTCGTCCTTGCTAGGGTTTGCAGTCCACCACGTCGCTTCTGAATTCGTTGAAGCACGCTCACATTGATTTGCTCAAAATGATCTCAAATGGTTTCTCATGAATACATGTTCCGAATGGGCAACAAAATCACCGATCACAGTGCTGAAGCTATTTGGTAAAGGAGCTTAATTTCAGTAGTAGTTCAGTTTTCAATTTATATATTTTTTTTGTTTTGGGGCGATCTTTACGTTTCAAGCCACCCAAATAACGAGATTTACTAACTCAATAATAGTACTTTAACTCAAATTAGACAATTTATTTTTATTCGAATGTCACTATGAGCCTCTTGTCTGTTCATTCTAATGATTTTAATATTTATGTAGTTAATTTAGTATTTTTAATTGTGTCAATTGAATTTAAAAGATGTCCAAATTTAGATAATAACTTCCAATAGGAGAGTAACCAGCCTGGGCGCTTAATAGAATGATTATTTAAAAGATAATAGATGATATTTTTCAATAAGTCATATTGTATTCAATCATAAATGAAAGAATAATTGCAGATTAAAGTAAATTTTAATAATTGTTAAATTGTTTAAATAAGTGCTATCACTTGGCATGTACCTGATAATGGGAGTGTCAGTATCCAAGAGTATGATACAAATAACGCAAGGAATTGCAGTGCACTTGTAAGTTCATCCCTTAGCTGTATCAGAGAGCGTCTAAGTAGCAAAGATTGTCATAAAAAAATTAGACCAATATTCTATAAAGAAAACTGGATTAAAATGCTTCTGAAAGACAATATTTATGAGAAATAAATTTAACAGTGCAATGCCTAATTATTAACTACCTGAAACAAGCTGAGAAGTGATATCTAAAAGGCATAACCGGTATTGAGTTTGAACGAAAATATTTATTACAATTATAAATGAATGTCTGAACCTGAGTAAATAAGTTTCATGTTTTAAGAAATATTTTTTAAAATTTTTACGTCAGTGATTTGTGCTTATCTAAAAACCTATTTAGCCCTTATTACCGAGTGATTTTTACTTATTTCGAAAATGGCGTTTTTCGGAATTGTAAAAATCCAAAAGTGCAATTTTCAAAATTAAGTAAGATTTCAGTGAAATTATTTTAGTGCCTTAGTTTCAGCTAACTAAATAATCTCAAGGCCACAAGACACTTAATTTTCTTTAACTTTAGCTACAAATTCTTTTTGATTTTTTTTACATTTTCAAATGTTACATACCAAGACTTAATTTTAAAATTCAATTTTTTTATAAGAATACTTTAAGGATTTGTAATTGAAAAAAAAACAATATAGAATGTTAATTATTCTTTTAGATTTTTCATTATTTACCGAAAATTAATATGTTCCCATAAATTTTACGTTTTTGGTGCAAGGCGCCTTTTAGGTGAAATATTTTTCAATGATGATTCATATCCATTTATGGCTTCTAAAAAGTAATTTTGCCCTGTTAATAAATTACTGTTATAAAAATCTTGTAAATGTTCTTTTACAGTTGTCTAAATAAGATCTTTCTTTATTAAATTTGTATGTTCTAAAAAATCTCTTCATTGAGACAACTGTAAAAGAACATTTACAGGATATTTGTCACTAACGGGACTAGATTAGAGATATTAAAAGCCATTTAAATAGAAATTAATTACCATTGAAAAATATTTCTCCTAAAAAGCGCTTTGCATCAAAAATGTAAAAATTAAATATATAAATATAATATACATATTAATTTTCGGTAAATAATAAAAACTTTAAAAAAGTAATTAACATTTCATATTATTTTTCCAATTGTACATCTTTAGTGTTGACATAAAAAATTTGAATTTTAAAATTAAGTCTTGGTAATTGCAATATTTAAAAAAAATTAAAAATTAATTTATCCTAACGTTAAAGAAAAATTGGTGTTTTCTGGCTTTGAAATTGTTTACTTAGCTAAAACTAGCACACTCTAAAAAAATCTCATTGACATCTTACTTGATTTTCGAAAAATAGCACTTTTTAGGTTATTCTCTGAATGATGTATTTTTTTAGTAGTGGTTTATTATGATATGTTTTATCGGACTTTTTCCACTGTCTCATGTGTTTATCACACGACGTTTCGGGAGTTTTTTTATCTACTCTTGTTTAAACTTGGTTTAAACACACATAAATTTTAATAACAAAATTTACGAAGCCAGTCAGAAGTTCGAAATATAATTCTGATTTCATAAACAAACAGTTTTAACCTCCAGTTTTACTTCATAATTTCGCAAGTTTATACGTAATTTATATCTGTTTTAATCTTGAATTAAAACAGGCAAAATTCAGTTCCCATTTACGAAACCTTAAACGAATATTGTTTCGCCAACATTAAGTGAAAATGCAACTCGGCGACCTAGAAAGCCAAGTTCAACGCTCAGCCCGCAAACCGATGCGGAAATATAAAAGCTTATCATGCTGAGTTGCGGTCTTTGCGGACCTTTAAACGCGTTCTATTACACTATTATGAACTTTGATATTGTTACTGCGTTAAGCATTTTTAGTTTTATATAAATACTAGTCTATTTTCATAATAAAAATCAATCTGCATTTAATGTTTGATTCATTCACTATCCTTTCTAAGCCATAATATTCACGGGGCATGAGGCTGTGCTCCGAGGGTTAGTGTCTCTACTGCCGTCCGTTTCAAGTACCATTGACTACATTGGTTTAAAACGTAAACACAGTCTTGTTTACGTGCTTGACGGATAGAATCAGAGCAAAGTAACGGAGTCCTGATACAGCCTCTCAGGCATCTCTGTTCATGGTCCTTCGAGCCGGATCTGTCTCCAACTAACGAAAAAACACATCCCGAGAAGAAGACAACATCTGCCAACCACCCAGTTCCCAGAAAAATGGCCAACAACATGGAGGAATTCAACAACTTAGCTATCGCCCAAGAAGAGCTCGCGCAGAAGATAAAGCAAATATTATCCAACAGCAAAAAGGACCCTGCCAGCCGAAAAAATGAAGCCTACATCGCCAGTCGCAACAAGACGCTGGACGAACTTTGGAACACTGCAACTGAGAATCATGCAAAATTGGGGCAGCTAAGTATTCCAACTCATAATTATTTTAAAACAGGGTATTACGACCAAATTAAAGCCATATACGGCGAATCAAAAAGTTACTTGCAGAGCTGTTCAAAAGCAACGGAAATTTTCAACCCCTCCGCAAGCAGAACACAAGAGGAAATGGTGGCTAACCCCGAGCAAAAGGTTCGTATCCGAAAACTGCAGATTCAGATCCAGAATTTTAAGCAAGCGATGGACGACGCCGAGCTAACACAAGAATTAGGGAGGCCCGCCATCACGACAAGGGAATTAAGAGAAAAATGGGATCGTGTGGTCGAGATGGACGAAGAAGTTATGTCAAACGACATGGCTTCAGAACAAATGCACTTCAGTCCTGAATATACTACGTTGGAAGACAGGTACAGAAATTTAATTATTTTATTGCAAGCGCCAACAAGGAACGAGCAAGCAGCAGCCATCTCGCTTCCTCAAGTCAAAATCCCCATATACGAGGGAAATTATGAGGAATGGGCCACTTTCAAGGACCTGTTCACCAAATTAGTAGATGACAACCAGAATATGGACGATGTCATCAAGATGCAATATTTAAAGACGCATCTTAAGGGAGAGCCAAGCCGACTGATCCAGCATCTAGCTGTTACCCAAGCAAACTACAACACCGCCTGGAATCTGCTGCAACAAAGGTATCAAAATAATCGCCTTATTTTAACTAAATTGCTAGATACCATATTCGATCTGCCGGTCCTCTCCAAAGAGTCAGCCCAAGGGTTAAAACGATTGCACGACTCCATCAAGGAATGTGTGGAGGCAATCAAAAATTTAGGCATCTCCACGGACAGTTGGGGTCCGTGGATTAACAGAGCTATCGCTCGAAGATGGGATCCTGAAACCAACAAATTATATGAACAGTCGCTTCAATGTCCAAATGAAGTCCAGGATCACCTAAATTTAATGGCTTTCCTGCAAGTGCGGTTCCAATCTCTAGAATCCATAGATGGAGCTCGAAAGCCCACGCAGGAAGGACCACAGAAGAATTACGCTTCCGCATCCCTAAATTGCAAGCTGTGCCATGGAAATCATTCCATCGACAACTGTAGTCAATTCCAGAGGCTACCTACCCATGAAAAACTAGAAGCAGTAAAAACCAATCGATTGTGCTATCGATGCTTGCGGCACGATTCAAATATTCCATGTCGTGCCTATTTTAATTGTAGGATCTGTCGCTTCCCGCATCATACTCTGCTTCATAAGGCGCAGCCACCATCAAGGCCGCTCCCTGCCCAAAAGATGAGAACGTCAGCTCATGCAGCAGCTATGAAGACCTCCAACGCTCCAGAAAAGAAGCCGAAGTCGGACATCATCACCGCCAATTTTGGCGCACAGGAGAGCCAAGTTCTACTTGCCACAGCAATGGTTCAAGTAAAGGCAGCATCCGGGATGACTCATCTACTACGAGTATTAATAGATCCCGGGTCTCAGGGGTCGTTTATCACGGAAGCATCAGCCGAATTATTGGGATTACCCAGGACCAAAGTTCGAGCTGAAATCACAGGAATCGGGAACAGCGAGCCAAAAATTGCCAAATGGAAAATCCCAGAAGGAATCACTAAAACAAAGGATGGCATCTTGGGACAAAATACCAAACTGGGTTGGGTATTATCTGGAACCATTGGAAGACAGCATAACGACAGCATTAGAGTCAACACCATGGTTGCCAAAATTGGAGAAGAATATCAGTTACAAAAATTCTGGAACATAGAAGAAGTTCCCACTCAACGAAAAATTTCCTCAGATGATCAGGTATGTGAGAATAAATTCACAGACACAGTGGCTCAAATCAATCAACATCGGGACAACTACATGAAGGTCAATACCACGATTGGCAACTCGTGGCAAATTGGAGAAGAATATCAGTTGCAGAAATTCTGGGACACAGAAGAAGTACCCACACAAAGAACACTTTCCCCAAAATATTAGGTACGTGAAAAGAAATTCACAGAATCAGTACAGGAAAGACCGCAGAAAATCGAAGCTTCCGAAACTCTTAATCATGAAGGTCACTACATCAAAAGCTGTGGTCAGTTCCGAAGTTCACCTACCAATGACAAGCAAACAATCCAGCAGGTAAAGAAAATATTAACAACCGATCCTACAGCGGAAGAACGAGCAATCGCAGCTGCCAATATATATATAACGGAAGTTCAACATCCTGTTATCATCGAATGTGAAAAGGTAGCATCTTCTCATCCACAAGAAAATCACCAAGTGCATGGAACCTCCGAAGTCCTCACTCACGAAATCCTCGTTCATGAAGTCCGCATCCACGAAGTTCCCATTCAGGAAGTTCCCATTCACAAAGTCGATGGACAGAAAGGAAAGGAAATTGCAGGCCACGAACAAATCATTGAAACTCCTACAGCAGCTCCAAGCAGTGGATGCAGTTCAGAAATTGCAGGCCACGAAAAAATCGTTGGAACTCTTCCAGACGCTTCGACAGCAGCTCCTAGCGATGGATGGAGCCAAGAAGCTGCAGCAATAACTGCTGCTAGCAACAACACCTCCAAGCCCACTAAAAACTTGAC
Source organism: Agriotes lineatus (assembly GCA_940337035.1). Taxonomy (NCBI): domain Eukaryota; kingdom Metazoa; phylum Arthropoda; class Insecta; order Coleoptera; family Elateridae; genus Agriotes; species Agriotes lineatus. The sequence goes on from CALNHX010000477.1 coordinate 8,625, forward strand.
ACTCGGTAATGAATACAGCCCAGAAGTTACAGCAATACCTGCAGAAGATGGAAAACCCTCCGACTCCATTAAAAACTTGACACCCGGTGGAGAGCGGCACCAAGACTTGTCGGCAGGGGATGCAGGAAAAGAAAACACCAAACACGTCGCACCTAGCGATGGATGGAGTCAAGAAGTTGCAGCAGGAACTGCAGCAATCGAGAAACCCTCCGAGTTCAATAAACAATTAGCACCTAGTGGAGGGTGGCAACAAGACACAGCGGCAAGAATTGCAGTACACGAGCAACCCTCCGAGTTCTCTAAACAATTAGCACCTAGTGGAGAGTGGCAACAAGACACAGCGACAAGAATTGCAGTACACGAGCAACCCTCCGAGTTTTCTAAACATTTAGCACCTAGTGGAGGGTGGCATCAAGAAATGGCATCAAGAAATGCAGCCAGCGAGCAAACCTCCAAGTTCGCTAAATACTTAGCACCCGGTGGCATTTTGGCACAATGCACCACGTTTTGGTCAATGGAAGATATTCTAGCTCTCTGATTGGTTGTGACCGAACGGCGGTGCATTTTGACAATCCAAACTGAAACGTGGTACATTCTGCCCCGGAAAATGGGCTTAGTTAGCTTTACAATATAAAGTGTAACCATTCAAATATTAACCGACTTCAAAAAAGTACATTATGCTGTATTTGAGTACGCACTAAATAAACAACCGTTCGTGACAAAATAGGTATTAGAAAATTCCACTTTTTTATAGGTTTTATGGTATAACATTGCAATTGCATATCCAAGTTGAATGCGTAGCAATATACTAAAAAATATATCCTAAAACCAAATATTATTCTCTTAGGTAGATACTATAACATAGGCATATGTTTAATAAAATACTAATGACCTGCTCCATGCAATTTAGCATTGGTTTTTTGCATATCTCTTCGTAAGCCAATTGTCGCTTTATTTTGGTAGTATTACGTGACTCGTTGTCGCTGCATGGTTGACGTCCGTATTGTAACCTTTTTTTTTTATTAGGCTTTGTACCAGTTCAACAAAACAATTGTTATTCATGGTAGTGTTAAATGAAAACAACGAAATAATTACAATAACATAAAGGCAAGTATCACCTGCATAAACACTCATTTTGTTAGTTAGGTATTACCATATAATTATTTTTATGACACTGCTAATCACTATCACTATCAGTTAAGTAGATATCTTGCGGTAGATTACGTTTCAATCGGGTATGAATTTGTCTTCGTCCTAGCCGATAGAATGCTGCACCTGGGCAATTGTTGATGTTCAGATGGAATGTTTTAGTTAACGTCTTGATATGCTCTGGGATGGTTGACATACCAAGTTCAAAATGAAGTTGTTTATTGGGGACATACCAAGGGGCATTAACTGCAATTCTAAGGATTTTGTTTTGTAAAGCTTGGATTCGATTTAGGTTTGCTTTTGACGTGTTTCCCCAAATTACACAGCCGTACATAATTAACGGACGTATCAGAGATTTATAAAGTAGAGTAGTGCATTCTGCTTTTAAAGAAGATTTCTTGTTGATGAGTGGATACAGCTGTACCAATCTTGTGTGACCCTCATTTAGTTTCTTCAAGACATGAAATCTCCAAGTGAGACGCGTATCCAGATATATACCCAAGTATTTAACAGCTTCTGTGGAGGTGTTCCATGGAATGGCATGATTATTAATTATTATTGATGGTAGTTGAGTTATTCGTCGAAGGGTGAAAATCTTCGCATCGCACTTGGTATGATTTACTACTAGATTCCATTGCTCGAACCATCTGGTTATTACGTTGGTTGAAATTTGAAGTTCTGCGATTGCTTCTATTAGGCTTTCATTCTTAGCCAGTAGGACCGTATCGTCGGCATATAGTGCAAGATCTATGTCGATGTCGGGAATATCATGCGTGAAGATATTAAATAGAATAGGCCCTAAAATACTTCCCTGGGGAACTCCTGCTCGAATATGTCTCGTTGAGGAGATAGCTGTGTGTATCTTAATTGCAAATGTGCGATTTTCGAGATAGGAAAATAAAATAGCTTTAATGTAATCTGGAATTTCGATTTGGGAGATTTTGTATTTAAGACCTTCAATCCACACTCGGTCGAAAGCCTGAGCTAAGTCCAAGAATAACGCTACTGTGTATTGCTTATTTTCGTACCCTGTTTCTATTGCCTCGACAATCCTCTGCAGCTGATGACAAGTAGAGTGGCCCTTTCGAAACCCGAATTGAAAGGTTGGAAGTAGTTCTAATCTGGTGACTTCTTCAATGAGTCGAGAATAGATGATTTTCTCAAAAAGTTTTGAAATCGTCGTTAAAAGACTAATAAGTCTGTAGCCAGAAAGGGTTCTCTTATTTTTTCCTTCTACTACCCCTCGTAACACCAGTTTTTCTTCTAGTATTGCTGTAGATTGGGCAGTAGACACGTATTGCTACTCCAGATCTTTATCTTAATGTGATATTGGTTCCAAAAGTACTTAAATAGGTATCCCATCTTAATATTTGCTCTATCGTTTCCGAACGTTTTAGGCATCTGTTGGTAATTAACTGATTTGACCCAAAATTTTGATGTTTCGTTGTAAACATTGCAATTAGTTTAAGAAAAGTACATTTTGATCTACAGTAAAGTTGTCATCATCATTGGTTGAACGTTGAGATATATTAACTGCACCTTCTTCATGCAAGTCGTGCAGATTCGTATTATTGTTATTAGAGTTTTTTGTTATGGGTGTATAAAATTCTTTGTAGTTAGCTTTTTCGCCTAGCACTAGTACTGCCGTGTTATATCGATCATTAGCAGTAGCTTTATTTATATAAAAAAAAGAATATCATTTGTTGAGGTTAGCTTTGAAAATCCTGTTATCCACTTATCACATTCTTTAATGGTTTTCACTTCAGCGTAAAGAGTTTTCATGTTGTATCACTTTAATAGAATATTTAAATGTCTCAGACCCATTATACGGCAAAGTTTGTTGAATTATAATGAGGAAAAACTATTAAGGAACACTACACAAAAATTAACAGATCATGCACCACGCATACAGATATACGGCTGCAGTTTTACTTGACAGCATCGCATGGGCATTTGACGCGGCGAAGAGCTCGGCAAAATGTACCACGTTTCAGTTTAGATTACCAAAATGCACCGCTGTTCGGTCACAACCAATCAGAGAGCTAGAATATCTCCCATTGACTGAAACGTGGTGCATTGTGCCAAAATGCCACCCGGTGTAGGGTGGAACCTAGAAATGGCAGCAGCCAGGAATTCAGAAAATGAAAAATCCGAAACCAAATATTCTACGCCTAATAGAAGGTGGATTCAAGAACTAACAGCAACAAGTTCAGAAAACAAAACAACAAACACAATGCTAAGCACTTAGCCCCTCGTAGAAGATGGAATCAAGAAGACGGCTTATTAAAGTCTACGAGGGAAGTTACCGAAGACTCGCAATGTGGAATACCGATGCGGCATCCTCTAAAACAGCTAACCTCGGCAAGAGTGATATTAATTATCGTATGCACTCATATAATGTTCGTCTCCAAAGGAAGAGGCAGCCGATGGACGTTGGCAGGATGTTCCAAACCAATTGGTAACATAGTCAACGACACAATAACACAAAAGCTCTTTTACAGAAATAGCAAAGGAGCCAGTGTTGCAGCAACCGAACCACTTCAAGGATTTACAACCCTCTCGGTTAGACCTGCAACATCATCTGAAGGAAGTAGCATGGAGAGCCATCCGACGTCGCTACTACCTATCCAGAGGAATAATCAACAGCGTCTAAAAGACGTGACATGGAAAACCATCCGCCATCATTCCTATCTATCCAGCGGGATCACCGGCAGCATATTGGGAGCCGCCGCTCTAATAGGAGCCTTCTACTACATTCGGAAAAAGATCAACCGAAGGAAGCATCAATCCAAACAACGCCAGTCAGCCGTAGAAGAATATCCTCTAAAAAAACCTTAATGTGGAAGAAACAATATAGTTTTTTTTTTCTTCAGCCTAAAATTGGCAATATGTTTAAACTTGGTTTAAACACACATAAATTTTAATAACAAAATTTACGAAGCCAGTCAGAAGTTCTAAATGTAATTCTGATTTCATAAACAAACAGTTTTAAACCTCCAGTTTTACTTCATAATTTCGTAAGTTTATACGTAATTTATATCTGTTTTAATCTTGAATTAAAACAGGCAAAATTCAGTTCCCATTTACGAAATCTTAAACGAATATTGTTTCGCCAACATTAAGTGAAAATGCAACTCGGCGACCTAGAAAGCTAAGTTCAACGCTCAGCCTGCAAACCCGTGCGGAAATATAAAAGCTTATCATGCTGAGTTGCGGTCTTTGCGGACCTTTAAACGCGTTCTATTACACTATTATGAACTTTGATATTGTTACTTCGTTAAGCATTTTAGTTTTGTATAAATACCAGTTTATTTTTATAATAAAAACAAATCTGCATTTAATGTTTGATTCATTCACTACCCCTTCTAAGCCATAATATTTATGGGGCATGAGGCTGTGCTCCAGGGGTTAGTGTTTCTACTGTCGTCCGTTCAAGTACCATTGACTACATTGGTTTAAAACGTAAACACAGTCTTGTTTACGTGCTTGACGGATAGAATCAGCCCAAAGTAACGGAATCCTGAAGCAGCCTCTCAGGCAATTCTGTTCAACTGTCATTACTTGAAAGCTGATTGACATTAGAATATTATTTACTGATTGTATGAAACCAACTTAGACATGACTTACACTTTTCATGGTGTACTGAATTTTAAATAGCTTTCCAATTTCTGGTTGGAATACTATACAAGAAAGTGTACCAGAAATTTTGCGACTGGCGAATGAAGAAAGAAGCAGATGTAGTTACGGAAAGGGTGATACTAAATTATATTTCGGAGCAATCTAAGACAATCAAACCATCGTCGGTATGGAGTTATTGCACTATGCTAAAAGCCTGCCTGACGGCAATTGAGCATATTGACATTGGAAGGTGAGTGGGAGTATTGTGTATAGAATCGACATAATACCTGTTTATCTATTTTTAATGTAGGTTTCCCTTCTAAAGCAAAATGCAAGGGGCTTTAAGCCCAAGAAGTAGAAAGTTCTTAGCTGCGACGAAATTTTGAGGTTCATTCGTACTTCACCGGACGAGAAGTATTTACTTGCAAAGGTTAGCATTATTGATCTCTTTTTTTCCTTGTAATTGTAAAATCACGTTGCAGACTATACTTATTATGGGTATTGCTGGCAGTTGTCGCATTGGATTGGAGAACTGGTCAAATTGAAAATTGACGACGCGACGTGGACGACAGAGGCAGTGTTCTAGTTGTTACATTACCAGATACGAATACCAATAAACCCCGAACATTTACAATCATCAATGAGACAGCTATAAATGCCCTAGACGTCTATAGAAAGTATATGAAGCTACGACCAACAAAAGTGGTGCACAGGCGACTTTTTATAAATTATCAGAATGGAAAATGCACGGTCCAACCCGTCGGAGAAAACAAAATTCGAAAAATCCCTAGTGTTATTGCGACGTTTCTGGGTATTTCAGAACCGAAATTATTTACTGGCCATGCCTTCCGGCGTACCTCCGCTTCACTTCTGGTGGATGGTGGCGCGGACCTCTTGGAGCTTAAGAGACATGGTGGGTGGTCCTCGAGTACAGTGGCTGAGAATTATATCGTGGATTCCGTCGAAAAGAAGATCCAAACCTGCGAAAAGATTTTCGGAGCAAGCTCTACATCAATCCTGCCCCCTGCTAAATCAAAGATGGAATCGAAATCATCTGCATTTGATGCAAGTAGTACCAACACGACTGCCGAAAGAAGCTCTATTTTAACCCTGCCTACTGTTAACCTAACTATTGAACCTAAATCATGTGTTGCCCCTAGTGCAACTCCAGTTTCAACACCCAGCTATGGAAGTGTGAACTTTAAATGCTGGAGCGTACAAAACTGCAATATTTTTATTGTTTCTCAAACACCGATAGAAGATATACATAACCTAATGCGATAATAATTTTGATTGTAATTTTATGCAATTTGTAAAAAATATTATATCTAATAATGTTAAAATAGCGGATTAAAATTTTAATCCACTGCTTATAAAATTTTAATGCGCTGCTTCAATAAACAAAATAAACAGCTGCTTTAACGGTGTGATTTGACATAAATAAACGAGTGTTTATAAGGCAAAATTGAATAAAATTGTTTAAACCCAACAAGGAACGTGAGAAAGTTATAAACTTTGCAGATGTCAATTGTTGGCGGCGCATGCGCCTTACGATCGGCGTCAGTATCATACCAGGGGCGTTCAAAATGGAAAGGCACTGTTGGCTGGCAACGCAAAGAAGATTTATGAAAAATTAATTAAAGGGTAATTATTTAAAGAGTTGAAAGATTTATTATAAGGAGATTGAAAGAGGGTAGGTTGAAATTATTAACCACGATTCTAACCAGGTTGAGAGAATTCTAAAGAAAAATTGTTATTGGACATCCCTAACAGAAGGTGATATGAAACGCTAAGGTTATCGATGTCTGTTTTTTAGTTAAGGGTGTTGTTACTACCAAAGATGTGGCACATTTCAATAAACAAACGATGGTTACTATTAGGTTCTGTTGTAATGATTTTGGTATTATCAAAATTCATCTCATGACCTGTACTGTTGACATGACTAGCTAAAGCGCAGGCCTTAGGTTTGATACGGGAATCGCTTTTGTGTTGTGTAATCCTAGTTTTCAACCTTTGTGAAGTTTGCCCAATATAGGTGGACTGACAGCCATTACAATTTATCTGATAAATAACATTCGGGGTTAACGTAATTGGAGTTTTATCTTGCAGTTTGGAGAAACAATCTTTTATAATATGGTGGTGCTTATCTGCTATTATTATGTGATTGAACTTGCGAAAAACCCTTTTTATTGTGTGGGATTGAAACAATAAAGAAGCCGACCTGCGATTGACTAATTAAAATAATTGATGGTAGTAAAAAATCGCAGATCAACCCCCCTACCGTTTATACACCACGGCAGCTCTAAAAAACTCTTTACTCACCGCAATGGCCGAACTAGCTAACTCAAATATCGGCGGCCTTAGATCGTAGGTTCAAATCATCAGCTATGTGCCCTGGAATGTCTTCAAAAAAAGAAAGGAAATGGAAATGGGCGCCAGAAATCAAAAGATTTCGAATAATAAGAGAAAATAATTTGCAAGTGACTAGCGTTTAATTAATAATCAATAAAAAGTTTTGAAGTGTCAGTAATAAATAATCAGAATAATTAAAATGCAAATAATATTATAACCAAATTGTGTACGTGAACTGAAGGTTGCGACACGCATAAAATTTAAAAAAAAACCCTTTCGGGTTATTTTAATAACTCTAAATTCAAATTATTTATGAGATATGCATACCTCAATCATTTAATAATACCTTCTGTTTAGGCTATTGAAATAAAAAAGCGTGACTGTACCTTTTACAGAGGGTCGAAATACACATCAAAATAGCAACTTTAAATATAGCATAATTAGATATAAGCATAAAAATTTAAATATTAAAATAAGAGTATGTATGAAATTGAATGTTACATTACATGTTAATAATTGCGGAACGTATGCATTTAAATTTTAAATATTTACGGTTTTAAAATGTATAAATGGAAAAACCAGGTATTCAAGATAAGTTGATAAATAATTCCGGAAAAGCACTAACTAACCTCGAAACATAAGCTGGACGTAAACGGAAACAACCCTTGTTGAAATCGCCATAGATGCGCCGAAAATTGCTTCAAAGCATCTCCAAAAGGCGGCAAATACGCCGAACCCAGCGGGTGTCGAAAGTGCGATGAGGTTAGCGACCTGGCCTCCGAGATAAACTCGTGGTTGAAACTGATAATTAAGAGCTAAGAAAAATATAATTACTATGGGGATAATAAGACAGAAAAGCGCAATCGTACCTGATTATAATCAGCCCTTAGAAACACACTGCTCATTGAAATTGGTTGAGCGCACGTAATTTGACTTGAACAAAATCAAACCGCGGCCGCGCGAAATGCGCCGCCTGAGGCGAGAAGAATAAGTGCCTCGGACGAAAATTTCGTTTCTAAAGGGAGACTCGCACTCTGATAAGAGATAGCGCAGGTCGAGAGGGCATCGTGCAAACGATAGGAACTTGATCCAGGTATAAAATACGCTGCTTTGGAAAATAGAAGAATTTGAAATGCAAAAGAATTTATAATTAAACTAAAAATATACAGGTTAAGCCTGAAATAATTGGATAAATGGCGAAACAATTAGGCTAAGCCAAAAAATTGTTTCAGGATAATCTCTTAATGTAAATCAGACTTTTGCACATGGGGGTTTGTCTTCCCCGTTTGCAGACCTATTGGGAGGGGCGGCCCTGTTAATCGTATTAGAGAATAAAATGGAATTTAATAGTGAAATTGGATAGTTATTTAATTTAAGCATGCCAATTAATTTATTGAGATTGGTCCTATGGAAATCTGGGTGTGAAATCGTGAGGATTCTGTGTTTGAGGCCTCTCACAACATTCAGGTTGTGTCGAATGTTATGTATAGAATGGAAATTCAAGTACCGACCAGAACTGTTGGGCTTGACGTACCAATCCAGTTTGATCACGTTAGATGCAGTTCTGAGGACCAAAGTATCCAAGAAGGGAACAGACCTATCATTTTCTCGCTCCACTGTGAATTGAATGTGTTTATTGAAGCTATTAAAGACACTCAGCACATTGTCGACCTCGTCACCCGGTACCGGTCGTATACTATTATCCATTCACAAAACTAGTGAACTCTCAATGTCAAATATTTGCTGAGTGTAACTGAAAATTCCTTTATCGTAAAAGGAAGTAAAAATGTATTAAATTGCGAGGAAAAATCGTACAGTTTGTTTTTCACTGTTCTTCTTCTTGTTTTACTTTATTGAGATCTATTGATCTGTTTTCATTTCATTGTAAGAACATTAATTGTCTTGAGAAGCAGACTACCAGCTATCTCTCCACCTTTTATGTGGTTTTCCTGTTAGTCGGCGACCTGTGGGTTGTCTTTCAAATACGATTCGAGCTTTTCTGTTCTCGTCCATTCTTTTAACGTGGTCTCGTCATGCCCTTTTTCTTTGTCGACTCCATCGCACTATGTCTGTTACTACGCATGTTTGCCGTATTTCGTCATTGCGGATCTTATCCATGAGTGTCTTCCCGCAATACCTTCATCTCGTCTGTTTTTAACATATTTTTAGTTTTCCTCGTGTCTGCTCGTATTTCAATTTCATACGTCATAACAGGTCTAATACTGGTCTTATATATTTTTTATTTACTATGCATTCTCATGTACCTGTTGTTCCATACTATTTCTTTCAGACATCCGGATATTGCAGCAACTTTGGAAATTTATCCTTTTAAATCTTTTGCGAGTTTTTGGTCACTGGACAACTCAATTCCGAGGTACTTAAAATGCATCCCTTGTTCAACTGTATTTGTGTTTATTGCTAATTTACATCGTATATGTTCTTTAGCAAAAGTCATACTTTTTGTTTTGTTCGTGGCTATTGTCATATTATATCTTTGGCATGATTGAAAGAATCCGTACAGTTGTCTTTGAAGGCTGTCTTCGCTTTCTGCTATTATGACAGCATCGTCTGCATAACAAATTATTCCAATTCTTTTGTTGTTAAGTCTGTACTCCATGTTAAGAAATGTAACGTCTGCTATTATTTAACATAATATATATAATAATAATAATAGTACCCAAATTGCCAAACAGTGTAATAAGGAAAAGTTCTTCAACTAAAAGAAAAAAAGTTAATAAATTATTTATTTATTTATTTATATATTTTGGTACTCAGCCAACAGCTGTTAGGCCAATTATAGGCGTCGCTGTACATTTTATGGGGACTTCCAACCCCACTAACGACTGTCATGATGTTATTATGACATCCGGGACCAACTATTTCCGTGACAACCGTATCACGAGGCGCCGAGAGAAGCAGCCATGGAACTCCCATCCAAGTTGTGACCAGAAAGAGCGTTGCTTAACTCTGCTGCACCACCCGGGACCTTTATAATGTATAACGTTTATTTGCATCGAAAGTATCCAGTTTAATTATTATTTGCGATATTTTTTTTATAATTTACTAAATTAAGAGCGATGTCGAGACCTGTTTTAGTTGTTTGTGAGTTTAGTAAAACTGATAAGCGAGATACAGGCGAATTCATGGCTGAGTTAGTGTGGTTGAACCGAATTGATAACAGTTGGTCGCTTCTGGTAGATTTTGCAGGAATTCTGAACGAAAAAAGTGATAATAGCGGAGCACAGTTTGTAATATTCATAATTATTTTATAAATAATTACTAAATGGCATATATTTCGCCTTTTCCCGAGCGGAGTTGGATGAAATTTAAAGTGTGGAAATTTATATAATAAATAATTTGCGATTTTTTTTGTCCTCTTTCCAAACGGTTGATATGAACTTGATATTGTGGTGACCAGATAACAGATGCATATTCTAAATGACTTCTAACCAGAGAATAAAAAAGGATTATAAGTGTTTTTGGAGATTTAAAATTTTTGGTATTTGTAATTAAAAATCCTAAACTTTTACTTGCTTTTTGAACAATGTTATTATAATGAACGTCAAAAATTATTTTGGTATCAAAAGTTATGCCTATGTCTCTTACTTCTAATTTTTGCAATAACAAATGTTTATTGGTGATATAGTCAAAATCTATTTTATCTCTGTTTCTTGTAAATGTTATTGTAGAAAATTTTTCAATGTTTAGTTGTAATTTATTATCTAAGCAATAGGCATAAAATAAATTGAGATGGTCTTGAAACATACGGCAATCATTTAAACTTTGAATTTTCGCATACATTTTGCAATTATCTGCATATAAAAGAAATTGTGTTGATTTAAAACATTTGCTAATATCGTTAATAACAATATTAAAAAGTAAGGAACCTAGATGCGATCCCTGAGGTACCCCTGAGGTCGCACAATAGAGTTCAGAACGGAATCGTTTAACTACAACTAACTGGGAACGTTTAGTTAAGTAAGATATAACCCAACGCAGAAGGTTACCGCAAACACCGATCTGTTGCAATTTTTTAATTAAGATAGAGTGATTAATTTTATCAAAAGCTTTGCTAAAATCGGTGTACACGGCATCCACCTGCGTTCTCTCATCCATTGAGGTAAGTACAAATTCAGAGTAAACCATTAAGTTTGAGGTAACTGAACGCCCTTTGAAGAAATTATTTCCCGTATCGAGTTAAAAATTAATTCGTAAATAACTAATTTAATTTTTTTACTAAAGGTTGATAATTTTGAAATTGGTCTATAATTTTCGACATTATTTTTATCACCTGATTTATAAATCGGAGTAACATATGCGATTTTCCAAGTGTCCGGAAAGACACCCTCTTCGATCGATTTGTTAAAGATTAGAGATAAAGATTTACTAATTGTATAGTGACAATTCTTTATAAACATAACTGGTATATTGTCTAGTCCACAACCTTTATTTGAATCTAATTTACTTATTAATGTAGCAATTTTGACTTCCGTGATTTGAATATTATTAAGATTGACATGGGAATAATAAATTTCATTTGACTTACCTGTATCTGAGCTGTGATTATATACTGAGTTAAAAAATGTTGCGAATAAATTGCTGATCTCGACTCCCTCTGTTGCGATCTCATCTTTGTACCTCATTGAATTTTTCTTTCGCTATTAATTAAAGGAGATGGCACGGTGAAGTTAATACTAATTTCCAGAGGAGGATGATGATTATCAATCTTAGATAGAGAAGATAAACATTCAATGACGTTGATTCAAAATTACTTAATATTAGATCTAAAGTTCTGTTATTAAATTTTTTTACATTATTGTATTGAAGCAAATTGCGAACAGAAATTGTATCTACAAGATTAATTGAATTATTATCGTACGTTTTTTGAGGTATTAAGTAATATTTATTAACTTGACTAGACCATTTTAAGTGCGGCAAATTGAATTCTCCACATATAAAAAACTTCTCATCATTATGGCCATTTATTCTGTTCGCAGCATTTGAAAGAAAACACAAAAGAGCATCCGTATCACCAGGGGGAAGATATACACAGCAAAAATGTATTTTTATTTTAGCACCTACACTGTTTGTGCGATAAACGGTTACCCAAATTACCCAAATATCTTCGGCATCACTCCTCCATGGAACATTTTCAAAGCAATGTAGTTTCCGATTAACTGCTATAAAAACACCAACCCCCGTCTTTTTTACTTGTTGTAGTAGATGACCTATCCCTTCGTAAAACTATATACCTAATCATTATTAATGAACTCCCTGTCGTAAACTGATTTGTTGAGATTGGATTCTGTAATGCTTATTATGTCGTATATAGAATTTGATGTATTCACATAAAAAGCAGTTGTTTTTGTCCGTAAACCCCGTACATTCTGATAATAAACCGACAGTTCCATAAAAATAAACTTTATAATATTGACAATGCAATAAAGTTAAAGAATACAAACTAAAAAGAAACCTTACATTTTATTTATGTCTGCAAGCGACGCCATATGGAGCACTTTTGAAGTATCGTCTTTCCTATCATAAAATTTGGCGTTTTTGACCCATGCGTAGGCGTAGCACTTTTCCTTAGCTTTATAACAACAAATCAATAAAAAAACCAATTAGGGCAGGCTGTGATATGTGTTATACGTTTGGCAGTATTGAAATGTATTGTCAGTCTATGTCAAATTCGAGATTTGCAGGTTAAGTTTTACGTCTGTGTCAAACAACAAACAAAACCTAACCTACTAATCTCGAATTTGACATAGACTGACAATATACTTCAGTACTGCCAAACGTATAACACATATCACAGCCTGCCCTAATTGGTTTTTTATTGATCTGTCTATATGAAGTTGTTTAAACAACAACTTGTTATTTGTAGAAAAAAAAGTACGATTTTTTCCTATAAAAATTTTCAAGGTCAAGGCAAAACTGCTTTTTTTTAATTTTAAAATTGTTTTTGTCAGGTTTTTTTGTAAACGACTTTTGTCATTTTGACATTTAAAATTAAATTGTCAGCTTTTCTTTTTTGAAAATAAATATGCGTAAAAAACGAAATCTTTTAAAATTAAATGCAAAAAAAGCATTTCTGAAGTGTGCAGAGGAACTGTTGGATCTGCAGCCTAACATGCCAGAAGAAGAAACTCCTTTAATGTAAGATTTTAAATTTCCCACCAATTTTTAGTTCTAAAAAGTTACTAAAACAAATTCTACCAACATATAATTTTTAAAGGAATCCAAGTAATGCCAACATAAACCCTAAATTCGTTGACCTTCAAAATTTTTATAGGAAAAAAACGTACTTTAACTGCCAGTCTTATAAAAACCACTAATCTGACGTTAACTTTAATTCGCTGTTAAAATAAACAAAAGCGCATCAAAACGTCAGTGCTTATGACATGTTAGTCATTAGTAAACAAATTTTGATGCGCCTTTGTTTATTTTAACAGCGAATTAAACTTAACGTCAGATTAGTAGCCTTTATAAGACCGGATGTAGATGTTCATTAACATACATTTTATATCCTTGTTCTGGAAATCCAAATTGTGAAGGAGGTACGACCCTCTGCTTCTTAGATGCGGAAAGGAACTTTTCTTTAAATTGGCGGGATATGAATGTCACAAAGATACTTTTAGGACGCTTATCAGCGGAACTCTGTGCATCGCATCGATGTTTTCGGGATTTATAGAAACATTGACGATATCGCCTAACTTTGTGATTATATTGTAATGATATGAATACAGAGGTATAAAAATCATTTTTTAAATAGGATTAAGGGATTACAGCAGTTGGATATTATAGAGATCAATTTGAATATGAATTGGGTATTTGAATAATTGGTAGGTAATTAGAAAAAATATAGAATTTAAAATTGAATAATATGAGGCTAATTGAGAAATAGAACGATTCGAATTTAATGTAATATCTAAATATGAAATTGGAAAATAATGACAAATTCTTAATCGAGATAAATTATTGCACATAGTGATTAGAAATCAAAAATAAAGCTTATATAGTGTGTTGGAAGGATAAAAATATGATATCGTTAAGGACTTTGGTTTCATTATTAATATATATAACAGATTTGAAAATGTAAAGCTGTAATTAATTTGTGTAACTTAAAAATATGAAATAAACACTATTTTAAAAAGTAAAATGTTTAATAAATGAAAGGGTTACAATAGAGAAGGGGTTCGCTTGGTAAAATAAAAATAAAATTTTAAAATAAGAAGATGAGATACCAAATAGAGGAACATAGGAAGTAAATGGTGAGAAATTAAACTAAAAGCAGGACTAATCTACAGAGAAGAATAAATAGAGAGAAATACTAAATTAAGTTTATTGAGGAATTACATTTGACATTGCACATTAATTGAGTTGGATTGCATCGAGCAGTTGGCACGAAAGGAGAGTTCCAGGGAGATCGTTGGTCGAGGAAACGTGTTTGGAGTAGGGCTGGGCGAAAATAACGATTTATCGACATTATTATCGATATATCGTTTATCGATATACCCTTCTTTAAATATCGATGTATCGATATATCGATATTAAATTTAGTATTTCCAGGTTTTGCACATATCGATATATATCGATAAATATGAATAGTTACTTATTGATATTTATCGATATGTATCGATAATTATTGATAGTTATCGATATTCATCCATGTTTGATGCTGAGTTACATTTGCTTTAGTAATCACTCATAAATTCCTCAAGATTTGCTATGCGGCATTTTAAACTCCTCCTTCTTCCTGATGGGTTTATGTTATTGAAGCTTTGCTTCTTTAATTTGTATCGTGTTTAGGGTTTGTGTTCAGGTTATTAGCGCAGTAGCGGGCTGGGGCATTTTTGCTGAGTAGACTTTCGATGAGCATTAAATTACAAAGTTTCCCATATTATGCCGACTTTTTGGCGGTCACTGTATATCTACTAACAAAATATACTATATACATATGTACATGTATTGATAATTATCGATGTAGTAGCCCTATTTATCGATATTTATCGATATTTGTCCAGATATATCGATAACTATCGATATTCATCGATAAAATCGATACTTATCGATAAAATCGATATTTATCGATAGGTATCGATATATATCGATATTTAGATATGTATCGATATTTCGATATGTATCGATATTTCGATATATCGATATTTCTCAGTTATCGATAATCGATATCAGAATTTCAATATCGCCCAGTCCTAGTTTGGAGAATTTGGCAGTTGAGGTTTGATGTCCTGTACGTGTACCAGGGTTCTTAGTACTGGTTGGTGGAGTGCTTTGGAAGAGTGGTTTTGGATGCGGTGTTGGAGATGAGTGACTGTGACTGGGGTCTGTTTGGGTCCATGCTGTGAGGGAACTTCTGTTCCTGATTCTAGGCAGTTTTGACATATTGGTTGTCAATGGAGGCTTTCACCGTGTTTATTGAATAGAGCAATTGTGATCGGTAGCAGAGTGGGACAAGTTGGTTTATGCCAAGGACATTGATAAGTACAAATAAAAGGTAAATGAGTTTAGGTATTTAGATAAGCACTGAAAGAAAATAAAGATTAAAAGGTGAATTCATTATTAGTGAAATACTTATTGTTTGATATTGTTATATAACAAATGTAACGATCAGGTATTTGTCATTGAATTTTCAAAGTTGTTTGCCGTATCATTTGAGAGAAGTTATTTTGAGTTATCAAATTTAAATTTCAGAATAAGCAATCTAGATAAAAGGAATCCACCCTTGATTTTCAGAAGCTAGCCAAAAGAATAATTTTTAATATTCAAATAATATAAACATGGCAATTTAAATTGATTAAAAGATAATTTATAAACATATACTCATACGTAACTCAAAGTAAGAGCCTGAATCAATTCAATATTTATCAGGTTCTTATTATTTTGTTCGGGGTAGTTCTATATTTCAATATTACTCAGTCGAGAGTATTGTTGAATATCTTCGAATTGTTTGCTTAATTTGCCCATTGTTGTTTTTAGAATTTCGTTTTCCTGTTTTATTTTATCAATTTCCTTCATACGGGAATCAAGATTTTGAAGTTTTATTTCGAAATCCGTTATTTTGTCACTGCTTAAATTTACAGATTGTAACAATTCTGTGTGATTTACTGTAACTGGATTAGCAATTTCTACTTTCATAGCTTCCATTGGTAACAAAATGCTACGCGTGTCATTATGTGGCGAATTATTCTCAAATTCAATAGTAAGCGAATTATTTGGATCATCCAGATGGCATGTGATACATTTCCAATAAACACTTGACCCGAAATCATATTCAAACAGTAATGCCATAAAATTATTTTTCAAATAAAGCCAATTTCATGGATATTAAAAAAAATCTGTGTTTTATTTCAATTTAAAGTTCTCCGCCTCTAAAAAAACACCCTTTATTATCTCTTGGTCTTTTCCGTTCCAAGCAGTTATGTTCCAACATCCAACTCTTGTAATGTTACGTCTTTGTTTGAATTCTCTTTTCCTTTTCATCGCATGCGTTGTCAACGAAATGTTCCGCCCAGCATCCGAGGCTCTCTCCGAGCCTCAGATGTTTTTCACACCATTTATTAAAATAGCAGCCATGTTAGTTTTTACAATATTTAAAACTACTTAAGTTAAACTAACAATCCGTCGACTAGCTTAAAATCTACAGAATTGTGAGCTGACTCGTTTACTAATCTGTGTTCTAATTTCCAATAAGTTTAACATATCGCAGATTCGTTTTTGCACCCTTGAATATCATGCAGAGATGTAAATTCATACTGTAAATAAACATTAGGGTTACACCAATTTCTGGCAGTTTCCTTTATTTATTGTTTTTATGAAACAGCTATGTAGTTTAGGGATTTACACTGGCACCTGTAAATTTTCTGGTTTGGACGTCTCGAATCAGTGGCGCTTCCGGACAACCCACCCCAATCCTGCTCAGAAACTAGCTGGCAAAATTTGCTACACCACGAGACAATTCCTTTTTCATTTTAACAATTTTTTGTGTACAGAAATTCCCCGTGTAGCAATGTTTGTATTGCATTGTTTATTATTATTAAATTACAATTGTTTCATATGTTAATCAAGATCAATTCAGATATTTAAAATAACATGTGGTTTCCAGTAGTTCTTTCCTGTATTTCGTGGCAATAGCTGAGAGGATGCGACCTGCAGCTTGAGCTAGAGAGCGTAACCAGAACGTCTGGATTCCCTCCAACAGGTATTTCTTAACTGATCGTATTTGTAACGCATAGAAATTTATAGTAAAGTGATTTTAAAGTGCCGCTATGCCCGTAGTGCCATTGTTTATATAAATGTAAGAAGTTGAACTGGAACTACCGCCTTGACGTTAATTTTAGCCTTTACCTTGTTATAATTGCTAGTGGCATTATGAAATTGATGGATATTATTTAAAAAGATTTAAAATAAATATTAATTTAATAAAAAGTAAATATTTTTACAGAATATTAATTTTTGACAGGGGGTCAGTATAAGGTACAATGATATCATAATATTGTCCCTATTATCCCCCCCCCCCCCCCCGGTCAGTAATATGTACATTGCAACTTTTACTCTATATTTGTCTTTTTTGGTAACAGTATCTACATCTACTTGTTTCTTTCTTTGATGGAAATATACAAATGTGAATCTTCGCTTATACCAATTACTAAACGAAATTAATATTATACAAATAAAAGTATATGGTCTCTTGCAGAATATTGTAGAGTACGTTTTTTTTCTATAATAACTGTCAAAGTATTACAATGTTGGTAGACATGTGTTTAAAACGCTAGGAAATTTTTATACCTCGTGTTGGTAGAACTTTTTCAAAATTATGGTTATGTGTCAATTTTGAATGTCAAAGTTTCTTAATTTGAACTCTTGACAAATTCCTTTTTTTAACGTGGAATCATCATCATCATCAATAAAATCGGATAAAAAAAGAAAACCAAGAAATACTTTAAATGCAAAAATGAAGCAACTGATATTAAATTATGACATATCTGTCAAAATGACAATAATTTTTTTAGTGGAAGAAAAGAACTAAAAATCTATGTACCAACATTATTAAAACTAGGGACCCTGCAGGAATGCAACTTATCCCCTAGAAAGTTGACCTTGAAAATTATTATAGAAAAAAAATTTACTATATTTACAACTCAAAATCGAATGAAAAAAATAAATTCAAAAATGGAGTAAAAAGAATGAACTATTCATCTAAAATTTAATAAAGAAGAAGATAAAGATATCGTAAAGACTAAAATTAACACAAATAGTGAATGTACTTACATTGGATTCCTATCGATTATGATGATAATAGTTCACATTTGAACAACGCAGATTATATAGATGAAAATTCAAACATTGAAATAGAAAGCAAAAAATCAGCTGCACTTAATAGAAGAGAAAAATATTCTGTTCCTAAAATGAAAATTTTGTTTTTATAAACTGTAACTGCGTTGGGCTGGTTTTTTATGCTTTGAAAAGAATAGTAAATATTTTTGTTTTCGTTCAATTGTTTACTTTTATATATTTATTGTTGGTTATTATCATTAAAATGTGCTTACTCATTTATACAGTTAACAGGGTTTCATTAGAGTCAATAACTGGGACTCGTGCAGGTCAGTAATTGGGCAAAATACAAATTTGGGGAGTCAGTCACTAGTACATTCGCGTAATCTTAAAAATTAAAGAATTGTTAATATGCTTATTAACAAATCAAGTAAAAATTACTTCTTCTCGAATTTAAATGATGATTGAACATAATGATTCGCAGTGCATTAAATAAAATTCAAAATATATGTATTTCATTGTCCAAAAATAGCAGATTAACTCTACGGTTCGTTACTTGGGGATGCCTAGTGAACCCTGGAAAATATTTTAAAAATTCCCTGGGCCGTATTTTTCGAAATATTTCTGGTCAAAGGTGGATAATAACATCCATTTATGTAAATAACCGGTGTATAATTATAGTGTCAGATATATCTGGGACGCATTAAATAACTGTTCTTTATATTCTTAGGTTTTAACTAAATTGTTTTCAATATTTAAGTATTTTAAAAAACTGATTTCCTGTGGAGTTTGTCAAAAACTAAATATGGCAAACAGGCTTTGTACAATAATAATATTCATTTAAAGGGATAGTTTTGACCTATGGTTTATCACTTATTTTTTTGTCTTTGTCAATGCATTTTTTTATAATTTGTCAACTGTCACTCACTTCTGTCAAACTTATTTATAAAATGTACACAAACAAATGAATATTCAGATATGTATTTATTGCTGTGGGCAGCCCACAATAACGCCACAGCTGCACGAAGGCTTTATGTTGAATAATATCTAGAGTCCCTGTATATACAAGAGTTGGGATATGTAGGGTAACTTGTTTTGGAACCACAAACCATGAAGTATCTAATTTTTGCCAATTTTAAACTTTATGCATACTTCTTTCAACTAAAACAAATGCAATATATCTTTGCTACATCACATGGTCCTTGATTTGTGGATCCAATGGCTCAACTCTTAGTACATATAGGAACTCTAATAATATCTAGGAAGTAGACGCCCGCAACGTAGTTTTTTTGCATAGTGACCTCTTGTAACTCGAAATTGAGCCGAAAAGGACTTCGGAATTTACAACTGTCAAATTGACTATTTCAATAAAATAATTGAGGGCGCGAGGCCGGCTGATAAAGTGCTTGCGTCAGCAGTCGGCAGGTATAGTGGGTTCGAGCCCCACACCCATACATTGGAAACATCGAACACTCTCCCGCCATTATATGAATATCTTTGATGGTCGTGATCCCTGTGAGGGCATTCTTCCCTAATTCAAAAGGTTAAGCTAGCCACCTACCCCGGCCGCTGATTAAGATGGTTTACAAAACCGCACACAAAGTGTGGAAATAACAGGCTCTCAGCCTAAATTAAGAGGAAGAATAAAATAGTTAAAAAAAGTGTACTTTCTTTCACGATTTTGAGTTAAAAAAAGTGGTACTTTCAATACGATTTTTCGTTCAAAAAGACGACTATCATGATCAGATGATCACTATGCAAAAAAATCTGGTATGATACACGCACACAACTTCCTTTCACAGTAGTGATCTTATAATTTATTAGCCAAAACTTTTATTTTTTAATTTCTAAGCATTCGCCAAAGTTTTTCACAAATTACAAATTCTACAAAAAAAGGTATCGAGAGATCCAGAAAAAAACTGTTCCTCAGCGGGCTGTGGAAATTCTACTTATGACTAATATGTTGGTGGCACTGTAAGTCTATGTCAAATTCGAGGTTAGCAGGTTAGGTTTTGCGTCACGTACAGTGTCACCAACATATTATTCATACGTTGAATTTCCACAGCCCGCTGAGGAACAGTTTTTTTTAAATCTCTCGATACAAAATAGAGCGTTAGTTCAAGAGACAAATTTTCTCTAAATTTTTAAGCTAAACTCAAAAATGTAATAATATACCAGGTGTTCTATTTAAAATAGGAGTTAATAAAAAAATAGAAAAAAAACAAAAGAAACTC
>CALNHX010000477.1:29292-331446 GCA_940337035.1 Agriotes lineatus
TTACGCGTCGACGTACATGCGATCTTTTCCTGCGAATAACCGTCAAATAAATTTGCCTGGGGATAGTTGAAGTGGTGCCAACGTAAATTTTGTAATGTTAGGAAATTACAATGCGGCTGTTAAACCTGGAACACTTTCCGCATGAAAACGCCATCCAAAATAGAGCGCCCACGAAGCTCCAGTCCTCAATGGTGTTGGCCTCAAAATTATTTGGGCGCAAAAATATTCGGGGCGGCGCTCGCAGCCTCCTTCGAGATGGTTTACTTTTAACTAGACACGTCGGATAACAAAATCGCATCATGTAAGTTACAAAGTTGCAACAAATTCTAGAAGTTTATTTTTTAAATTCAAGAATGTTTACCTCATAGATGCATTATTTTTTTTACAAATTTTGTCCGAAGTATTTTTTGACACGCGCAACTCGGAAAATATTTTAAAATGGAAGTAGTTATGTTGTACTTCATTTACTCCAACTGTTTAAGTTTAAATAGAGCTAAAAACATTTAATTTTGACAAAAAAAACGTGCCCCTAAGAGGATTTGAACCCGCTTCTGAAATCTCACGTGCAAAGAACAAACCCACAACGACTATGTCTAAACAGAGTTCACAGATGAAGATTACATTTTAAAAGCAGGGCCTCTTATTAGAACTGTTGCTAACAACATTTCCATGTATGTATATTGAGCATCGGACACAGAAACTTGTACTGCCTAAACACCTTTCAGAGGACAAAACCAAGAAAATGGACATGGAGAAGTCCCGACGGCTCAACTGAGAACGAAATGGATTACGCGAACAAGGTATATGCAAGGACCTTTCAGTGCTAAGTGAAATCCACACAGGTAGCGACAATAAACTGGTAAGAGCCCACATTAATGTCGAAATTAAAAAAGCGGGAAACAAATTCTTTAAATATAACCAATTTTCTACCAATTAAGAGCTGGAATTAAACTAAGATGACTGCCAAATTGAACTGTAGAAGAGATTAGAACCAACCGACCTAACGAGAAAGTGAAATATTAACCAATTCGCGCAACAAACATGAAAAAAAGGTTGTTGAAAAAGGGGACCCCACCAACGTTAGCACTTACAGAACAAAGGAAAATACAAAGAAGGAGACAGATGGAACCACAATGCTCAATGATACAAAATACAATTGAAAGTGTAGCGGATACATGGCCATGCATAGCCTCCATAAATCACCCTGCGAAAGACCTACAAAAATAGCGCAGGGATCGACCAGCTGTGCAGCCTCTAGTAGCGAATAACTAATCTTGGATGTTACGCTACGCGCAAATAAGTGACTAGTGCCGTGAACTGGGTAATTAGTGTCGCGAGTGACAAAATGGCATCCGCAATTCGAGTGTAAAAAGCGCGCAATTTGAAATCAGATCTCGGCAATCTT
This sequence comes from Agriotes lineatus, assembly GCA_940337035.1. Lineage (NCBI taxonomy): Eukaryota > Metazoa > Arthropoda > Insecta > Coleoptera > Elateridae > Agriotes > Agriotes lineatus. Next base: position 30,698 of record CALNHX010000477.1, read on the forward strand.
ACGCATCTGTAAACTGCAGGGGATCCGGGAGCAAACAGCAGGCCAAAGGGTTCAGGCTTTGACAACAAAGGCCGGCTGCGCAAGAATCGGGACAATCTCATTGACCGCGGTTGGATAAAACCTTCTTCTTCTTCTTCGTGTAGTAGGTCTGAGATCTGTTGATTCTGGTAATTTATTGGGTATTAAGGTGTTGGCTGCTCTTGAGACGTAGACTGCCAACTCTCACGCCATCTCTTACGGGGTGTTACTGGTAGTCTGGTTCCTCTAGGTTTCAAGTTTCGTGCTATTTTTGCTATCCTGTCGTCGTCCATACGCGTTACGTGTAGTGTTTCGCGAGAGCGAGAGCGAGAAGTGGTCTCTCTCGCTCTCATAAATCCTGAAAAATCTGTTCTCGATCTCGCTTTCGATTACGAGAGCGAGGACGAGAGTTGTCTACTTCTCGGTCTCGTTCTCGGTTTACTCTCGTTCTCGTTAATCGCTGAAAGAGCAGAAAAGACGAAGACTGCAGTGAGGACGATGAAAATAATTCAGATCGCGAAATCCCCGAAGAAGACTTTGAAGAGGATCAAGCTAATTGCGAGGAATAAATTGAATATAACGAGGGTACCTTTGCTTCTTCTACAGTAATCGCCAAAGTTAGAAAAACCTTTATTAAAATAAAAAATCGGAGCAACTTCAGATTAAACTGAAAAATTGCTGCGATACGGTCGAAGTACCTTGTATAAACCTATGTTTGGATATTAAAACCAGATGGAACAGTACTCATGACATGTTGGAAAGCGCACTTAACTTGAAAGAACCCCTCTTGGGTTTTACAGGTCGTTCTGATATCTTCGCTCTTTACTTGGATAAGACCGTCGAGCAATAAAACCCTTGGGTGACGCAAGTGTTCAGAAAAAACGCCCGGGTATAGCAGAAGGGTAAAAAAGTAATTCCAAATTGTTGGCACTAGAAACGGAGCACAATGGCTGATCGCTAATCAGAGAATACGCAGGATCTATCCGGCCACCGACAGGTAATAACAACCCTCCACCTACTCAACTGGTGAAGCTATATAAAGACAGGCGCGCAAGCGTCAGCATTCACTTTCATTCCTATCATTTGGTTTATAACCTTCGGCACTTCGTGTCTACTGCCTACCAGAACGTCGGGCATGTGTCGTACCCGCGTCACTTTCAATCTGGTGTCGGTGTCGGTATCTCCTTGAGGGAGAGAATTAGGATTGAGGACATTAGAAGAAGAATACAATCTGTAAGACTAATAGATGAACGCTGGACGACAACAATTGCGCATTTGCGACCAAGAGAAATAAAAGAAGCAGAAGCAGTACCACAGCTACGATGGGTGAATGAAATCAACGAACTGGCTGGTAACAGTTGGCATTCGGTATAAGTTTCAATACTTTTAGGACCCCAATGTGTTGTGTGTCAAACATTAATACTGCTACTAATGTACAAAAAAGGTAAAGGTTCAGAGTCATTTCAATTTCCCCAACTGGGTGGGCGGGCTGCTATAGGGACCTCGCATCCTTCTTCAGCCAGGAACGGGAATTATAGGATAGGTGAGAGAAAGGAGTAGTGGAGAATGAATGGAAGAGAGGCCAGGAAAGGTGGAGAAGTACTGCCCCAGCATTCGCCTCAGAGAAGGTACTCTGTTGACTCAGGAAAACCACCTAAAATCCTGAATCAGAGCAGACTGCCCCGGGAATTGAACCCGCGACCTCTTGAATGCTAAGCAGACGTGGTAACCACTAGTATACAGAGCTCCGTTCTAATATACATAATGATTACATCTTGCAAGAATTACGTAGTTAGAACAACGAAATGCTGTATTATTTTATAAAACAAAGGATACATTTATTTCGGTGTATATAATATAAGGTTCAATTGTTATATAATATAGGAGCAATCTCATGATAATGAGGTAATGAAAGTTAATTAGGACGAATGTAATTTATTCTATTTGGGAACCGTTTGCTGAAGAATTCTAATAATACAATTAAATATATTTTACATATAATTCTCAAGTATAATTGTCGTATAGTCTATTAACAATAGAAGCGATTTTTTCAACTGGCTTGAGCTTATAATTTCAACACGACGGGCGAATCTTCGAGATTTGCATGCCACCTCCTCATGATAGCAACTTCGGGCCCAGAGCGTTAGTTGGTGGCCGTCGAAATAACCTTCCGAGCTCGTTGCTGCTGCTATCAACAATTAGCGGGACTCGCGTGATTTCTTTTCATTTCGACCCAAGGCGACCAGCCGCCAATTTCCGCTTCGTCCCCACGATGTTCTTTTATGGTCGTTGTCCCTGCGAGCAACAAATTGCAGGTGCATGCTGCGTAATGCGGCGGTTCTGCTCGGATGCACGTGGAAATGTTAGTATCGATAACATGTTTTGAAATACAACCGATCTGTCATCTGCAGATTTTCTTACTAGGTCGTCCAATTCGATCGATGCGGATCATAAATTGCCCCTGCCGCTGGGTCCACGTTAGTTAGGACACCCACAGCGGTGCTGAAATGGGTTCCGGATAATAAGTGTAATTAAGTGGCGTTGTTCAATGATACCTCGCGTCTCGAATAGTGCTGGTGGCATTGGCATCCATAAATAGACACCGCGACCCCAGGCTTTGGCCCGAAAGTCGTCCGTAATTATACTCTACATTTAAACAGGTAAATAATTAAAAATAGTAAAAAGGTCCACCATTTTCTAAGGCATGTGGGCGATCATGTCTTAAAAAGTTATAATTTATAAATATTTTTGTATAAGGCGAGCAGTGATTCTATAAACTTTTATTATCGAGCGGTATAAAAAAGTGAAACTTAGAGGTACCTACTACGTGAACGCAATTGATGAATCTGGATGCGACAAGTTCACACTACGTGTACCTATTATTATTTTCGAAGCCTGCAATATCGGGTGATGTAACTAGAACCGCAGCTTCGGCAATTACGTTTCTTCCCTACTACCATAGGGGATTCGGTACCAACATTTTTCAAACTGTTCGCTAGACTGTTTCTCAGGTTTTAGGTGTAGAGTGTGAGCCCCATACATTTGGCACCACTTGACCACACTGGCATCCTACTAAACATTGTTTAAGTTTATTTTCCAAGCCGTAAACAAAATATTAGTGAGGGATGTACAGTATTTATTGTCTCTAGCAGGGCCGTAACTAGACAAAATGTTATTGTAGGCAAGCCAACATTTTTGCGCCCTTCAGTACACTAACGATAGAGGGGACAAAAGATTCTAAAGTTACTGTATGACTTCTACATTTATCTCCGGATATATGATGTAATGTATTCAAATCACACAGGTAGGTATTCAAAAATAAATCCAACATTTTTATATCAAAAGCTTTAAAAATAAACAACTCAATGTTAACATAATAAAATACAACGCAAATAAAAGAGGAACAGAAAACAAGATTATAAAACACAATTCTAATTTAAAAAAATTGTAAAAGGCTTTACTAAGAACTTCTCTTGCAAGTGGACGTTGTGACATTGAACAGTTTTAAAAAGCAAAGGATAATAATAATAGGTATTGAAACAATAAAATACTTGCTAATGCAAATTATATCAATTTTCAAATAAAAAACATTACCCGTAGTGGGATTCGAACTACAGCGCCTGCGAATGCGATTTCGTTTCTACCCGTCTGATCCACTGGACCACCCAGGATCTTTCGGATCGCCGCTATATTAAACTGAACACACTTACTCTTGCCGCTTTTTGACTCTTTTTACATTTACCCTGTAACTCTTGGGTCCCATTTTCGTCAACTGTAAAGCCTGAACTATGTGCAAATTATTACTTTTATCTATTTCTAATGTAAAGCAAAAATAAATAAAAATGTATTTTTAAGGTGCTCACCCTATATTGGGTCCACAATATGCCCTTTTTCTTCAAGGGTAAAAATCTGAGTTATGTGCAAAATATTACGCTCATTTAAGTAATAGTTCTGCAATTAACACAAAAATTAAAAGAATTTTATTTTGTAAGGTGCTCACCCTGTATATATTTTACCGAAATCTTCTCGGTTTCATGCCAGGAAGGCATATAATCTGCAATCAAAATATAATCTTCTTCCAAAAATTCAATTTTTATATTATATGGCTAACAGGCAGACAGACGGAATTGAGAAAACCCGATTTTCGTCATTTAAGGATCCTGAAACGTGAATATTTGAAGAAATCTTGGAAAGTAATTTTTTCGCGATTACAATACTTTTGTCTTTTAGAACAAAGAAGTAAAAAGTACATATTATTATGTAGTACAAATCCCTATACCGGGTGAATATTCCGAAACCGAACATAGGCAATTAACATGGGAAAAAGGTTTTTCGCAGATTGCTGCTCCCCATTTTAACTTAGAGGGTTTATAATGACACCAATCGAAAGAAGATTTTTTTCTCATCTAATGATATGCGAATTAGTTAATTTTCAGTTGTATTTCTCTATTCTTTTATCTAAAATAAACGGGGCTGCGCGCGCTATTGCGCGGTCTATCCTAATCAATTTACCACCATTTTTAGGCCTATTACGTTGGGCCATCCGTTCTGTTACACACTCTGCTCCTACCTCCTTCTGCCGTCCACCTGACCAAAGAAGGGGGCCCTCGGGGTTCCGCCCCTCTCCAAGGTATCCCTCGGGGCTCCACCCCTCTCCAAGGGGCCCCCGGGGCTCAGCCCCTCTCCAAGGGGGCCCTCGATGATCCGCCCCTCTCCAAGGGGCCCTCGGGGCTCCGCCCTGCTCCAACGGCCTAATGAATCTGTCACTTGAATGACGTTTGAATCTGTTTATTGTCTTACGAATCATGGCTCAACATGATTTTGCGAATTGAATTTATTGCGAATTTTTGATAAAATAATGAGAAAAACTACTGAAAATTAACTAATTCGCATATCATTAGATGAGAAAAAAATCTTCTTTCGATTGGTGTCATTATAAACCCTCTAAGTTAAAATGGGGAGCAGCAATCTGCGAAAAACCTTTTTCCCATGTTAATTGTCTATGTTCGGTTTCGGAATATTCACCCGGTATATAAACATGTGGTGTACCTGCGTCTCTGCTTCACCATTTCATCGGCACCGATCGGGCGCATTTCGCCCAAAATCGGAACGCCGATGCGTCATTGATAACAACGATAAGCATATGTATTTATCAGTAAACACGAGTTCAAATCCCACTGACTGCAATGTTTTTTTAGATTTCCAAATTCATATAATTCGCATTACCAAGTGTTTCAGTATTATTAGCAGCATTAAGCTATTTTTTACTTATTTTATAGATAATTTTCAAAACTTACCATAATTCGATCTAGCAGCACGCTTTCTGTATTAAAGACGTTGAAAACATTTTCTATGCTAATTTTTTTATGTAGAAGTCAATTCTAAAAATGCAAAAATTATATTAATTGGAAAAGACCACCTATATGATGTGCTCAAAACCTAGTAAAGACATGTCAATATGTTATAATAATACAATATGAACAAATAATTACATTGCGTAGTAACATATAAACGTAGAATAAGGTTCTGTACTCGCAGCCAAACTGCTACACCGTCTTGTAGTAACCAATATAATACGTGCAACTTTTTCTGTCGGCACTAGTATGAGCCTTGCATTATGCCGATTTCGATCATCCCTTTTTTAAATAAAAGCTGCTATCGTGTAGGGGCGCAGAAGTGTCTTAAAATTGGACAAATTCTAACGTCAAGTGATTATAGCGAAAAATACTATATTAGTGGAACAAGTAAACTCTCGAAATCGGTCTGTGGTGTTCTGCTGATTATTGCAATGGGCCACTGTACCAACGATGAGCCCAGGGCAGTGAATGTAATTTATATGTAATATGTGCAATCAGTGAACCCGTTCCAACAGTTGTTTAAAATTTAAGTTGGTTTGTCGCCCCTGCTGTATTACAGTCAGTTTTAACAATGCACAAAATGTTATAGTTAGAGAAAGGCCACCCATGCAGTGGGCCAAGAAGCTAATAGTAATTCTAATGCTTTGATTGGTATATGTGGGAATTGTAAAACCAACGCTGTTACAATCTGGTAGACATATAACATTCCCGACGCAAACTGCACAAGGCAATGCAATGTATCGACCAGGTTATGCGCAATTCGCATTATCTAGGCTAAAATCGTTAATATTACAAATGCATTTGCTTGTAAAATCGCCCACTTGTTTATTTTTGTTATTAGTATTAGAATAATTCTTCTTTTTAGTGCCATTTTGGCGACCCTTGCCGCATGCGCCTGTAGGCGGGGGCCTACTCGGCCTATACCTAGTTACGGCCCTGCTCCCTAGTATAGAACGTCACATTATTTTTCAACATAATTCCCTTGAACCTGAAGACAGTTCTTCCACCAACGTTTAAGCAAAGCATTGCCACTCTTTAAGAATGAAATCTAGATTCAACAATTTTATTTTTAAAGAATGCAATCCAGGAAGGCAATGAAAAGTTAGTTATTTTATGTGACAGTGCGATTAATGTCCTAGATTTATTTAATGTTAATAATGAAATAGGAAAACCAAACGGAGATATAAGTATTTTACGACACATATATTCGCTTGAAGACATTTCTTAGGTATCTCATAACTTTATGAGGTACATACTTAGTTATGTCAGTTGACACTGTCACGCTAAACTAGCGTTGTCCTTGGTTGGGACACTTGATTTATGAAATTATATTTAAAAAATATCAAGTTGGCTAATTGAGCCTATTGCACACGGTATACTTATAGCATTCCTTATTAAGATTAGAATTAACTAGCAGTCCAGTGAGACAAATGTCTCATTTAATAAAACATATATGACGTCATTGTTGGTAGCAAACTACCAGTCGCATTCGCCTTGATAAAATTTGCCTAGAATCTAACCTAAAAAGTTAGGATTAGGATAATTAAGATAATAATTAGTGTTAGAGACTGAAATTCGGTTCCTGACCTGACATGACCATTCCAAACATATAACTTTAATAACTTTTTTCTCTATCTCTTACGGTTTGGCTGCTGAAACAGCGTCCCAGACAGACAAAACAGCGTCCCGGACAGACACGTCTATTAGATAAAGGATACATCCTTATTTAATTATTTGTAAAATTTGCTTCTTTAAAATAAATGTAGTATTTTATTGTTATAACTTAAAAATATTTTAATCATTGTTGTTATTTAAAAAACCAAGGGAGTTAAATAGCGATTTTATATTTCGTATGAGCACATGGTGCCCACGGGTTAAGTCTACTTTAATAGAATTGAATAAAAATGTGGTGGAGAATGGAAGTGATGTCTTTGCGAAAGAACAGTTCTGGCCAACTTCAAAGATATAAAAATTGTAAAAACGTTTATAATAAAAAGCGACCAATATCGATACATGCATGCTATCTAAATAGAAAATACAAAACGTTTAGTCATAGATAAGGAAATGATGGATAATTATTTCATACTATAATGGCAGAATGATACGGCAGTAAGTAAATTGCGAAGAATGCTACGACATTTATTATAGTGTCTGTTCATGGTCAACATATTAGATGCAAACGCTGCAACATGGACAAATTTATTATTCTTGAAGCGTGAAAGTACGATATACCGGATGTCCCAATAAGATGACTGTTATAACGCTTTGAAGTTGCTTATAGCTGTATATACATAAATAAGTACCTAAAGAACACCAGAATCATGGTGTGCTTGATCGGTGTCAGTAATTTCTTTCAAATTGAAAAGAGTCCAGAATATAAACCATTAAATCTTATAATTATTAGATTTGTATTGATTCGCATCCTTGGATGTGTACAAACTTGTGATTTGCGAATGTGACGTAATAATAAACGTGAGAATAATCAATCAAACTATCATATTTAAACTTTAAATTAACTGTGACGGACGGCAAACATTTTCCAACGAAAATCTGGCTGTTATAATTGAACTACAAATAACGTATATGTAAGACTCAGATGACAAATTTTCTTAATTTCCGAAATGAATGGGGCGAATTCGGCAATTGAGCAAATGAATTCGGTAATTGGGCAAGTTTAGGTTGTACGCCGTTCCCGGACTAAGCATTCGGTTTCGGCAATTGAGCAAATTCGTTATCTGAGCGTAACATGTAGAAAGAACAATATCAGATGAAGATTTAGAATTGTCAATATTAGAATTACATTTCGGCTTAGACCGCGTCGTCTTTGTAGATAAACACCCAGCATTTGTTGGCTTAATGTGCCTAACACCTTGTGAACTCAAGCAAGCTTTGTGTAGCGGTTATGTTCTTTGGTGGCTTGTGAACTATCAAGCCACCCATGATTTGGTCCGTGTTATTAAAGTAGCTTGTGAACCAGGATACTTAAGCATATTTGGCGTTTTTACTGTGTGTGCGCACCCATATAGACTGACTTTTCGCAAGACATTACAGCTTGCATCATCAGAGTTGCTCTCAAAGCAAAGAGCAAAGAGAGTCACTACGAAAGCCTCAAAACATTATAGAAGATTTAGAATTTGCAAAACGGGAATAAGCGACTCTACTGGTAACAAGTAAAACGGAGAATTTGCTCGTCTTTTATAGTTCGAAGCGACAAGAGTGTACAAAAAATGTAAGCTGTAAGGGAGGCAGGTAGGAGTAAAGAGGCATAAAGGGACAAAGAATTTTCCATATATTTATTACATATATACACTATTTACAGTTCTGCCAATTTTAAACCTAAAATTATTAGTAATTACATTTATAAATCTAACACTGCTTCCCATATCTGTCAAGCGTCAACCAATTCGTTTTGGTCTCTCTTTTTCGTGAAATAATATACTAACATCTATATCATGGTAATATTCAGATTGACCTAGGATACCGACTATTATTATTTACAGATAGAATTGCTACTTTACTCTTCATTATAATGTTTTATTCAAATTGCAATTACAAAAAATACTATAAAATTCTGAAATAAATTTTAGAAAAACGATAAATAATGCTATAATTTGACCGAAATGGCTTTTACCATCACCTCCCTTGTCGCGTGAATATATTTTCATTTTTATACTTTTAAACAAGGGGCGTTCCGATTGTGCGGTTGTAGTGATGCCAATTTGAAGGTATCGGCAGAAAATTCCATATAGCGTGAATGTAGCCTACAGACGTAAATTGAAATATTACTTACAAACGTACTAAATGTATATTTAAAATAATTGAAATAACGTTGCTTCCGTGTGAACCGGAAATAATTCTTTAACAAACAATTAATTCTTTTTTACATGTAGCAAAATATATTTAAGGTAACACAATATAAGATCCGGCGTTAGGGCACCAATTGCTTTAAGATGCTCTCTAGCTCAGCTTCCATTGGTCGGTGGGGGTATTTCGAACACTGGATGTATGATTGATTATTATTTGGTTTTATTTCATCAAAAGTTGTATGGATTTACAGACTACTATTTACAATAATTGATTTTGTAAAACCCATTGATGACTCATTATTGTGAGTTTCGCGTGGTTGCGCCGGGTTCGCTGTAAACAAACTTGTGGTGAAAAATGGTTAGTTGTGCTTCTTGTGTGTGTTCTCAAACACCTACAACTACAAGTAAAGGAATAACGTTCCATCAGTAAATAATAATTATATTCAATCAATACAATGTAAACAATGTACATAACCTAACAAACTTTCACCAGTGGCGTGGTAAGTATGTTTGAAAAATGGTTTACTTCTCTACTTAAACTTAACAGTTTTGCTACCCCTTTATCTCAAGACGCCACTGGTCAGTGTAAGCGGAAACACCTATCCGCCATATTGAAGACCCAACTTGTTCCCTATGTTTATACGAAACGCTCTTTCCTGAGGTTTTATATTCGAAGTATTAAATTCATGGAGATTAAATTTATCTAGCTCTAAAAGAGAAGCATAGTAAAAGCATGTATTAAATAATTCAACAATATGTAAAACAAAAACTCCAGTTGTTAGTTAGAATTATTCTCATGGATTGTTGTGCCACAGTTGCCATGAACATGATTTGCAGATATATTTGTACTTTAAAATTAAAAAAAAAACAGTGAGTCAGATTACTCGCTTTAGAATTATACATGTGTAAAATCAACAAAACCTGCGTAGGTACTGATAAAACTTTTAGTTAACGTCTGGTCAGTAACGAACCATATTGAATGATGTAAGTTGGTAAGTTCAATCCCGGCATCGGGCAACTGGCGGGCGGCCCACCCAGTCGCTTTAAAAATTGGGTACCGGAACCACGGTTGCGCAAGTAGGGAAAGTAAGGCATTCGTCGAAGGCGTGATGCTAACCACATCACCCAGTACGCCGTTAACGTGTGCCAGATTGACTGGGTTTCAGAAAGAGATATTTCGGCGACCCTGACTCGTCTTGTCTCAGGCCATGTTCCTACATGGAATAAAGTGCCCGAACTTTACTTTACTTTACTATTTACAATAATTACACATAACGGGTTTCGATTCCTCTGCAGAGAGGTGATTACGGGCGTGGGGTGTGCGAGGGTGCGAAGGGCGCTCCACCAAGGTGCGGAGCCTAGAAAGAAAGAAAACACGAGGAACTGTTTTTCCTAGACGAGGCTGTAGAATTTCGGGACCAACAAGTAGTGACAGGCGAACGAAAGATTCGACCTGGACAGGGCTGTGGCGGACACGAAGCGTAGTTCGGCTTCCTGGTGAGAGAGTAGCTTCGGAGCGACCAAGGAGGTTCGCCCGCCGAAGATGCTAGGCGGAATTGTGGAGGTTCGGCCACAGAGAAGGCAGGTAGGCTTTTAGACGAACAAGGCGGTTCAGCCGTAGAGAGCGACTGCCAAAGATTAGGCGAATAGAAAGGTTCGGCCCTCGAGATCGACCGATATTTTCTACGGATGTCCGAGTCCATTGCCTGCACTGGTCTTATCACATTGGCCTGCGATATGAGGGTTGGGGGGGGGGGGATCCCTTTTTTATCAAAAAGTTTTCAGTGGCCAGCCAGAATTATTTTACTATATGCGCCATGTTGTAGGTGACCAAAGGCTGCGAATTTTGATATCAAACACGACGTCCGTAGCGTGCCATGTACAGTTTTTAACATAATTACGTGAATCTATCTTGGGATTAATTAGACCAACAGGCCTTATATTTGTTACTTGACCGACCAGTTATGCGGGTATTTTGACACTGAACCTGTAATAGGTACCTAGCGTTTCTTTGTATTTAATCACTGGCCGGCCAGAAACAGGACGCGCCACGAAAGGTCCGAGCCGCATTTGCTTCGGAGAGCGGAGTTTTAGACTGTTATACCTAGTATCAAAGAGGTATGGTGTAACTAAGAATTAGGTATAACTGCTGCACACTACAAGTACCATGGTCACATGTAATTTAAAAAAAAAGAAGTTCCGTAATATACGGTGTGTCCGAGATTAGGGATGCACCGGTTACCGGGTATCCGGGCGAGTTTGACCGAGTACCCGCTTTGGTCGGGTACCCAATGAAAAAATTGCATTTTGTATACATAACAACTACTGTTTTTAAGCTTAATTTTCATTAACTTTAAAATAATCCCACACTTGACTCTCCTACTTCGAACTTATTATGTGAGAAATTACTAATTCACGCAGACGTGAACGAATTATTTCTACTAGGAATTTTCTAACCTAAGTAATTTAAAGCGCGTGTGCGCATCTTGCGACTTGACACCGTGCTTGACAGTGAGTGCAACAGGTCATTTTTCGCAATGTGACATGCTACCCGGCCCGGTGCACAGTATTTGTAATGAACAGGGCATTTCAAGAAAAGTGTTCCCAGTGCATCTGTATCTGAGATACGAATGCACAGCATGGGCGTCTCTTAAAGAATATATGAATATTTTTTCCCTATAACTTAATTATTTATGAAGATATGTGAAGGTAAAGACAACTTTTTTCAACGGTGGCACAGGTATCTTTAATGCGTATTTAATATAGGAGTATCTCGAAATGAAAACATAAAACTATATTTGTATTGCACTTTTTCAAAAGTGTCTTATTGATATAGTTTTGTTTCAACTTATAATCGACTGTAATGAAAAAACAAAAATTAAAATTTTCTTTCTTAGCTGTATAGCCGAAACCAACCGAAATTTGAGAAGTTTATGGACGGTATAGTTCTCTAGACATATTTTCTATAATAATTTAACAAAATCTGCATCTTTTATACGCTTATAAGATCCTCATGTTGCGTATTCTTAATATTGAATGTTTGTTAGAAATATAATATATTGTTAATTGGGCGTTCCGTGATAATGCATTTACATATCTTGATTTCATAAATCCATATTTAGTCTCAATGACTATCTTTAATGTAGGTACGTATAGTGTGTCGAATTATTTTACCTAATGGGCTTAGATTGCTTAGTGAAAAAGTGTTCACCATAGTGCACTTAACAAACAATACCGGAAATATGTTTAATGAGACGGTGCCTCGTCTTGTTACAGACAAAAGTCATTATTACCCTAGTTCGCATGTAAAAATATCCCTGTTACTATTATAAAGTAGCACTGTAATCTTATAAACTAGTTTTAGATCATTAAAAAATAAATTTTGGAAATTTGGTTGCAACTTAACTCAATAGTCTTGATAATAGTGCTAAATTACGAAAACAATACGCTTTATTCAAGCACGTTAACACATTTTCTTGTTTTCTAATTGTGGCAATTACGTGGAGATCGTTACCTTGGTTTCTTCAAGGATATAATATGCATAGAGCCGACACAAATTAGAAATTTCTTCATACCGCCGTGGGACTGTCTGTTAGAGCACACTTCGCAGACCCGAATTGGTGCTAATTCGGTGGGTTAGTTGTTGTAATTATTAATTGCACCTCGCAATCAGAGCTCGACTAATCTTGCGCACCTGTAAGTTAGTCGCCGCAATTAAAAATAGCCACATAACGCAATTATCTTTAAAATACCTGTTTACCTTATGGTCAAATGTTCCGACTATGAATAGTTTCTATTTTTGCGCAGTTCTGATATTTAGTTCAGCTGCAGCTGTGGAATTGTGAATATGAACAATGCAAAGTGTGCATACTTGATAATTGTGTATATTTTCTGCTTACAACTGTTTTTAAATGTTTTCTATCTAAATCATTAAAGCTATCAAAAATTGCAAAAGTACAACAAACTTACTAATGAGTGTTTTGCTGGAAAGAATGTAATCGTTATATGCCTTGCTAAAGACTTACTGTCTCATCTATGCCGTTTACTGATATCATTCAAATCAATCCAAGCGTCGTATTTATATAAGCACAATTCAAAACATGATTTGAAAACTTGGAACACTTGACCCCGGAATCCCCTAGGTTCTTGCTCCGATGGTGTCTATATTTTGCTCTGCCCCATTGCGTAAGCTGAAGGATTTACTACCCCCGGCTCGTCTGCTGGATGGTTTGGAATACCCATTCGTCGGATGTGTCAACGGGCCATCATGTCTTCGAGGGTGGTTGGTCAACTGCGCCAGCGACTCCTTTGTATCCACCCTTGTGTTTTCGAGAGTTTTACGGCCTCAACCCGTTTCTTAAGGCAATAGTCCATCCGGCGAGGCAGAGTCCCTGCAGCTCTATTTTTACTACGACCAGGAGTAAAAAGACAGGCAACAAGTATTTTCATAAATAAATCATTACAGTAAATCGGAATTATGCTGTAATATTTAGCAGCCTTTGAATTGTGTTTATGTAACAAATACTCCATAGAAAGATAATATTCAGATTATCTCCTAAGGGAGAAACTGTTATTTCTATCACAATTTTGGCAACTTAGAAACTGCTTCTACCCCCATTCGTGGAAAAATTAATTGTATTTGGAAACAGTTTGATACATTTCCTGCAACCCCGGTTTTTGAATTAACCAACATCCCTCTTCACCGCCAACGATCTTACGCCATGTGGAACACACCACGCACCTATTCCAGTTTTCTGAAGTGAAACATTGTATCAAAATACTTTATGTAACATTCGAGTTGCTTCAGACACCGACATGGCATGTGCGTGTATTGCACTGAGCGAGATTCGCAGCAAAATACGAGATTTGTGTTATTTTCAGGGTATGATTCAAAGGTGAGCTACGGAATTATTTTCAGATGTGATTTTCCGCAGCACTTTTGCGATTTTGAACCTTGTTAATCCCAAGTGGAACCCCTCTTTGTGTGCAATTTTACACGTGCAGAGACTGTTTGGCGTCATTTTTCAAATTCAAATCATCGAACGATATTGAAACTGACAAGTATCAACAACTCTTAGGTTTTTATATTAAGACATTAAATTACGCGTGTTATGTAAACATTTTTTTTTCTCAAGATAAATCACGACCTTCGCGGAAGACCAAAACAATGTTTCCTAATTGATACAACTCTTTATCCAACGCGACGGAGCGTAGCCGCGATAATGGATTTTCTTAAGTACCTTCTAAACGAATTCCTCATTTTGATGTTTGGTACTTGCCCTTTGTTGAGTGTGCATAGTTTCGAGGCGCAAATAAATGATGTTATAATTAGTGCCCAGATAAAATGACACTGCATTGTGCAAGCCAACGACAAGTGTCTGACCTTACACTTTTATATTGTGTGTGGGCACACCAACGTGCTTTCACTAGCTTATTATTTATTGTCTTCCTTATAAGTGCTCTCGTGCAGAAAAAGGCAGTTTCCTTAAAATGAATGCAAACAAAAGTGACTGCACACGTTGCTGTTTCTTGGGTTGTTGTGTAAAAATTGCAACCTCGGACGAATAGAAAGTAATCACTAATCATAATCAGCTACTGGACATCTTGCTCGAAGCAAAGGAAAATGTGAAAAAAAAATAGTGGAATAACGGACGACCACGTAAGGAATGCCCCGTTTTATGACTCCCGCGCTTCCTCGATTCGTCTACTCGGACGGGTTGGAATCCCCTGTCATCGAATGTGCTATGGTCATTGTGTCTTCGAGGGTTTTGCGTCAGCGAAGGAATTTATGGCCCCCTACTCGTCTACCCGGGTGATCAGGACTTGTTTCATTCTTCTGATTTCGCTAATGGACTCATTGTGTTTTCGAGGGTTTTATGGTGTTGACCTCTTCTAGGTAATATTGTGTGGGGTTATCTGCAGCGCGTGTTCGACGCTTCTGTAGTGTTAGAATGCTGTAAGACGTGCTAATTTTTAGTGCTTGCGTTAATTACCGCGCGTTCTAACACTACGTCTTTAGGGCGACCATCATCACATTGCGTTTTCAATCGCATAATCATTATCGAACATTATATAACAATAATGTTTTAAGTTTTAATAAAGCTTTTATATTGGGGTTATAGCGATTTTCGGAACACAACGTCCATAAGGGGGCGATGTGTATTCGTTTGGGGGTTTGTTTAAGTGAAACGGAAAATGTATGTATTTTTAACTTTTAGTTCTAATAAGATTTTTCCTCTGTAAGTGGAAATGATCTGAATTTGTTTTTAAACAGAATAATATTGCTTTTTGATATATGTACGACTACAGTATTTATTGCCCCTAGTATAGAACATCACATTATTTTTCAACGTAATTCTCTTGAACATAAAGACTGTTATTCCACCAATGTTTAAGCATAGCAGTGCCTTTCCTGATCACAGAACAATTTCTAAACCTAAAAATTGTAATCGCTTCTAAATTTTTATCCCTAAAGATTCTCCCCATAACTTCAAACGAAATATCACGAATTGCGTTCATAGAAATAAGGCTTCTATGATCCGGGGCGTTATCGTGAAAATTTTTCCTTTCTTTTTTCTTTAATACAATAACGGAGTATTGTAACTAATGGTGCATAATATTGACCAGTATCGTCAATCTACGATATTCTCTGACTATGCCATTCACACGATTAATGTTTTCTTGGGTACACGCAAAATGCGACCGATCAGGACCGTTTGGATGTTCTCCCTCATATGTTGAATTTTAGCGGTTTTAATAATTTCAAGATATTTGTTTATACAATAATGACATTCATATT
Organism: Agriotes lineatus; assembly: GCA_940337035.1. Taxonomy (NCBI): domain Eukaryota; kingdom Metazoa; phylum Arthropoda; class Insecta; order Coleoptera; family Elateridae; genus Agriotes; species Agriotes lineatus. Next base: position 46,678 of record CALNHX010000477.1, read on the forward strand.
TGCTGCATTGGTAAAATTAATAGTCTCACTTGCACAGTAGCTTAAAAAAATTAGAAAGTAATCAACTTCCGGTAAACCCGGAAGCTACTACGTTAATTACTGATATTAAGCTTTTTGATGTCTCTGTATTTTCAGTAATCAAACACAATAAATAAAAAATAAAACCGTGTTCGACAAACTTTTTTTATGCCAAACGCGACCTTATTCTGTTAAATACCTTTTGTTTCTATAAGCAAATAGTTGTGTCAGTTCAAAGCAGACCTTGAAAGATGTTAAGTCGCGTTAGAATTAACAATTGTCTCAAATCTTAAAAAAATGAAAGACCTTAAAGTGGATGCGTTAAGGTGTTTGTTAGAAATTACACACACGAATAACTCCACCACTTTTAATATTCTTTATTTACGCAACGGATTACAGACATAAATTAACTGGTTACGGATTTGCTACTATGCTATTACAAGTGTGGATCGAATAGGTCTTTTTAATCAGCATACATGTGAACGTTTGTGGATCTGACACTTAGCTCCTGAAACATCCCAAAATGAATGCTTCAGTATGTATGAGATTAATATTAAACATGTGGGAATCTGACCCAACATGTGCCAGACGACCAGAGTGGTTGTTGGGCTAAGACCTAGTACGCAATGCTCTGTTCAACCCCATCGCTCTGGTTTATATACCCATGTTACATAATTTACACAATATACAAAAAGGATTTTCTATTCTAGTGACAACAATGGTATTGTATCTATTGGGCAAAAGGGTCGACACACTTTCACTAGCGCGCACAAGGGTTGGAGTTTTATGATGCACCCACTGGACATTCACTTTCGATTTTTGAAGCTGCAGTTTTACTGCCGTATTGTTCGTCCACTTTCGCTTCTTATTTAGGAAAGTGTTCGTCAGATTTGAGCATTCCTTTTCGCTTTTGTTTGCAGGAACTCGTGGACGTTTACAGAGTTTCTCTCTTTTGTATTCCGTCGTACAAATCACTTTTTGACATTAGTCGTTTTTACCCCTTTAGCTCGAAAGTTTTCAAATGGCACTTAAGCTAACTGCTCGCACTTCAAGAATTTTTATTGCACGCACTGTTTAATTTTATGGGCGAGTTTCCTTTCTTTGGAATTCTTACGCTAACTGTTGACAACGAGTTATTGCGATTTATGGCTTCACTACAACCTTAATATCTAATCGTTGGTGGTAAGAACGCTATAATTGTGAATAGTTAACAGTTCAGATTGAATACTGATACGAAAACGACGTTAATGTGGTTGTTGCTAATTCCAAGCGGTGTAATTTAGAAAGTTTAATTATTTCTCTTTGTGTCAATGCTACGACAATTTTGCTGGAAGGCCGACATTATTTTGTAATCTGTTTCCTGCTTATACATTCTGAAACTGAAATTTAAAGTCACTCCTCCCGTAATGAAAATGAATTTCCGAGGCTAAAAATAATTTGAGCTTTTTGCTGTGGGTTGCAAGTTGATAACTATACAGTTTTATATAATTTTTATAATCAACTCTCAATGATTTTTTGATGAGGCGAAGCCGAGTCAAAAAAGTTCATTTTCGTGGAGCAAAATATAATCTCGCGCACTAGATACACAAATAACCATTTCAACAGCTGTCAAAAAAAGGGTACATACGCGCATCGCTATCGATACGAAAAGTTTGCCCTTCTTTAACATGGCGACTTGCGCGAAATACTTTTCACACGTTGGCATTATTTTTTATGTTAATGAATATATCTCATTATTTTGATAAAGCTGTAGAAAAAAAACATTTCGCGCACTAGATACACAAATAACTATTTAATAACTTGCATATTTCCGGTTTCGCCGGAAGTAACCCATAATAGTAAGCTTTAAGTACACACAATTGTCTCATTCATTAGATGGAAAATAAGAAGCAACTTATCGAACCACAGCTTACAACCGGAAGTGTCATCAATCCAAGATCAAGAATAGCTTTAGATTGCGTTCGCTTGTTACACGAATTACCTACACGAAATACTCGTCGATATCGGATTATTGATTTCGAACGTTTAGTGTCCCTGGCATCATACTCGCCATCAGACATGCAAGCTAAGCGCGGGAGCATGTATTTACTGTACAGTTAGCGAAATTATTTAGAAGTGCACCGGCCCTGCCGCCCCTTTGCAGGCAAACGTTAGCGGCCAACTTGAAAATACGCCTGAATGCTTCCAGGACCATAACCTACCAGAAATAATTTCACCTTGCATGCTATTTGCGTGTGGCTTTGAAGCTCTGCTTTTAGATTATAACGTCCTGGTCTTTGTTAGAACTCGCAGGTGGTGGTGTCTAGAATTACGCTGTAATAAAAATTGAAATTGCAAGTTGCAAAGCGGCTGGCCTGAAGATAGATTAAATGAGCAATCGATGGAACGCAATTTTATGCCGGCATGAACAGTAATTAAACTAGCGGTGTAGTAATTATTAATGGCCTAAATAAAATGATACTGCAATAAATATGTATTTGTTCTGTGTGGTTGTACCCGCATATTTGTCAAATAAAAACAGGACATAGATTAAAATATTCTATAACTTTTCTTCCTGTTTTGCCGGAAGCAGATGCTCACTTTTTACACATTTTTCTCATTGCTTAAATTCCTTTGTCCCATTTTGATTCCTCACGAGTATATGTATAGTATGTTCAAAAATTATTTTTATTTAGTATATCTATGAAATAGTTCCTAATTTATGAATGCAACTATAACTCACTAAAAATCAAATTTCAAGTTTGACATTTAAGTATAAACATAGTAGCATTCATTAATGAGGAGCTATTCCTAGCCATACTAGATAAAAATAATTTTTGATCATCCTTATAAAAAGCAAGAAAAAGATCATATTTGTTGCATATATAACAGGGTGTTTCAGAACTTGATTGGTGAAGTCCACAAGAACGGATGAATTGTTACAAACTTGCTGTACGTTATCGTTGACAATTGAAACACATTTTGTTTTTAAACTGTCTTAACGTGTCATAGAGTCCCAGTGCCCCAGGGAGACATTTCCGGACATGGGTTCCTGTACTCAAGTGTCTTCTACTGTCGCACTGAATACCCTCTAGTAGTTTGATCCCATAGTTCTGAAACACCCTGTATAATCAATTGTTCTTGAACATGTTGTTGTTCTTATACCTGTGTCATGTCGATTTTTTCTGCATTAAACACAAATATAAAGGGTCAACTGACTTATTTCATTAATAAGCAATTTATTTACCCCTGCAAAACCGAAAGTTTTAAGCCGTATTATTTATTAGATGTGGATATCTTTGTCTTCTATTTCCCATATTTTACTATCTTTCTTGCTGTAGACATATTTAGTTTTTAAGGATATTTGTTGTAAACTGATGCTTATATATTGTATTTTTTCTTACAGGTGAGTACCGAACAAGTGGGCATAGATGTTTGTTCAAAGCTTAGTGTTATTGGTTAGTGTGGTGGTAAGTAATATTCATTCATTCAAAAATAAACATTTGATCTTTCGATGGCGAACCATTTATATTACACGGAAGTTTAACGGTGGTAATGGGCCGCATGCAACTTACATTATTATTATCGTGTTCAGATATACTACACATTCAACTTCATTGTGCGACTTGCATGTATAAGTTTGTGTGTGGCCTTGTTATCCCACCTCATAGATCAGTAGATCCAGATCTACGGATTTGAACCAAGGACACGCTTATTATAAGCCTAACACTCTTACCACTGTGCTACCGGGGATATAGCAATCATATTAAGACCCAAAAAATCAAGGTAATCTTGTCATTCGTAAATGGCATCTCAGAAGATCCACTGCAATTGTTCTTTGATGTGAAAGCGGTTATTAGTTTCATTTGTTTTTTTCCAAATAGCCATTCCAACGCATGCCGGAGTGACCAGGATTGAATTTTTCTTTTACACAGCTGTACCTGGGCAATCTATATCTCTCGCTTATCATTTTTGTAATGTAGCTGTACTTTTCACATAGTCATGTTTATCCATTATGTAATAACAGAAACACACATACCTCCATACCGGTAGTATGGGAACATACAAACAATAATTGTTATATAAAACAAAGTACAATATGAAATAGTTATATGCTACACTAAAATATTTTCTACTTCTACGTTAATCCAAAAGACAGTTTCTGTCAAATGAATGTGGCTAATAAAAACGTGACAATTTATTTCTGAGCTGTATAAGCATGTGTGCTTGTACATGTAGTACAGCGATTGCACCAGTCAACTAGGATCATTATAAATGATAGTTAGGACAACTTCTTTTTTTATGGGCGCCATGAAAAGACATGCGTGTATTTAGAAATTTTGAACTATCCGTTTAGAAGTTGTTGGTGAGATGAAGATGACCTACTTTGATATGTCGCTTCAGATAAATCTTTTAACTCCACGAAATAAACTACCACCATATGACCCTGTACTAGTTTGAGCTTTTTATACATCATAAATATTTATTCTAAAATGTTAAAATGTATGCAGTTATAAATAGTTTATTGTAAATTTCAAAAGAAGCCGAGTAGCGCAGATGGGTAAGCGCTTACCTTGCATTATGCAAGTCCTCGGTTCGAATCTCGCGAGGGCCGGAATTTTCCGCAGCCTTGCGATTTGAACCGGACTCGGTGAGACCATTCACAGTTGGGCACCAAATTAACTGTGCTCTAGTCAGATCCACAGACCTAAGAGATAGAGTAACAAGGTCAACACATCAACATAACACACAATGGTTGCTGTGCAAGCACAAAAGGCGCGCTCCAACTTTGTATCCCGAATCCGGGGCAAGTTGCGCATTGTACCGCCAAATGCAAGCACATAAAGCACCAGCCTCTACACCGAAAGGTAAAACGAGGTTATCGATTATACATACATACATACATGCATTGTAAATTTCTTATAGTAGTAATGTTCTGCTCTTATTAGTACAATTAAATAATAAATGCCTAGATTGATTTGATTAGATTGCCTATGTAAAATTAAAAAACGTAGGTTTGAGAATGAAGTTTCCCATAAGTATTGTACATATTTCACGTAATGCTTTTACAAATATTGCAGCTGCTTATTAGCAAACAAAAAATTAACAAAAAAAGGGGAGTAATATTTCTAATGGGCATGTAAAAGAAAAACAAACACATTATAGTAAATGTTCAGAATTACCTTCAACAACTTTTATGCTTATCTGGCAGCGCGTCACGATGGATTCTTGCACACGATTTAGCATTTCGATATTATTCTTTAACATATTAAAGCATTTTTAATGCATTATAATAATTCGTGTCGAGTGCCCCACAAGGTGGTCATTGAACAGGTCCACCACGACCAATCCCGTGCTGGTTGTAATTTATAACCGGTCTCTCCCCAATGTGCCATAATCAACTAGTATTCTCTACTCGCCATTCAGCAAAACCCGTACATGAAGTGAATATCTGCATCCTCAATATTTGAAAATTTTCTTTGCATAATGCACTAATGAATTATAACTGCGTAAATTAGTCACATTCAAGAAATTAGGTGAATACTAGCAAACAGCAGCAAGTGAAACTATCAACTAAAACAACAACCAAAGGCAACTTATTTTTAATGACAAAATTAATATTGATTTATTTTAAAATTGCTGTAACTTGTTAAGGACTCGAAAAAAAGTATAAGTCGATATAGAAATTTGTGATCCGAATAACATTTACTATCTACAAAAAAAATCCTGAAAAACTAGGACATCCTGTATAGTACGATCAAAAATTATTTCCATCTAGTATGACTATGGAATAGTTTCGTTGCATCCACACAATGCGATAGTGAATTTAATTTTGTTTTATTATGTTGCATTCAATGAATTACATCATCAGCATTTTGAAGAATTATTTTTAAATGTTCATAACAAATGAAATTTTGTGTCTTGGCGGGTTTTAAAATTTCTTACAGAAGATCATTTAGTTCATTTTATTGGGCGAGGAAAAAACAGTAAAATCTGTAATTAATTCTGCAACCAATACTTTGATTAATAATTATTGTGGTAAAATTAATAAAGAACTAAAAATAAAAGGTTGCCACATCCGAAAACCATAAAAACTGTCTATAATTAGTTATTAAGTGATGCTGGTTTGGAGGAGAGACGTTTACAAATTGAAATTATTAACCCTGTGTTGACGTCACGCTGGAGAGCTGAAGTCTTGTGTCTAGTTGGTGACGGCTGTCCTTTTTTAAGAGTTTAACCTGAGACTGCGAGTCAGGACCTCCGATTATCTCTTCAGAAATCCAGTCCTGTAGCACACATTTATCGGCGTACTGGGTGATGTGGTTGGGATCACGTATTTGGCGACTGCCTTCCCTATTACCACAACTGTTGTTTAGGTACCCAATTTTTAAAGCGACCGGGTGGGCCGCCCGATCGTTGCCAAGTGTGATATTGAACCTCTTTATCTTCAGCACAGCAGCTGAGTTCCCTAATCACTTTACCACGCTGGCGTTGTGCAGTAGTTTGTTTTTATTATTGTTAAATTTATATCTCAATAGCAGTGCAGAATTATTCAAAAAATTAGTTAATATTTTCGTATAATTAATGTTTAATGTGGTGGCGTACAACCAAGACTTCGTTATTTGCCCATACTGGTGATAATTTACGTTAATGTTGGCATTTAACGACAACGCCCGGGGTTGTCATTATTGAGAATTTTTTACTGGACAATGTTAAATCTAAAAATAGACATATTGGTTTACTTACTAATCCACTTTATTGTTGCACGATAAGCTTCCGTGACTTTGAATTACATAACTTGAGCTGATCTACAAACAATTTTTTTATTTTTACATTTGGCACTAACTCGCTGAACACTCATAAAACAAATAAACAAAAACCTACAGGCACAGACATCAATTGACACAGCCAGTCATAGCTACCTGAAAAATAAAGACTATATGTTGTTTATATGTATTATCATTGGCCATTGCACAACGTTATTACCAGGCCAATAACGTTAATAGTCCAAGAGCCAGCAACGGGTTTGCTTACAGTATTTTTAACAAGTCTGCAACTGTTATGGAAGGTGTTTTTGAATATACTGAGAATGGAACCTGAAGTCTGGCAAGCCTGCGGTGGTGGTTTTGGCCTCCTTGCGTCCTTGAAGGATGGAAAAAATAATAAGAAAAAAGTATAATAACAAGTCTGGCTCTTTGGTATGTCAAAGGTAATCATATCTTATGTAAGTAAAAAGATTGACAGACGCTTTCGCCGGTGGTAAGTTTACCCCAGATTCACATAATGTTGCATAATAAACTTAACCATTAACTGTAAAATATCGAGAGATCCAAAAAACTGATCCTCAGCGGGCTGTGGAAATTCAAACGTGTGATTAATAAGTTGGTGGCACTGTAAGTCTGTCAAATTCGAGGTTAGCAGGTTAGGTTTTCCATCAGTTTTGACACAGACTGACGCAAAATGTAACCTGCTAACCTTGAATTTGACATAGACTTACAGGGTTACCAACATATTATTCCTAGGTTTTGTGTCAGTTCTGACACATTATTATTTTCCGCCCTTCAAGGACGCAAGGGGGCTAAAACCACCACCGCAGGCTTGCCAGACTTCGGGTTCCCTTCTCAGTATATTCAAAAGAACCTTCCATAACAGTTACATACTTGTTAAAAATACTGTAAGAAATCCGTTGCTGGCTCTTGGACTATAATATCCATTAATGTCCATACTCAGGCTTTCAACGTTATCATCCCGTTCAACGTCATTCACAGTAACATATACTGTCCGATCTTCAAACCATTATATTAAGATTAAACGGATGTTGATGCACAAGACGGAGCAAACGTTCATTGGCGCAGAATGTACACACAAAATTACAAGGGAGGATAACGTAATTATGTGAAAAATGGCGTTTGTTGGCTAAAAGTTATAATCCTTATAAATAAGAATTAACATTCTTATCAACTGTAGGACTCTTTAGAACATAATATAATTCGACTGTATCCTAAAGGCCTTGTATATGGAACTGTTTGGAAGCACTTTATGGTACTAGTATCATAATAATAAAGTAAATTGGACTGAACTGTCACTGTCAAGTAAATGTAACAGTAAATGTTCACATAACATATTGCATTTAAATAAATTTGAACATTAACAAGAGTGTTTATAAATTGCTGTCGTAAATGTTGACTATGAAAAATGTGTCAATATTCATCAAGGTACCCTAGCTCTAGCCATTACAAGAACATGTTAATTTTATTTTACTAGATATTTATTACATTAGTTACCTAAGTAAATAGCAGCCAACTCGCACATAATTTGACTTTATTGGCTCGTCCTTTTTATTGACCTTGCTCGGCCATAAACTTGACTCGTCCAATAAAGTCTTGCCCTATGAACTTGCTATGTAAATAAAGCTATTACAAAATAAATAGTAAATATTATGAATTAAAAACACGTCTCTGTTAGTATTTAGTTATCTAACATATTCGGCTTAATCGAAAACCATTGATTCGTTCTACCTTTATCTTTATCATTAAACAGAAAGTTGATGTTTTAGATTATGTTGTAAATTCATCATCACTTGAGTTCTATTGCTGGTTTAACAGAAGTAACCCATTTTCAAGTTGGTTATCCTTCCTGTAACAGGAAGTTGAAATTAGTGTCATTGTTGGGAATTTAAACAGTAATTTACCATACAAACACCAGTTGGCTAATTTAAACAATCAAAGGCACCATTTAGATGGCTTGTTAGTTTTATTATGTACTGTATATTAGATATTTTTACATTGTTCCTTTAAATATGTAGTTATTTTGCTATTGATAAATTTAATTTCTATTTTATATGTTGATATGACTAGTTTGTAGACTACATATTTAATATCGTCCAAAGATCTGAATGTCGAAGCTAAATCCTTTTCCCGCCCCAGTAGAGGACAGTTTGATGGCCGCCCTGCAGTATCCAACTCCTGTTCCTGGCAGTATTTGGGCATATCCACCTGTTCCATTGCAGTACCTGTCGTAAATGCGAATTGCGGTGATGGTTCTGTTGCATACGTATCCTGCTGGCAGGAACTGTCCAGGATAGTCGATGATTTTTTCTCGTCTTGAGTACCAGCGACCTGGTTTTACATACGACTGAAACAGTTAATTATAATTTAGAGTCACTATGCTAATTCTAACTTCCAATAATATCATATTGGTGGGAAATAAACTTACAAATGGGAAACGTAATAAAATTTCATAATATTCGATTTTACCTTTCGTATGAACTCAAAATTGCTAGTAATACAAATTTAATGTTTTATCATTTCCGGGAGAACCGGAGGTGGACGTGCATCTAGTCTATCACCTACGTTTCAGTACCTGTGATCTATCTTTCCTTTACGAAAATAATTTTGAATGTGCTGACAGCTTACGTATTACCAAAATTATTTATATTCCGCGATCTTCATAAATTTTCGCGTGATCTCCGCGAGCGACGCAGTCCAAAGTTTGTGTGTCACTGTGTTAGACCAAGGTGAACATGAACACGCGACATTGAGAATTTTATCAATAACACCGATTTGAAATAAAGTGGAAAAACGCATTGTCACTTTTCATGTCCATTTGCACTTGTTATAAAACTCCACAAGCTTTTGTCGACCACATGCGAATTATTCGCGAGACAGATTTGAATTTATTTTTTAAGCTAGTTACGATGCAGTAAGGCGATGCGTGTTATTTCCACAGTTTTCTATATAAATAAATATTTGCGTGACGCCGTTCCGTCCTTTTGTTCACTTTTACTAGACTTATTTAGTAGGTATTTGAGGTACAAATATATTTTTAAACATTTGGTGGGGGTTCTGATTTTACACGATCTACGTATTAAACTGATTCCATTGTATTTTTGAAATGGGCAACAAGATTATGTTGTAACGTTTCTGCATAAGAATTCGCCAATTTTTTAAAGTCATTTACTAACTCCATCTATACTGTGTTCACATCTTTTTGTGCATGAAGGTTGGCCATGAAATTTAGCTGTGTACAATAACTTTGTTGTGTTTAAACGGAGTTTACATTTGAGGTTATGGTTTCCAAAAGCATTTAGGTTAGAAAATATGACAATACACAGTTAAATGCAAAGTCGTCATATTTAAGCAGAACAGAAAATAGAACTTTAGTAATATTTTTACTTTCTTTTACAATAAAGGAAGTATTGGATTCACCCCAAAAATTCGAAATTGAGTTTTCAACAGATCTTCACGTTTTAGAGTCCCCTGAACCAAAAAAACATAATTTTTTTTCATTGGTCTGTCTGTGTGTCTGTCTGTCTGTCTGTGTGTGTGTCTGTCTGTCTGTGAACAGAATATCTCAAAAACGTTAACTCCTATGTTAAATAGAACACCCGGTATGTTATTACATTTTTGAATTCAGCTTAAAATTTTAGAGAAAATTTGTCTCTTAAACTAACGCTTTATTTTGTACCGTTTTTGCAGAATTTGTAATTTTTGAAAATTTTTGACAAATGCTTAAAAATTAAAAATCATATTTCAGAAAATTTGTTGAGGGTTATAATTAACCAAATGGTAATTCCTAGATACGAGATCCGAGAATATCGAGCAACTGAATTATGTTCTTGTCAGTTTCATTTAAAATTGAAGAAAATGTTAACCATCTTTCCTTTAGAACGAAAATGTCAAGGTTTTCAACGATTATTCACGTGTGAAGTATGGAATGGAAGCCCGAACATTGAAGAATGAAAATATGATGAAAGTTGTCAATTTCATAAAAAGAAGAAAAATTGATTTTTTTACATATCGTGGGAAAAGAAGTACTCTCTACTACACATAATTCCTGGAAGTTCAGTTCAGAGCACTTCATTCTACACGTACGAATACGGCCTGAGACACGGCGAGTCAGAGTCGCCGAAATATCTGTTTCCGAAACCCAGTCAATCTGGCACACGTTAACGGCGTACTGGGTGATGTGGTTAGCATCACGTCTTTGACGACTGCCTTACTTTCCCTACTTCCACAACTGTGGCCGCCCGCCAGTTCCCAGATGTGGGGATGGAACCCCGTACCGTGGCACTGCAGCCTGAGCTCCCTAACCGCTCGGCCACGATGGCGATCATTGTAGGGAAATATATACGAAGAATGAAGTGTGGGGCTAAGACGAGCTTCTTGATTAAAACCTTTTGAGGGGTGGTTGTATTGGAGTGATGAGAAACAACCTTCATTAGAAGATGGCCGCAGAATAAGAAGGGATCGTCAAGAAGAAATTATCTGTTATGGTCAGTGTTAATGGTTTTTGTAAACAATCTTGTATATATTACACTCCAGTTCATCGGAGCACACCAGGACTATGTCACTTAGGTACAATTAAAAGGGGTTAATTTACTGTGACTTTAGTGAACTTGAAATTTATTAAATTCTGGAAAAACCACTTTCCCAAAATATTCTTATACATTCTACGTACATATTTGTTCTACGTTTGCTTTGATTGGTTAGCTTTGATAAGGAACACTTGTTTTTCATATCTTTATGCACTTGGTCTTGTAATTTTCCTATAAACTTGTTTTTCGATAAATCAGATCGTACTGTTTGCATGAGCATTTTTTAAATTTACATTTTTCAATTAGATTCGATTGAGTACCACATGGATATACCACATAAAGGCAGAATAAATTGAAAAGGTAGGTAGTTTTTGGTTTATATGCAAAAAATATGGCGCTCTTTTTCTTTAAATAGTTCTGTATGTCTAAGTGTCGTAATAGTTATTTTTGTATTTAAGTGTGTTAAAGATAGTTTTATGGCTTAAAAAAACAATTGAATGCCATAAAACGTATTTACACTCGTGTTACATACAAGACTTGGCAAGACCATGACGAACGAATAACACGCATTTTGAAGTAATTAAATGTTTGCAACACGATATGAATTTTTAACAAATTGAAAAATAACCTAGTCATGACTGGAGGTGCCTATGAAACTATTTGTTGGAGGAAGACGATATTTTGCATGCTGATTGTGTCTACCTCGCACGAAACCGAGAAAATTGTAGTCAAATCTATACAAGGTGAGCACATTAAAAAAAAATTCTGCTTATTTTTGCTTTAACTCGAGAACTATTATTTAAATAAAAGTAATATTTTGCACATAAATCAGGGCATATTTTGGACCCAACATATACAAAGGAAACATCTTTTTCCTGCGATATTTTCAAAATTTTTCATTTCAAACTTCCACTCGCGAGGGAAATTCCGTGTAAAGCTCTTTACAGATTTTCCCTGTAGAAATATAGTATGAGGCTCATGTACGAAACCCCAGTAGAAACTTAACTTCGTTAGTTTACTTGGGTTGCCTAATTTTCTTTGATTTTTTGTACACCCTATTCATTTAGACCATGTATATAAAAAAAAATACCTGACGAAATAACACTCGATCCCAGGACGTAAGACATCCAACGGACAGACTGTGGCTCCCATTGCACTGGTTATAATCCGGGATGCAGTAGTAGGACGAGTAATAAGGGAATCGTACATCTCGAGCTGACCTGCTGAGCGACTGTGGGTTGGTAGATCTGGGATAGAACGGAATTCTGTAGGGGTAGTTATTCCAGAAGTTGGGAAAGCCGAAGCCGTTCGAGCTGTTTTGAGGTCGGAACTGGTTAAAGTAAGGATTGTAAATGCTGATGTTTTTCGCCGGGAAATAAGGATTCTGGTTCTGCGGATTGAAGAAGGGGTTGTACTGAAGTCCGGGCGGAAAATATCCCTGCGCGAAAACGACTGTCGCCAACGCTGTTACTAGTATTACCACCTTCATCATTTCCCGTAGAGTTACTGACGCGAACTTTACTTACTGCAAGTTCTTCTTCCTGTACTTGTATTTATGAAGTCGCCGGGTTCTAATTCACGGTTGATAAGAAAGGCAAATTTGCTTGTGGATTTGAAACTTCAGCTGTGGTGCGTCATGAGCTTCTTTTGGAAGGATTTATTATTCTTTAAGAAGAAAACGGTACAGGAATTTACATGCCTTCATGTTTAATGTTTTGCTGTTTTGCAGATAATAATAATTGTTTGTTTAATTGTTACCAAATTGTATACATATTTTAATAACGTTGGAAACTTTTAGTCATCACCAAATATGTCTGGAAAATTTTAGAGGTGCCGAGAAAGTAGTCTTTAATAAAAATTGTTTCTTAGGTACCTACGGCATTTTCCAATTATTAAAAACTGGCGTGATACACTCACACAACTTCCTTTTACAGTGATCTTATAATTAGCCAAAAATTTGATTTTTAATTTCTAAGCATTTGTCAAAAATTTTCAAAAATTGCAAATTCTACAAAAACGGTACAAAATAGAGAGTTAGTTGAAGAGACAATTTTTTTCTAGAATTCTAAGCTGAATTAAAAAATGTAATAATATACCGGGTGTTGTATTTAAAATAGGAGTTAATAAAAAAAATAGAAAAAAACAAAAGAAACCCATTTTAGAAGTATTCAACTGGAAAATCAACTATCTCACATCAATACACATTAAAAATGTAATAAAAATATAAAGTTTTAAAAAAATTGTTAGAGCCGTTTTTGAACAAATCGAAAAAATTGAAAAATCGCTAGAGTAAACACCTACTTCCGGGTATGCGATTTTCTTCAAAAGCTTGCTGTCTTATCTACATAGTACATAAAACTTATATATGAAGTTTCAATGCCATACCTTACCTCTTTTCGTTTTTGAGATATTCTGTTCACAGACACACAGACAGACAGACAGACAGACAGACAGACCAATGAAAAAAAATATGTTTTTTGGGATCAGGGGACTCTAAAACGTGAAGATCTGTTGAAAACTCAATTTCGAATTTTTGGGGTGAATCCAATACTACTTCCTTTATCGTAAAAGGAAGTAATAAAGTAACCAATAGAGATTTTTATAAACCCAGTATAACGTATGGAACAAAAGTTTTGGCATAGTTTTTTTGCTAGTAAATTCATAATGCATTATCTAGTCACCACTGAAAACAAAACTGCAGAATATGTCGGCTTTCATATTATTCATGTTATTTCGTTTATTAATTTTACCTAAAGGCCTTATAAAATAGAAGAATGTAATAGCTATTTGTGCAACAAGTGCTAAAAGTGGACGTTTATGCACGAGCTTGCACACAATATTTTTTTCTACGGCCTTAAATATAGTGTTATTAATCCATAACAGTCGATGTAACAAAGGTTTGCATTTATGACAGTTATAATTTATGTCATAGTAAAGAGATGGCCTTGACACGCAGGTGACTGTTTCTGCAGCTAGTAGCTGTCGAAGTTAGTTATCAAAGGTAATTATAAATGTACATATTTTACTTTATTCATTACATAATGCTTTAATTACTTAAAAACCACATTACCTCTAACGAAAGAAGTAACTACTAACTTTACAACCTCACTTTCAGTTCGAAATTCTAAATCCAACACCAACTGTTTACTTTTAGCACATGGGCTAAAAGTAAACAGCCGATTTCACTTTTAACACGCTAAATTACAAAACGTAATTTTTAGTGAAAAAAGGTAGCGCTAAAAAACCTACTTTTAGTAGTGGTCGTAGAACAAATTATTTATAATTTAGTTGGCCAATTTTCCAAATAAGAAATTATTAACATTTTTTTAAACGAAACATTTTCCGCAGAATCGGTTTTCGTACATTTAGGGATTGTAACGAAGAAATTCAATGTGTGAATTTATCGAAGTCAATATAAGGACCAATTACGAAGACGAATCTATCAAAAGAATCGTGATATTAATATTTCGGTCATCCAAACACTAATGTGTTAAGTTTGAGTTAAAATGCGTCCCATAGAAGAACATAGACCCGTATCAATAGTTTAGTTTCGTTTTTATACTTTTAAGTGATTTCTAAAAATAGTAATACATATATAATAAATACAAATGTTTAATTAATAAATTCAGGGCCCTTTGTTGTTCATCTACGGCGATTCGGATCCATCACCGTAGGTGAACAACGAAGGGCCCTGAATTTATTAATTAAACATGTTGAGCACATATCGTTTCGTGATGATATTCAAAAATTGAATTCTAATCAGCAGTGCTCCAACCAATTAGAACACTCGCTCCATTTCTTGATTGCGAAGGAATTGTCAGGGTGCGCGGTCGTTTACCTCATGCTGATATTTCTTATGACAGCAAACACCCTTTTCTATTGCCCAAAAACCATAAGTTGGCCGAGCTGATTATAAGCCAATTCCATGAAGATTATTTCCATCCTGAAGCTCAGACATTACTTTACTTATAGAGGCAACAAGTTTGGATAATAGCTGCTAAAAGCGCAATTCGTCGTTGTGTTTCTAAATGCAATCGCTGTTTTCGTGTTAACCTCCAATCGGTCACACCTCCAATGGGGAATCTTCCCGCTACTTGGATTATCCAAATTAAACCATTCGCAGTCGTAGCAGTTGATATGGGCAGCCCATATCAAATCAGGTTAGGTAAATGTCGGGGTCTTACGCCACAAAAGGTTTACATGTTTGTTTGTATGTTTTGCTACTAAATGCCTGCATCTAGAGTTAGTTTCGGAATTATCAACCGATCCTTGTCTGGCAGCATTGCGCAGATTTGCCGCTCGACGTGTTATTCCTCCATTTTTAAGGATTGCGTAGTAATAGGAAACTCGTTACATTCCTAAAGGACGTGGTCGAGTATGAAAAAATTACCTGGTAATTTAACCCACCTTTGGCTCCTCACATGGGTGGTATCTGGGAAGCAGGAATCAAATCAGTGAAGTCCCATCCGGCTAGATGCGATCAAATTCTGACCTATGAGGAATTTCTCACGGTACTCGTAGAAATCGAAACTATCTTACACACTCGCCTCCTCTGCTCGCTTAGTATAAACCCCAACGACATTGCAGTGTTAACACCAGGGCATTTCTTAACTCTAGAACCACTCTCCGCTGTCGCAGACGAAGATCTGACCAATCTAAAAATCAATCGTCTGGATCGATGGCAATTGCTCCAACGCATGCACTAAGATTTTTAGCGGCGATGGCATTCGGAGTATTTACAAACACTCCAACGGCGTTCGAAGTGGTTAAATCCCACCAAAAACCTTGAACCGGGGCTAGTAGTTCTAATTAAAGACAATTCCGCTCCGGCTCTGCAGTGGAGTATCGGCCGGGTGGAAAAGGTTTACCGTGGTATGGATGGAGTGGTACGAGTAGCCGCGGTTAAAACGACCACTGTGAAGACAAATCAAGTTAAGACGAGTTGGTAAACGGTCGGCCAACTGGTCCTAACTTGATCTGTCTTCACAGTATGGTCCACCGACCCAACACTTAGGGGTGGCAGGAGGGGGTACGACAAGCCCCCTAATTCGACATTTTCCCAATAGTGGGTAAAATTACCGCGAGGTAGGATTATGAACTATACTACATCTATGTACAACTCTTTACTTGTATTAAGATTGCTAACAAAATAAACTAAATTAATATGACTAAATACTAAATACTAAACAATAAATAAAGTTAAACAGTAAACTTCTACTTACTTTAGAAATTTGTGACAAAACTTTTGTTGCATGCGTTATTTTATGTCTGTAATGCTAATTCGTCATTGTCAGGCAGTCTCAGGTATAATGAATCTCTAATGGAGGCCATGATGCAGCACCAATGCAAATAGTATAATCTTACTCATTCGTCTAATTATCAGAACCAGCAGGAATTTATATAGTAATTACGCCCTTTTGTTGTTACAGTTGATCTGATAAAGATAGTGCGTATAGGTTTTCACTTTTCAGAAATTATCCAGAAGTTTGTCACGCAATTCTAAATCACTTCAAAAACAAAAGCAGTTTTATTGAAGTGTAGAAGAATTTCTTACCAGGCATTTCCTTAGATTTAAATGAGAAATGTTGCAGAAGAATTCAACTTCAACGTATTTTATTCAAAATAGAGTATATTATGCTTGTGTTTAAGATTATCAGCAAAGTCAATGTCGACTCACCCTGTATTTGTCGTTAGCCTGGCTGTAAAAAATAAAAAGTTATATTACACGCCATAAACATAATGGCAAATTTAAAGTAGTTATTAAACATATGTCTCAGTGTTGGTAAATTACCAACTCATTGAAATAAACAGAGCTGAAAAGTTAATTACGACGGTTGTAGAGAAGTCGCGACTTTCTCTTTTTATTTCCCCGACTCGCTAGTTGCAATCTTATAAATAGTTCTCGAAGGTAAAAGCAAATAAACCTCAACATTAGCTTTTTTGTTTAAAAATATATGAACTTCAAAGAATCCTCTATACCTAGACTTATAATTTCCTGGGGAAGTGTTGCAGCTGTTTAGTCATACTAGGTTAATTATGGTCTTCATATCTCAAGTAACAGTAATATTAGTGTATCATAAACCCAGGCCCCCCATCCGTATTTTTTCTTGTAGACGTTGCCAGAAGTGACGTTCGTCAGATTAAAACAAAAAGTAGGGTGTCCTACTATGCTTGTAGTAAATACACTAAAACACGTACATGCGATTTGAACCTCAAAGAACTATAATTATGTGCCTGCAGCCTGTTTACCTACTTTAGTATATAAATGCATTCGGAGAATATTCTTCTCATGTACCGACCAGTCCGGTGGATGCGATGTTATGCGAAAGTTCCACGCCTTTTTCGCTGGAAATGGGCATTGGTGCTATTAAGTCTTATTAGAAAATGTTGGTCTGAACTAACCCGTCGCTGGTGCGCAATTATGATATGCAAATTGCATTTTTGTATTATGGAATTTTTATTTGGTCGATACCGAGAAGTGGGAAACTGCAGGTTAGTGACTTTTTCAGTAAAAAATTCGTCCTTAACTGCTTTAAAGGTGGTGTAACAGATACATGTTTCATTAGTGATTTTTTTCGTTAAGTTATTACAAATTAGTTTCATTATTTTTAACGTTCGAGATATCGGGCTCGAAGGACCAAATTGTTCGTGTTGGTGGATTATAATTTGAAATACTTGAAGATTCGTTTCTATTGAAAATCGATGTGTTCGCGGAAGTTTCCCGACAATTAACAACCTCAAAAGTGTTCGTAATGACTAATGACAGTTTAAAAATTATAAATCATGACAGTTTCGTTAAAAGGAATTAAGAACCAATAATTACTCCCCAAGGCCGTGTGTTGCTCATCTATCGAGGAAAGTGACGGTGGAAAGTGTGCACTCCGACAAACACACTTGTTGTCTATTTTGCGAGCTGCCTGAAGCAAAGCTAATTGTTTGCCTCCGTTTTAGTAATGCCATGCTACCGCAGTAAATCTCGAGTGTGTGAAAAGTAAATATCGTCGGCTACTCTAATTGGGAATTCCGCTCAGTTCACGGAGGTTGAAGAGCTGCCAGTTTTATTACCCGACTGCGTCCTAGGATTTCCAGGCATTTTATCTTTTGCTCTTATCTTATGATCTAGCACCTTGGGAACAACGAACGAATATTCATGGGTAATTGTGTTCAACATTTGCATTTGCTTTGGCTTTAATCAAGATCTTGGTGTAGCTGGAATTTTTATGAATTTGATTGTTTGAAAAGATTTCATTAGAATTTCAAACGGTTAAGAAGTAGACTAGCGTAGCTGGTCACATTTTTCAGTGGTTTCAGTGGCACACCCTTTAACGATGTACTGAATGATATGGCCAGCAACACACATCACAAGGAGTTCGGCACCCAATTATTAAGACGCTACGAAGTAAGTCCTGCGACCTTTAGCACCGCAGGTTACAGTCTATCGACATTGCTTTACCAGAAATTAATTTTCCCTTCTTGTGTATGTTAGACACAGATCCGAATTTGCTCAATTGCCGAAATGGATTTGGCCAATGCTGCAATTGAGCAAAAAATTTAATTCGGTAATTGGGCGAATTGAGGTTGTATGCATTTTCCGGACTGAGCATTTTATTTCGGCAATTGCTGAGTCTAACATATACAACTAGAAGTGCGGGAATGGCTGATAATATTAGTGTATTTACTCCTTTTTAGAACAGCCACGATCGTAGAAAACCAGGAGCTGTTTGTAAGAACCAGTCATGAATATCGAAAGCGTAACTAGATAGTTTAAAGTCAAGTTTTCCGAATATGCACGAGGTCTGTACCGGCAATGAAATAATGACAGTGTAGTATTGATTAGATCCAAATATGGCAATGGCCATAAATCAGTTCCGTAGCTTTCTTAATGTCCTAACGACATTGAATTCTATTTATGGTGCTATCGCTTGGTATTGATTTTTATTTTTAAGTATCGCCTGTGATACATCTTAAATTTTCTTTAGTTATCATTGAGAGACACAACTCTTTGTTGTCTATAGAATTGTTTTCGATAACAATACGATTCATACAAAAAAAAATCAAATAAACGATCTACAATTGGCTATACCAAATCATAACTTGTAATTTTTTATTCCTATTCTTATAAGCTGCTGCTAGTATACCAGGTGCAACAGGATGTTATCATAACTAATCGATTTATCGGCTAACCTCTAAAAAAACTTTGATTACTTGGATACAATTGCCGGCCGGAACTAGCTCAAATGGAGACGGCGAGCAGTTCTTAAAGTACTCGAATTAATTAAGAGCCAAAAGGGCGCCAACGGAGCTTTACCAAATAACGACAATTGTATCCAGGCATTCAAAGAGAATTCGTAAACTCAAGTAGCCCAAAACATTCTAAAAGAGAAGCTCAATTCAAGTACAGGTAGCAGTAACAAAATCAAAACCAGACGGCTGGCATTACAGTATAATTGTCATTAATTCATTAAACATTTATCACAAATTTCAAGTAATTAACAGTACAGATATAAGGTTCGCCGGAACACTAAATTATATAAAAGTTCAACCAACCGTACAAATATCATTTACAAGAAATTAAAACCAGTTGCGGTGGCGATACACCTCCGCTCCGTAGTTGGGGAAAATCATCAGGTAGATACGCAGCTTTATTTAGATAAAAGGTGCATAAAACCTGATTATAGATTTCACCTGGTTGGTCTCCTTATTCACGTTATGTATATGAAAGGGGGCCCACATAAACGAAACAGCGCGCTTCCCAAGCATCCACAAGCTGGAAACTTACAGGCAAAGGTGAAGATTGCACAGGGCACGGCAAACCTGCACAATTGGGGCTCCGGACTAACCGGTAACAAAGGAAAAACCCAAGATAAAATTAGGATTGCTTTCGCTAGAGCAAAGCGCGAACGGCGCCAAATACCTCACCCCAGATGGTATTGGGCCACGTGGAAGATAACCTAAAGCGCTTATAATCCGTCCAAAACGGCGAGAGAATGAATATCTCACTAAAAACTGCAAGAGCTACTGCTCCGCAACATCAGGCGAGGGCCGGAAACCAAATCCCAAAACTTGCAAGCCCGCAAAAACTACGCGAAAAGTTATACAACGCTAGACGGACATTACCATTCTGCATTAAAAGGAGAACAGACGGCGACAAGCCACGCTACGATTCGATAACGCTGTCTGAACTGATATAATCGCGGGAGGCGGGGCCGCGCGAAAATACAAAACGGAGCCATAGACATCGAAAATAATAGATGCGCAAACGAAGCGTATAATATGGATTATGATAGAGCTCAAATAAATATGGCACTTATAAATTTACTTCGTAATATTTGGTATGGCGATATATGAAAAAAAATACATAGAATTTGGAGTTTCTACTAAAATATGATCTCCGATTTAACTCTCTGGAGGCTAGCATATAGAGTAGAATAACAAGACTATACCCAAATATATACACACAATTGTAATTTGGAATTGTCCATCGTGAAGCCTAAGTGCGTAGAAACTTAATTCACTCTCTCCATAACATCTAGAATCCAAATTTCAGAAAGTAACTTTATTTTGCGGAATTTGATTTTGAAGTTGTTGAGAAAGGAACTACTATTGCTGCTACGTTTGCTGGCCACAGTTCCTTGTGGAATTGTGACCTCTTTTCATAGTAATTGTTGATGACGTGTGTCCCAAAACTTTCGTATCGAGTGTGCATTGAAAGTAGTTCCTAATTTATGAACGCAACTATAAATTTACTTAAAAACAAATGTCAATTTTGACAGTAAGTATAACGTAGTTGCATTCATAAATAGGAATTATTTTCAGTGCCTACTAAATAACGAATTATTTGGGACACACTTTAAAACAGGCAATACTGGGTGAGAGATTGGGTGACTTAGCGGCCAACAAGTTCATCGATGTACCTAATTCTGTTATCGCCAAATCTTCTGTTTATCCAGTGGGTAACTATTGTTGAATTGGGGTGTAGCTCTCCATCGTGCTGAAACTACGTACACGTTATTGATTTAATTGTTGTTCGTCTAAACTAAAAGTTCGTTTAGTTAATTGTGAAAAAATTAGCCTAGATTCCCAAGTCTCTTCTAAAAAAGTCTTTAGTTGAATTTTACACATGCGGTTGTGTGCACAATGGATATATTATAAATTAGAGAATTTGTGCAGTTAAAAGTTTCATTATAAAACATCAATTGTGCTGCCTGAAGCGTTTTTAGTAACCATTCAACATGTGCGAGGTCAGCAGTAAATTAATGAATGGGGCGAAGTTGCTGCTGGGCCACGCGTGTGGATGAAAACCTCCCGAGTATTTAGAAATTATAATACTTAATGGAAAAAAACAAATGTTGCTTTAACAAAATTTAATAATGTTCACACACACCCACACACACACACACACACACACACACACACACACACACACACACACACATACACACACACACACATACAGTGTGCGATAAAACAACTATTGCCCTAACAGTTAAACGCGCCCTAGTATTACTGACGCAGGCTCAAACGTGCTAGACGGATCGTAGACCAGGGATGCCGAAATCTGAATGACTGCTGTAAACCGAATGCCACTGAGGTCTGGTGCTTCCCTGTCTGTTCTTATAGAACTTCTCGTCAATTGCGTTAATGCGGAAGGTTCAGTTGCTTCTTGGCAATCAGATGAAATCTCTCGCTTTCTGGAAAGTTCCATTAGGCATTGTGTCCGTTTCTATGCCGGAAAATTGCTTTATTATCTTCCCGAAGTCGAACGTCTGGTTCGTGAAAATATTATTGTCCTTTTGTCCGAGCGTTTGGGTCAATGGGAGGAATTGATTACGCCTCCTTATCTGGAGCGGCCGTCGCTATTGTCCTGACAGGGTTTCAGGGATGCTACCTGCTGTTTACTTTCGATGTTCACAGTTCGCATTAAGCCGTCGAGATTGAGTTTATAATGGCGTTCTCTGACATTGCATATGCGGATGCAATTCGTCACTTGCAACACTTTGTATCCAGTCAATAACGCGTGCGCAGCGTCGCGACCAAAGTGAGCTACGCGCTGATTTAAGACGAATAGCCTGTCGATCGAAAGTTTTCACTTTTACGATTTCCTGCGCTGATTTTTTAGGCCTTTTGCGGGTTAGTTTATGGGTGCTGCACGTGGGCATGTGTCCGCTACAGGGGTAACGTTTAGTCGTTAGGGCCGTTAATTCTTGGGGGCTAAATATGGAATAGTATGATGGTTACCTCGGAGCGTTACTTTTTTTGTATTAATAGCATTCCTGTGGCAACTAAACTAATACGAACAAATATTTTCAAGATAGTGTCACAGCGCATACGGTAAGTTGACAACGTTGCGTTTTTTAGAAAGGATTAATTTTAAGATTGATTAGAAACCTAATACGGCCATCGCTATCTACCGATCAGATTTTTTTCCACATTTAACAAGCGAGAAGAACTACTTACATTTTGCTATTAACCATGCCATATTACCAAAGAGTAATACATAGCATTAGAAGGAAACTTAAACAATACATTGCACTCAATTGAGGAACATCTGAAAGACGTTATTTTTAGAAAATATAATTGCCCGTACTGTAGTCTTCATTCATTCATTCATTCACAATTATTGTTAATCTTTACTTTACCATTATGGCATGGAGGATCGTTATATTGCAAGTTTGATTTATTTGCCGTTGATTTCAGGAGTGTTTGAAGGAAGGTTATACTTATTGAACCTTGTAAATACACAATAACCGTGTAAAATGTATCCCAATAAACAAACATGTGGGAGTCTATTTAAAGTATATATGTAATTTCCAAATATTCATCGTCACTTTTTAAAAGTATAACACCTTCAATGTCAGTTTCATGCTGTGATTGTAGGATATCAGATTAGAAAGCATTTGTTTACACCTACACTTGTACGTATTTCGTAATCTGTTAGTCATAAGCGGAATGTAGACGACATCAATTCCATTGCCACTTCTGCAATTTCCATAATTAGTGTTTGTATGTAAACTACCCAATTAGTTCTAATGTTACGAATGCCTACATTTCGCATTAACCGATTCGGGTTCATTCATCTCGAGAGCAGTATCGGTTCGTAACTTTTGCTCATTGCCAATTTCAGTGTCGGATGCTGGCATGGATTTGAATAATTACAGCCTACAGTGTTCGTTCGCCTTGCTTTCTTTGTGTATTAACGCGAGAAATGAACAGATGAGAGTGAAATTTAGTTTGTGCCATGATCCAGACGGTTAATGAAAAAGTTAAGTTTGCAGATGTTGGAAAGTGCTGGTAATTATTGGCTCAATTTTTAGCGGTTTAGACAAGATTACCAAAAATGGAAATCGGTAGAACGTCGGCTGCGGTTCTGGCTTCAAAGTTATGCCTTCCAGTATGTATTTTTAACTGGTGTTAATAAGTTTGTGTCGTTTGGTGCAGTAAAGTTTCATTATGAAACTTACGAGCACGACTACTTTGTAAGCTCTGGAAATAGGATTTGTAATAAAGTGCACTTGCAACACGGACACTTTAGGTGCTTAAACTAGTTCTTTTGCTTTTGATAAATAACAATTACTTTCGAAATCGTCAGGTTTCGCCGTTGATGTATCGCATAATAGATAGTTTCGTTGAATAATAGCTAAGCATAGGCAATTAGTCATTTCATGTGAAAAACTATTAAAAGATGTTATTCTATTACAGAATAAATGTTGTGACAACTTCGACTATTTTCAACAATACGGCGCCATAGTTCATGAAGAGGAGTTTTGTTATCTTGTTAGTCTTGATCATCTCTGGCAAACACAAATAATCTTTCTTGCTATAGCTATCAAACGTAGTATCAGACAAATCGTTATGAAAATAAATTCATGGACTGAGATTTCAACTATTATCATGCTTCTCAGTATTTGTTCGTATTGGTTGTACTTAAATCAGGGTGCGATAACCATGGAGAAGTAACGGGTGTTCATAAACAGTCGTCATCCCAGTTGCTTTGAAAAACAAAATGTTATGTCTTTGATTAATTCGTGCAACACAATGAAACGTCATTGAGTACTGTCACAGCGCATTTTTTCTCAATTTTAATAGACATACGTTTCTGGAGTCAAAACCTACTGGGATGACGACTGTTTATGAACACCCGTTAGTTTGCTGTATAGGAAAAATAATTTTTGTCGGTAGTCTGGGGCGATTGTGTTGAATTGTAATGTAGAGCCGCTCGACATTTACTGACAATAAAATATGACTAGCAATACGTTTTAAGCCACCTGTTATTACCATCCATTACCCATCCGTGGACACAACTTCAAGTCCCACGATAACTTGCTACCGGAAATCTAACCTTTTACTTCTTAACCCGGTGCCACTATACGATGCTAATACGGCCATTTCAAACCAATCTCATTGTAAATGTTTAATAATTGTGGGATTCAATTGAAAATATTCTGTAAAAATTGTTACGTAATTTTTAGATACTGTATAAAAACATGATTTGCGTTTAATAAATGTATTCGCTTTACTATTCTTACGCGGTCAGCAATGGGCCAGTGCTATATGCCAAACAAAACTCTTGACTTTTAGAAACGCAAAATTGCATATAATTTAAATTTATTTGAAACGCCGTGTTGTCATAACAAATGACCAAAACCGCTCAACTTTATAAACGACACCCTTTTACTTGGTGCTATTAATAACTGGCGTGGTAACAGTGAAATCTCGGGCGTCAAGTTAGAGCTCGGTGGACGATCACGTAAAGAATGTCTCGGGTTCTTGCCCCGATCGTGTTTATATTTATTTATGTCGTATTGCGTCAGCAGATGACTCGTTTGCCCGAATGGGTTCTAGTACCCTGTCTTCGGATGTGCCATTGTGTTTTCAAGAGTTTTGCGTCATCCAAGGGATTTATGGCTCCCTGACGCGTCTACCCGGGAGATCAGGAAATTTCTTATTTTCCTGATTTCGCCAACTACAACATTGTGCCTTTGAGGCTTTTATCTCGATCTTCTTTAGGTAATAGTCCATCTGCCACGTGCTCCTGCAGTTCTGCAAAGCGTTTTCAATTTCTAGTGCTTGCGGTAATTGCCGCGCGTTCTGGCACTGCGTCTTCAGAGGTTGCCAATCACTCGCGACCCTCTTCGCATTGCGTTTTCAGAGCTTGTCAACCACTCGCACCTTTTAGCGATTTCAAGCGCACTTCCTACAGGCACATGACGGTTTTGTCTTCACCAGAAGTCGTCCATCCAGGAGTTATGCGCTTCATACTTCAGCCCGTTTCGCGGAAGTTATTTAGTGCTGCTGTACATGGTAATTTGTGCCCATTACAATAATAAATCTGTACTGAGCCGGATGATCATTCGACGTTGGGATACAAGTAAGGTAGGTCTCTTCTGAGAACTGGTCTGTGAGGGTGTTGTGAGGTAGAGTACAAGCAATACACAAATATGTGACTTAGTGATAGCACAATGAGCCCACGTTGAGTCTTAAATACGCGTAAACCTAGTTAACCCGATCTCTATAATCCATAAATCCAGGTTATAGTTATTTACATTATTTTTTTTAATGAACGCCAAAGGTTGCCATGCCGTTATTCAGAGGAGCTGTTTTTCCCTTTTTAATGATTTAGGATTATTTCTACACAGTTATAAGCAAACGCTTAGCTGTACATAGTCGACTATGGTAATAACTGAACAACACAGAAAGGACATAAATGAAATGTATTTGCTAATTTCCCAATTTACTTAAAATAGTTCGCTGCTGTCGTTTGTAGTTTAGACTAGTATTAAATGTTGAACTTTTATTCTCCAATGTGAAAGAGCAATGAGTGAGAACTAGCTTGTAAATACTCGGAAGTCTCCTCAAAGAGCAAATTGATTGTTAAAATAGAAGAAATTTAAAATAAAGTGAGTATGTAAACATGGTAGAAAACTATAGATTGACGTTACCAACGATCTCAGCAGAGAAAATAAAAAATAAAGTGGGGAACTGGCCTGAATACTGATAAACGTCATAATTAATATAGATATAACATTTGTTTCTGTAGAATGAAGCATTATACTTAATTCTCTTGTTCCCCGTAACCTACCAGTCCATGTGATCAGAAATGTTTAGGTAATATAATATATTACATTTAAAACACTTACTATATGCTTCTGTTTTGACAACTGGTATTTATTTATTATTAGCATTTTTATTCCACTAAGATTGTTACCTACAATAAATTACAGGTGTACAAAATAATTTTAGAACGCAAAATATTACCGTATGCAGCTGGTAAAATCACAGTTAGCTCAGGAAGATAGAACGATAGAGTGGTCGTGGGCAAAATAGAAAGCAAATGACCAATCGTTACAAGTACAATGTTAGTTAATGGACGCCAGGCTTTGTAACGTGAAGTAGCATACTTTTCGAGGCAGTTAGGCTGTAGTAGAATGATCGTTTATCGTTGGAAAAGGGTACATAAATTCTATCTTAAGAACGAGAAGAGCATAGAGAAAACAAACCGTGCATCCAATAATAACGGTTATATTTAATTTGTTAAGTATTGTTATAAATTAGATGCGTATATACCCATGCAAAATATTATAGTTACGTGGAATCTGACAAATAGAAAATATATCGCGAGTTTGTAGTACAAAAATAACTATTATTACGGTGTCTTGCACCTCATCTCAACGTTGTGGCACTTAAACACAAAGTTTGCGCAGTAAGTGAGAACTTTCAAATAACCGTTTCTAACGCAATCAGCAGTAAGCATCCGATTTAAGATCAACTAGTATGTTAGTACAAACTAACTTACATATATATGGTATTCAACCAGGCGACTTAACCCGCCGGAAAAAAAGCTGTAGGGAAATATTCATTGAGTACTTCAACGCTAGGTCATGAAACTAAACTCACCCCTTAGCTGGTGTTCGGGCTTAGAAGTCGTAACTGTAGCATTCAATTCCCATTCTAGTATAAGTTGATGCTTCTCAGAACAGATGTCACGACGCATCGTTAACACACGACATTGAAACAAAGGGGGCAACATTTTGTCCTAGCATTCTGCCAAGAAAAGTTCTGTACTACCTGGTTACACTTGTTTTTTATCAACAACTCAGATGCACTTGTTTTTCAACAACAAGAAACCAGGGATTCATATTGGAAACAGAACACTCTATTAGTCAGTAACTTTAAAATTCCCTAATAATGTGTGATGAGTGATGACAAAGGAATCCGTAGCTAAGAATTTATTTGACTTGTTATATAGAAAGAAGGCCCAAAAAAGTCTACGAAAGACATTTTATGACGTTACAGGATTAGTTTGTTTCTTGTTTGTTTGAGCATTATTACTAGTATCATACCTTGCTATGTAAAACTAGTTTTTTGTTTATTCCTCCCTTATATGTAAACCCGTACAAGCAATATCATTGAAAAGTAGGGAGATAGCTCTATCACTTTTTCACTACCATAAAAACAAAGTTAATGTAAGTGTCTTGAGACTTTAAACATTTATAAAGTAGTAGGAAGCCGGATAGCGCAGTTGGTAGAACATTAGGCTTGCATTAAGCAAATCCTCCGTTCGAATCTCACCGTGGACGGAATTTTATATATACATACATACATAAACTTCAGATTCGAAAGCTTCGTAACGATGTCTTAATACTGCCAAAACCGATTTCCTTTATCATTGATTATTACAAAATTATATACAAAAAAAATTGTAAATGGGTTTACATCGAACTTCCCTCGCGCGAATTAGATCAATTTGCAAATTAAAAAAAATGTATCCCGCTGGGGCTTGAACCAGCCGCATCTGCATAGCGATCGTAACCGCATCTGCGTAGCGATCGTCACTGCATCGATAAGTCGAAATGCGCCATCGAGCCTAATTGAAATAAGTGCGGCGCGCGCCTCTATTTAAGGGAACGGTCTTATTGTTGAAACGTTTCGACTCTTTTGTGACATTATCCTGTATCTGTTGAGTCCTATTTTCGGCACGTGTAAAGCCTGACCCATGGGAAAATTATTACTTCCTTCTATTTCAAAATTAACGCAAAAATAAACATTATTTTATTTTTTAAGGTACTCACCCTGTATATATGTGTATGAAATTTTCACGGTTTCATGCCAGGTATATATATAATGCGTATGCAAAATATCATCTTTCTCCGACAAATAGTTTTTGAGTTATACCACCAACAGAGAGACAGACAGACAGAGTGACAGACAGACAAACAGACAGACGGAATTGAAAAAACCTGTTTGTCGTCATCTAGGGACCCTGAAAAGCGTAGATCTAAAGAAATCTCGGAAGGTTATTTTTTCGTGATTAGAATTGTTTCTTCGTCTTTCAGACGAGGGAGGTAAAAAACAGTGAATTTTCCAAGGTGAAAAATTAAATAACAATTCATGATTTGAGTATGGATCGTATTAGTACTGGGGTAGTGCTGTACATTTCTTCTAATTTAGAACAAGCACAGATGTCTTCTCTGGGAAGAGATAAACATTAGATAACTAATAAACAACTTTTGATTTTGCCAACAAAAAGAATTTGAATTTATCGTTTGGGACTTGATTGGGAAATAAAATATATAAACAAAAGATTGACGTGTTTTGATTGCAATAATAATGTATAATGCGGCCTATTGCCCTCCAACTGACGCCTTTGTGGACAACCAGCGATGGGGCAGTTCAGGCCTGGTGGATTCCGATCGTTTTAGGCAATAATTATTCACGTAAACCGACCGACGGTAGCACTTCGCGATGGCAATCCGAAGTAGAGCACGTCGAGGCACACAATTGGGTGTAGCCATCCCGGAAGGCACGGTTGGTGGCTCAAAGTCAGGGTCACTGGGCCAGGCAGGTAACCCCACCTTGGGGCCGGGGACTCCGCGACTCCACATGTCGTTGCCCTTTTATCATAGTTCGCGCGGCGGCAAACTATGAATGCTAATCGCATCATTTCATGTCAACTTCGTTGTTATTATCTTAAACATTGCAATAAAGGCCCATACGCACTGCGGCCGAGCTCTCGGCCGGAAACGAATTTTCGTGGCATGGTCGCGGTCTATCGGATTTTTCTTGCCCCCAATTACCATCACCGACCCCTAGCTCATGTTGGGTCCTAGCGTGCGGAGTTTCGGCGTCGGGGGATTGTTATCGTTGTGTTTAAGCTCGTGCCGAAACGTAAGTGTAGGGGAAGAAATGAAGAGCTTCCAGTTTCCAAGTTCGTTTCATATGGCATTAAAGGCTTCTTTCAGGTATTTTAGATATTAAAATCATGTTTTTCCGGCTGTCCTAGTAAAATTGATGTGTTTTTGTCGTAGACACAATATTTAAAAATGTATACCTAAATACCGAGTATAGGGTTGATATTTTAATTTTAAATGTGAAATTCACAATTGGTGCTCCACAGGGTGTCTTTAGGTCCTCTGCTTTACTAATATTTAGTCTGTGATGTATGAAAACATGCAAGTCTATCGTGTGTAGCTTAAATTTTAGTTTTAAAAGTATCGATATTTACATGTACATATTTATTGTAGGTGTTACAATGTTTTGCTTTAAAGAATAAGGCGCAATTGCTATAGCACTAGGATATAAAATGTTTTGTTATTTGTTAATAGATCGTGCAATTTATTTAAAACGGTTTCAATTGAATGTTAGGTCACTTGTAGTCAAGCTGATAAATAACTAATTGATATTATTTATCAGCTAGATAAATTGCATTTAAAACTATTTTATTCGCACTATCATTTAAAGTGGAACTTTGCAGGACATACGACAAATGTGAAATTGTATGAACATATTCAGACTACAAATCGTAGCACATCATTATTACGTGAAAATTGGCAATTATTTATTCTGAGAAAGTTGTAAAACCACATGCCCTGTAGTATTACTTTGATGGAGAAGTATCTCATCATTTTATTATCATTCTATGGTAGCAACTTCTGTCAATATTGAATTGTGGTTTTTTATTCAGTAGATATTTGGACTAATAGTGTGTTTCATACTGTTTTAAAAATGGAAAAATTCAATATACCAGCAGCAACTCTGTGCATCCCTTGAAGGGCTTATCACCGAAATCTAGTGAACATAGCTGAAATAATAGGTGAATCTGACCCAAAAAAACGAAAATTAAATAAAATGCGCACCAATCTTTATGCCAGAATTTATCACTTTAATCCAAATGGCAAAGTACATATGTGGTGGAAGCACATAAATTTGCCACCCCTTCACAAATGTCGAGTAATAGCATTGGTAGAAGAGCATATGGCCACTGTTTCTTGATAACCTGAAGGAACTGTTAGTTGATTACTTTCCATGTGGAGAGATCATCACATGCGATTACTACGCCAAATGAATTTTAATACTCAGTGATTGTTTTAAAGAAAAACATGGCGAAACATTGGGAAAAGATTTCATCAAGATAATGGTAATTTTCGTAAGATATACGACGCACACACCAAATCTGCATACAGTTTGATTGTACTTCATAAAGTGTGCTAGGTTAGAACAACTGTCATTATCAGGTGAAATGTCAACATTTTGTCTTCACATATGTCCAAACTTGTCGTTGTTCGTTTAAGTTTACAGAATGATGTTTTTGAGTGTACATTAGAAATGACAATAGTAGACGAAGACTTTTGAATATAAACTATTTTGTATTTATTTAGTTTCTCATCCACCATAAAACTGCAATTTTCGACTATATTGAAAGCTAGTAAATGAAAGTAAATCCGTGCAAATTTTCTCGTAATTTTTCAGCCTTTGCAACTTTATAGCAGCGCCTATTAGAAACTTCATTGATTAATGAGTAGATGAAGACTTTTGAATAGAAACTATTTTATAATGATTACAAGCCCTTACAATTTTAGTATTACCGATTAGACATTTCAGCCATTAATGAATAGACGAAGACTCTTGAATAGAAACTTTGTGATTAGTTTGGCTTCCTTAAAACTCCAATTTTCAACTATGAAAGTTAGTAAATGAAAACAAATCCATACATTTTTCGATAATTTTTCAAGCTTTTACAACTCTAGTAAACCCTATTCGAAACTTCATTCATTAAGGAGTACACGAGGACTTTTACAGAAACTATTTTTTGATAGATTAGTTTCTCGGTCCCTTTAAAACTGCAATTCGCAACTATATTGAAAGTTAATAAAGGAAAACAAATCCATATATTTTTCGATAATTTTTCAAACCCTTACATTTTAGTATCACCGATTAAGAACTTCATTCATTACTAATAATGAGTAGAAGAAGACTCCTGAATAGAAACTTTGTAATTGATTAGTTTTTCGGCTTCCTTAAAACTGCAATTTTCAACTAGGAAAGTTAGTAAATTAAAGCAAATCCATACATTTTCGATAATTTTTTAAGTCTTTACAACTCTAGTAAACCCTATTAGAAACGTCATTCATTAAGGAGTACACGAGGACTTTTACAGAAACAATTTTTTGATAGATTAGTTTCTCGGTCCCCTTAAAATTGCAATTTGTAACTATATTGAAAGTTAGTAAAGGAAAACAAATTCATGTATTTTTCGATAATTTTTCAAACCCTTACACTTTAGTATCACCGATTAAAAACTGCATTCATTGAAGAGTAGACGAAGACCTTTACAGAAACTATTTTTTAATAGATTAGTTTCCCGCTCACCTTAAAACTGCAATTTTTAACCATATTGAAAGGTAGTAAGGGAAAGCAAATCCATATATTTTTCGATAATATTTTAGTATCGCCGATTAGAAACTTCAGTCACTAATGAGTCAACGAAGACTATTGAATAGAAACTACATACATATTTTGTAATTGTTTAGTTGTCTCTCACCTTGGAACTGTGTATCGCTCCTTTAAACAAAGGGTGGACACAATCTGGGCTAGCTCAAGAACTCTCGGTAGATTAATGGCGTGGTGTAAGGACTAGGCAATGGTCCTTAGGGTTACAAAATAAATTCAAGTAAAGCAAAATTTGGGCGTCTTGTCGCACAATCTAAAAACAAACCTAGCTAGTAAAATAAATCAACACCTACCTTGTAAGCTTCTTACCTTAATCTAAATCTCAAAAGAACACTAACAGGTTCAAGAAAGGGCAGTAATGCGAACAACAAAAAATACAAACAGTAACAGCCAAGATAATATGTAATATTCAACAATGAAACACAATTAAATCATTTGGAGTCACCCAACTTTCACGCACATTTAATTTGAAATATTTAAAAATCGGGACCATACAAACAACTCAAACATATTAAAAGCTTTTCGAGCCAGCCGCCTGGAATTTGTAAAATAATTGCCAAGCAGACACAACATTTAGGAATCAACTTCCAATTATTTTAATCACAAGATATCGCACTGAGCATTGACATGTGGGCCCACGTCAAAAGGACGCGGCGGAAGTGAGTTTTGAGTACATTCGTATTTCAGCAATTTTGAAACGATTAATCACTCAGGCTTTTAGCGTTATAAACTAATTGATTAAAAGAGGTAATTTAACACGTTTCAGTTGGATATTCTAAGGCTTTTGCAAGAACTGAGTATATTTGCGTCAACTGCCTTTGTCGATAAAAACGACGAGGAATACATCTACTTACATTTTGATTTGATGTTATGTCCAGCAATCGTGAGGGGGAAGATCCTGGTATTTTGCATCTTGACAAATAGGGTTTCTAAGCAGGATTTTCCTGCTTTATTTCGTAGAACCCAAGGACGCAACCAGCAAGGACAGCAGTTGAATGCGCAAAAAGCGGCCTAGTGCATTCTGGAGTTTCTAGCCATCTGGCACGTAAAAAATGGGAGGCCTAGCTATTCCTTGAGTAACTGTAGAATAACTTTAAGAAAGCCGTATGGGTACCGGCCAACGCTGTTTACGGCCGTTCGTGAAGAAAGCAACGCCGCTAACGGTTTTCATTTGCTTAAACAAGAGCGGTCTTGGCCTGCTTCTTTAATTTCAGAGCCCGCAAAGGCGCTCCGTGAAAAATCAATAATCGAGGAACTCGACTGCTTGCCAGTGAGCCTATTCAGGAAAAGCCAAGCGAGCGCGCTTCGACCAGAAAAGCCTTGCAGGTGCCTTATTTCTAAAATCAGGCGCTTTACGCGATAAAACCTGCATTTCTTTTCTACATTACTTAAATATAAGGTGGTCCGAAAGAAGATGCAAATCGCTAGAACGCGCTATTGAAACGGGGCGTTATAACTCCAATTCTCAACTAAATGTTTTGAAAGTTCCCTACACATTTTTAGTAATTTTTCAAACCTTTACAACTTTAGTCGCCTATTAGATACTTCAGTCATTAATGAGTTGGCGAATACTTTTAAATAGAAATTATTTTGTAATTTTTTTAAATTATTTTGTAATTTTTTAGTTTCCCGCCAAACTTGCAACTGCAATTGTCAATTAGAGTGAAAGCCGACAAATGGAAGCATATTCGAACATGTTTCCATTATTTTTCAATCTTTTACAACTTTATTATCGCCTGTTAGACACTTCAGTTATTAAAGAGTAGTCAAAGACTTCAATAGAAATTATTTTGTAATTGATTAGTTTCCTGCCACTTTAAAACTGCAATTTTCAGCTATATTAAAAGTCAGCAAATGAAAGCAGATCCGTACACATTTTCGGTAATTTTTCAAGTCTTTACAACTTTAGTATCAGTCGTCAATGAGTAGACGAAGCCTTTTGAATAAAAAAAAATCTGGTGTGATACACTCACACAACTTCCTTTTACAGTGATCTTATAATTAGTCAAAAATTTAATTTTTAATTTTTAAGCATTTGTCAAAAATTTTCAAAAATTACGAATTCTACAAAAACGGTACAAAATAGAGCGTTAGTTGAAGAGACAAATTTTCTCTAGAATTCTAAGTTGAATTCAAAAATGTAATAATATACCGGGTGTTCTATTTAAAATAGGAGTTAATAAAAAAAATAGAAAAAAAAACAAAAGAAACCCACTTTAGAAGTATTCAACTGGAAAATCACCTATCTCACGTCAATGCACATTAAAAATGTAATAAAAATGTAAAGTTTGAAAAAAATCGTTAGAGCCGTTTTTGAAAAAATCGAAAAAAACTGAAAAATCACAAGAGTAAACACCTACTTCCGGTTATGCGATTTTCTTCAAAAGCTTGCTGTCTTATCTACATAGTATACAAAACTTATATATGAAGTTTCAACGCCACACCTCTTTTCGTTTTTGAGATATTCTGTTCACAGACAGACACACAGACAGACACACAGACAGACAGACACACATAAAGACACACAGACCAATGAAAAAAAATATGTTTTTTGGGATCAGGGGACTCTAAAACGTGAAGATCTGTTGAAAACTCAATTTCGAATTTTTGGGGTGAATCCAATACTTCCTTTATCGTAAAAGGAAGTAAAAAAAATCTGGTGTGATACACTCACACAACTTCCTTTTACAGTGATCTTATAATTAGTCAAAAATTTCATTTTTAATTTTTAACTATTTGTTAAAAATTTTCAAAAATTACAAATTCTACAAAAACGGTACAAAATCGAGTGTTAGTTGAAGAGACAAATTTTCTCTAGAATTTTAAGGTGAATTCAAAAATGCAATAATATACCGGGTGTTTTATTTAAAATAGGAGTTAATAAAACAAATAGAAAAA
Organism: Agriotes lineatus; assembly: GCA_940337035.1. Classification (NCBI taxonomy): domain Eukaryota; kingdom Metazoa; phylum Arthropoda; class Insecta; order Coleoptera; family Elateridae; genus Agriotes; species Agriotes lineatus. The sequence continues at coordinate 81,617 of CALNHX010000477.1, forward strand.
AAAACAAAAGAAACCCACTTTAGAAGTATTCAACTGGAAAATCACCTATCTCACATCAATACACATTAAAAATGTAAGAAAAATGTAAAGTTTAAAAAAAATCGTTAGAGCCGTTTTTGAAAAAATCGAAAAAAACTGAAAAATCACAAGAGTAAACACCTACTTCCGGTTATGCGATTTTCTTCAAAAGCTTGCTGTCTCATCTACATAGTACAAAAAACTTATATATAAAGTTTCAAAGCCATACCTCTTTTCGTTTTTGAGATATTCTGTTCACAGACAGACAGACAGACAGACACACAGACACACACACAGACAGACCAATGAAAAAAAAATATGTTTTTGGGATCAGGGGACTCTAAAACGTGAAGATCTGTTGAAAACTCAATTTCGAATTTTTGGGGTGAATCCAATACTTCCTTTATAGTAGTAAAAGGAAGTAATAGTAAAAATCCCTATGTATAAACGTGTGTTGTGGCTGCATCTCTGCGACATTTTTTCATCGATATCGATCTGTGACGGTTCCTTATACCGCTATCGCGTTCTTTATAACGCAACGATAAGCATGTGTATTTATCTGGCAGCCTTGGTCTAGCGCATAAGCAGTCTGCTGCATACAAATCAGATTCCTTCTGGGAGCGCCGATTTGAATCCCACCGACTGCAATTTTTTTCTCTTTGCAAATTATTGTCATTTATAAGACTAAGGGCCGGTTTCTGAAACAAATTTTTAACTGACCGTTAACAAACGAGCCCATTAATTTAACTGATCCATAAAATTACGTCAGGTTTCTGAAAACAATCTCCATTAGTTTATAGACCGGTTAACTAACTACGGGTTCTACACTGAACTAGTAGTCATCAAAAAATGCGATAGATGCGCTACTATCGCCTCCGTCAAAATTGACAGAATAATTCAAAACTTTTTATGTTTTGGGTGAATCATTTTTGCTAAATTATGGACCCCAAGCGAATGAGAGGAAGAATTTCACCGAGGGGGAAATGTTTTCCTCTTCAAGGTGGTTACCACCAAATATCAGTCGATCTTGGAATTGAAAAATAAACAATCCTATGCGGTAATCACCGCAAGAAGGAATTTGGCTTGGCAAGAGATTGCCAGAGAATTTAATTCGCAAAATCAAATGTCCATCGAACTGCCAAGCAGCTTCATGCGCTGTACGATAATTTAAGAAAAAAACATTCTGAGCACACGCGAGTACGAAAGTGCTGCCAAAAGAACTGATTCTTTTATATGAAATTCTTCAAATCTTTCAGTTTTTGTTAAAAACACTAACATGTCTCGATATACGCTACCACGTGCAAAGAAACCGTTAATTCCATCTCCGGCGCGCAAACGCAAGTGCTATTGCTAACGTATGCTTTGCTACATATTTGTATTATTGGTGGTCTAGGCACATTTTGTTACATGAAAATCTTGGGATCCATATTAAATTTGAACAGGAACAATACCAAACGACGCCAAAACAACGGTTTCACGGTTTTTTATACTCTTTGGCACTTTTAACCTGAGCTGTCACTTAATTTAACTGACCACATTGCTGCGTTAATTTAAATGTGCAGAAACGCACAGTTAAAGTCAAATTGACGTTTCAGAAACCCATTTACTGCTTTATGGAACAGTTAAACTAACTGGCCCGATAAATTAGTTTCCAGAAACCGGCCCTAAATGTTTCGTTTATTGTTTTAGTATTATTAGCAATATGAAGGTATTTTTTGCTTATTTTGTACATAATTTTGAGCACTCTTCAACTGTAATTCGATATAGCAAAAATTGTTTTTCTTGGATGCGATTTCTTTGTCAAAAACATTTTCTTCTGCAACTCTTTTGTTTACAATTTAGAAATGAAAAAATTATTTTAATTAGAATAAAACTAGTCCCCATACAGTGTGTCTCGCAGATTATCGGACATAGGGAAATTATAAAAAGGATCAATTGGACGTTTGTAATTTCTACCCAATTATGTACAGTATGATCGAAAACTTTCAACGTCTAGAGGGCTGTGGAAGTATTTTGTCAAAAAAATTTGTTGGCAGTCGTGGTAGTAAAAGTCACATTGGAATTTTATATCTGTCAGTTTAAGGTTATGTCAGGATTGTCATTTCAACAAATACAAACATTATTGTTGAATACATAAAAATGTTAGTAACAAAAACAACTACAGCTATTCAAAATGATTTGCTGCATTTTCCATACACAGAATCACCTAGTGCTCGGCATTAAAGATCCTGTAAAAGTTAAGTTTATCTGTCAAAATTGTATAGGTTATATTATTAAGTAGCTTTACTCATCACTGCCAACATAAATTTAATTTAAAACAAATCCACAGCCTTCTAGACGTTGAAAGTTTTCGATAATACGGTACCTAATACCTACACAGCAGTAGTTGATCGCCCAATGATTTTGCGATGTTAGTTTGGCTATGGTCTGATAGTTGGCGAGACACGCTGTATATAAATGTGTGTTGTTTCTACGTCACATATTCATCAGCACCGATCGGGAGCACTTCTTCCGCGATCGGCAATAGTTCTTTATACGCCACCGCGTCGTTTATAACGCAACGATAAGCATGTTTGTACATTTACTGTTTCAGTATTATTAACAACGTTATAGTATATTAAGTATTAAGAACGGTAAGGACTAGTGATGGGCTTATTCGAATGAAAAATAACCTATGTAACTCTGTTTTCGTTCCAAGTATTTGAATGAAAAATAACCTCATCCTGATACGTACTACGTGCCATATCTCAGCGACCTGCGAGTGATCGAAATTCTGTAAATAATACGTCATTCATAACTCATAAGCATAAGCAAGGCTGATTGTATTGAAAACACCATTTGGGCGTCTCGCTCTACAGTTTTCTCCCTTGCTTCCTTGCCAGCTGATGCTCGCAGTCGATCCGTCGTCATATGATATGAACATAAATGAATTTTTTGCCGCCTTTAACCTGGCCGATCGATAAACATAAACGTTTTACCACTGTTTTTTATTGCGCTTAGCAAGCGGTCCCGCATATTTCTTTCTTTCTACACTTAATAAATACCTCTTAATTTCCAATACATAACACATCATGTACATATTATGTTTTGGTTATAGATCGGAAGAATGTAGGAGTAATAATCGGGCTAATGCAGAATAGCGAGTCGTAAAACTCATACAAATACAACAATATATTATTAATTATTATTATATTATTATAAATCGCCAGCAATCGAAAACAATAAAGGTGTAATCAGATATATTTCATTCATATCCACAATTACTTATTGCACAAACTCCTTAGAAATCAAATAAAAATCATTTATACAATTATTATAATTAACGATTAACTGAGTTCCTCTGCTATCTGCAAGTTACGATGCCGATGCAGATGACGCTGAACCGCTTAACCGGCGAAATCGAAACGAATCGAGAGCCAAAATGTATTCGAATGATTATTCAAATAATCATTCGGTTATTAATATCATTCGAATGCAAATAATTCGGTTATGAAAATTGTCCGGTTATGCCCATCACTAGTAAGGACATTGTACCGATCGAAGACAATTGTTTGGAGGAGGAGCGGAGCGACGACTCCAATTATTGTCTGAGATCGGTAATTCCGTAACGTTCGTGATGCTTATAACGTTTTTTGCACGATAGAAATATATTTTTCTTCAAACTCCAGTAAAATGTGACATTACACCGCATAATAATATGTTGGTGGCACTGTAAGTCTATGTCAAATTCGAGGTTAGCAGGTTAGGTCAAAATTGACGCAAAGCCTAATCTGCTAACCTCGAATTTTTACTTACCGTTCTAGAACGGTAAGCATAACTTACTGATTTGGTAACAAACGAGGTAACTAAGTAAAATCGTTCTATCGTGCAAAATAGTTATTTTACATAATTTTCAACAGTTATTCGATCTAGCAAAAGTTGTTTTTCTTGCGGTGGGCTTTCGTTATTAAAGATATTTTCTTCTGTAGCTTTTTGATGTACACGTCAATTTGACAAATGTAAAAATGATTTAATTAAGATAAGGCATCCTATGTGGTGGGCTCAAAAGCTAGTGCATCAGTAAGATAACACAATATTTGGTGTACTTTCATAATGTTTGTAGACGATACCAATAACTTATAAACATCAGCTTAATATTTAAAAAGAATTGATTTTTAAACAAACATACTTTCTCTTTCAAAATTACACCTTTTTAGTCGCGAATGTTGTTATTTTACAACGCATTCAATTGCAGAAAATAAGTCGTGTTTTGAACGGAAATGTAGATTTTGCAACATTATTTCATTAATTATGGCACCTCCCGTCTTTTTTATAGATTCAGTCTTCGTTTATGATTTGTAGTACTTTGTCACGTCTGGTTGTTAGACATTACGTATTTGTAAATAACTTGAATTTGATTAGGTATTGTGCAACACAATTTATCGTTTGAAAATCGGTTATCATTTTCCGTAATCGTCCACTTATACTACAGATTCAACCAATGATTTATGTAGGCAAGCCTTATATGGTACTTTTATTTCCACATTTGTGTGTTAGTTGTGTCTATAAATGGATAGAAACTACAAGTTGTCCCCTTCTTTTTTCATATCTTATGTAAGTTTTAGTTAACAAATGATATACATCTCGATTAGTGCATTTGAAAATAGTGTTATATGTAATAGTAACAAAACAATTAGAATGTTTAATTTAATTATACGCACATGTTTTTCTTATTCCAGTTTTATTGTCTTTTCCTGCAATTCTTCAGTCGCCAATTCAATTTAAAACGGAAATTTCACGCTTATCTGATTTGAAAACAATCAACCGAAAAACGATCTCGCAGAATTTGCAAAACGCGCGTAGCTCACTTTCATTCACGATTCTGTGCACCAGCAAGTCGGAAAAATGCAGTTGCTTCTGTTAGCTCGCAAAAACGCTTGCCCCAATTCGCGCTTCTTATTATAGTGATCGCCTCTTTTCTATTAATACCCGAGAATCGCTTGAGCAATTGGTGTTCTTTCACTTTTGTCTTTTCTTTTCCAGATTTATTTTAGCGGAGATTTAGATATTGTGATATATATATACCTCCTTCTCAGCCCCACGTTGCAAGATAAATTGTGATATAACCCCCTTTCTTGAGTGGTTATCACAAATAATATTAAATTAAATATACTCTTTTACTTAATAACAAGAAATATATCAGGTATAGTTCCTCAACTACTTACCTTACTTCTTACTGAAATAAGTCAAAATTGACGTATCTCACAACTCATATATGACATTTTGAATTATATCATGTGATTCTAGTTTTTTAATACCTCTGCTAGACAGTTAATAAGCATTGAGAATTCTGGTTCCCAGCTGAATGAGTTAATGTTCAACTAATAACTTCTTATTATAGTTGAAGACTGAATTACTATAAAATATTAATAAATTGACTTCGTTGGTCAAATACACTATTTAGTACACAAAATTGAATTTATTCCTCAGTTAGTATCACTTGAAAGCTTGGTCTGATATTACAAAAATCAGATAGATGTTGTCAAAATATTTAATCAAATGTTTAAATGATCCAGACTTGATTTAAAATTACGTTTATAAATATCCTACTCCAAAATATATAAATTTCAAATTATATAACCGAAATACGTCGAGTACTCGAATCACTATTCGAATTTAGAAAATTAAGTATTCTAAATTTAAGTTGTAAATGTAAAATTACAATTATTTCCAATAATTTGTCGTACCAAACTTGCTATGTATTTCTTAATGTTACAGAAGAAATTTTGCACTAACCTTCTGAAAGTATCTCTTGTACCTGAGTGTGTATTATATCAGTTTCTAACTGGATGCTAGTTTACAAACACCTCCTTTGAGTTGTTCACGACCAAATTAAACTCGTTGCAGCTCTTTGACCCCTTAAGATGTGGATAGACAGTTCTACAGCATACCACAAACACTCACTTGTCCTTTTTACTGATTTAGAAGTAAAAATATCACTTCAAATGGCTTCAAACAATCTTGAATTCTATTTTGAATAATAGTTGTGACTCTCAGTCAAATTTGATCGTGAAGAATACTATAGCCAATTATTACTCTTCACAATTATTGGGAATCTTAACCCTTTAACGTGATTATTTTTCGTCGATTTAAGATATTTTTCTACTTCATGTCAACAACACTCTGGTTGCCCATTACAACCCCATCAGATAAAAACATACTACTGTTATCACATGACACCCATTGGATATCTGGATATTATTATTAAATTAAATTCATCATTCACACAGTATGCTGCATTACAATACGGACGCACTTAACCTGGTCTCGACGGATTTTCAAATTAGAAATAATTAAAATACTTATAATACTATGAATAGTCAAAGTTATGTCGACTATTCAGTTCACCTGTAATCTGTCAAAAGTGGACCAATGAAAATGTCAGATTTTGCGTTTCATTGCCAACCAAAATAAATTGTAGTGACTCAAGTGACTATTTTGAACAAATTAAAATATTTATTGAAGATGTTTACACATTACACAAATTGTATTTTAACATGTGTAACTAAGTGTTGAGTCTTTTTAATTTGAAAAATGGGTTTGGTTCACTGTATACTTCCCCGAATACTTTTCATAGTCAAAGTTAGGTAAACTATTTTTGGGGTGGTACCACTCATTTCCATTGCATTGTACCTACACGCAATGGACCTTTGTGATACCCACTACTCCAAAAACAATGGACATAACTTTACTTATAGTATCATAAGTGACCATTTTTGCGGTGGTATCACGAATGTCCTTCAATCCCAAGCGCAATGGACATGAGTGGTGATACCACCGCAAAAAGAATCTACTAACTTTGACTAAGAATGGTATTCGAGGGACTATTCAATGAACCAAATTGTGTTTTCAAATTAGATTTTAGTAAATCTAGCAACAAACCATGCAATTTTTATAGTAACAGCAAAACCAAAATTGACTTTTTATAATAAAAGTTACATTTGTTTAAAACACTCACTTGAATACCTTTGAGAAAGATATATCCGCTCATATTTTTTTTATTGGTCAAAAAACATCAAATTCTGGATTTTCTTTGGTCACTTTTTGATGGATGACATGTGAATTAAACAGTCAGCATCATTTTTTTTTGCAAATTTGGATCTGCGTGAAGTTGCAGCAAGTGAGCTATGGTTTGATTCCGGGTTGAAGCAAAAGTATGTGTTTTTTCAAATTCATATAAAAGAAGGTGGCTTTGGCCATAAGTTGCAACTATCGGGGGATCAAATAAATTTCACCTCTAGTGTGCTGTGGCTCCATATAAACATCATAGAGCCACAGCACACAAGAGGTGAAATTTATTTGATCCCCCGATATTATTAATAATATAAATACGCAGATCTACCTATCCATAACGCTCTGAAGTTAGTTGCAGTTCCCTACGCCCTCTAGTGTGAGACTAACAAACGAATTACAGATTTCTGTAACTAATGACAGTTTTTGATAAATAAATTCTCAGTTACTGAATTATAAATTAAGAGAGAGTGTATAATTTATTAACAGATGTTGCGTTAGAACTGAAGCACAAATATGAAACTTAAAGGCCCCTAATCATGACTAAATTGATATTTAAAAACAGATATATACATAGTTCAAAATATAAATAGGTAAATTGTAATTCGGCGTTTCATATGGGCACATGGTGCCCACAGATTAAGTCTAGTTATATAATAAGAGACATAAATCGCAGAACTGGCTACGAACAAAATTATTCTATCTAAAAATTGCTTACCTGTGTAGGTTTCGTAATTCATATTAATTATGCACCTGCTGTTGGTATGTTTGCAATCAGCACCAGGAGACGACAAATTTATAAATGCATGCTGCTATTTTAAGAATGAAAATCAACGGTGCAGCACTTAATATGAGTTTTCAGCCAAACAAATATAAGTAGTTTCAGACTTTAATAAAGTAGAAGCAAGTTTACAGAAAATATCATTACGCGCACATTGCACAAGAAGGCCAAGACTATTTCCGAATCTAAACAGCTTTCCTTTGTTACAGGAAACCGAAACAAATGACTCCGTAGCAGCTTAACTTCGCCCCGTCAAAATGGACCGCCTCAACCAAAGCCTACCTAGGGGTCGCCCCGTGTCCACTGTGGAGGCAGCCAAAGCGAACGACGCCTTGGAGCACTTCATAAGCTCTGCAACCCTCAAGACTATTCTAGGCAACTACAGACACATATGCGAGCTTCTGCACCTCAAACCCAATGTTTTCCCTCTCTTCTACCCCAAGTTGAAAGCTAATATAAACTCGTGGAAAGCGAAGGCGCTGTGGAAGAAGTTTGATGCCCGTGCTAGCCACAAATGCTACGCGCGCGGCAAGGCGTGTCCCAACACGAGGGTCCTCATCATCGGAGCTGGCCCCTGTGGACTTCGCACCGCTATCGAAGCTCAGCTTCTTGGTGCTAAAGTGGTAAGTTGGTGGGAATAGTTGTGATTATGACCGGGCTTGAGCGATTTTTTGCTATTAATTGATACATCAATTTTTTTGTTATCAATTGAATTGAATCGTGAATCGATTCGAGACCTGAAATTTAAGTTTTGTAATTAAATGTTAATAAATAAATAATTGAAAAATGCACCGTTTTAAACTTGCAAACTGTTAAAGCCTCAAATGTGTTGTGTAATTTTTAAGTAGTTTGTATATTATATACGGTGTGTTTAACTTCTTACCGTCGCACCCTTATATCTTCCTTATTTATTTTCTGATAGATTTCAAATTTGGTGGATTATACTACCTCGTAAAAGGGTTTTTTTACAATTTGAAAAGAGTTTTACTACAAACAAGAAGCCTACTGCGATAAAAAATAAATAAATACAAAATGAGAAAAATCTATGTATTTAGGCCTAATTCTAAGAAAAAAGGATATTAAGAAAAGCCAAATTTCTATTAAAAAAAAATGTGTATTAACAATTTATATTATAATACCGGGTGACCATAAATGGTTGTGATTTTTGTTCTTAGGTTGGCACTGTTTATGTTGGTTGCACTGTAAGCCTATGTCAAATTCGAGGTTAGCAGATTAGGTTTTGCGTCAGTTTGTGTCAAAACTAACGCAAAACCTAACCTGCTATCCTCGAATTTGACATAGACTTACAGTGCAACCAACAAAAATAGTGCCAATCTAAGAAAAAAAAATCACAACCATTTATGGTCACCCGGTACATAGTATGATGAAATCTTTGGACCACGGTTGCTTTGAAATTTAGAAGTAATCAATGAAATTATATACAGTAGAACTCGGTTATAACGAATTCCACGGGACCGCTATATTTGTTCGTAATAACCGTTATTCGTTATACCCAAGAAGGTCATAATTTGAGCAAATTTCCAACTTCCGTATAATTTCTACTTTTTCGGAAACCGATAAAATTTTCCGTTTGACTCCCGACATTTTTCCACAACTAGAAAATGCGTAGGTACATACGGAATGTCAGTAAAGGAACGACCAAGATACATCCACTTGAAGATTTTTGCAACTCTTTTTGTTGTGTTATAGGCCAACGTCTTATAGCTATTGTATTTTTAATCCTGTAAAGGGTTTTGTTAAATACAATATCTAAGACGTGGCTATGACGCAACACTTTCGTTTTGCAGAATGCGATAACAGAACTGAGCCATAACATCGGGCGAAACCCATTATCGCTTTTCGAAGAACTGGATCCTGCAGGTAACTGCTGGATTCTAAGAAAAACGGAGTTGCTTACAATGCCCACTATCTCGCGCTATTGTACCGAGTGCTAGAGAGAGCTAGAGAAAGTGACCACTATTTTCCTAGAAAACCTTCCTTAAATTATAATGTTGCCACAACAAAATACCTAATATCTTTCAGTTACATTTTATTAGGAGATGAAAAGGATCAGTTCTGAGAATGTATTCTTAAATTCTGGTTCGTTATTCCCGTGAAACGAATTCGTAATAAACATGAAATACATGCATTAAATCAAATGTAATTCAAATATACCTTCAAAATTATTTGTTATTTACGTGAATTCGCTGTAACCGTGATCGTTAAAAGCGAGTTCTACTGTACTTCGATTATTGTTGTCATTGACATCTGTCAAAGTTACAATAAAAGTAAATTTTCAAAAAAAAACAGTGTTTTCACCACGATTTCCATTCTGGTAATATAATTTGGTCATTTGGCCATAATTACAATCTGCTTGCTTTCAAAAGATGTCAGTAACATAAAAATAATGTCGTAGATAACTTTTAAATTCCACAGCAACCGTGATCCAAAGAGTTTCGATCATACTATAGACAAATTAAAATTCGAAGTGGGACTTTGACTGTTTAACCACAGCAGTCGGTGTCTAAGGTACTATTGCAACCAAAACATTTCGCACGATACTTAATTTAGTTACTTGGTTTTATCCACAGTGGCTTAGGGGTGTATTTCATAAAAAATCGTTATGGTACGATTTGTTGGCTAACTATAATGGTTCGGAATGTCAATTACAATGTTGTGAGCGATTTGGACAAACATGTTATTTCGTAACCACCATCGTTAAGCATTGATCTTGAAGAATTTTTCAGAAGTATAAATTTAAGATTTTAAGACGAATAGCATACCTGCAAATGTATATACAGGGTGGTTCTTAATATATGCAACAAATTTTAATGGCCGATTCCTTGGCTTGTTTTGATCATAAAAGTTTAGATAAACATACAGAAATTGTTGAAAATGACCACCGCCAACTGCAATGCAGGGTTCTGTCCTTCATTGTATTGATTGGCGAGTGTGCTCTAAAATACCGGGGGTATTTCGAATTGTCTCAAATGATGCAACAATGCGATTTCTCAGTTCATCAACATTTACCATGGTTATAAACGAGCTATTTAAGGTGATTAGACAGAAAAAATCTAATGGATTTAACTCCTGAGACCGAGGAGGCCACGGTTGTGGACCTTCTCGCCCTATCCACCGACTTGGATATATATATATATATGCACAACAGGCTTTATAAGCCCAGGGCTTTGAATGTAATCTTCCTCCATTCCACTCTATCGTTTATAATCCTCTGCCATTCTATCACTCCCAACTTCCTTAAATCCTCTTGTACACAGCTCTGCCAAGACCTCCTCGGACGGCCCTTGCGGTTCGTACCCCAAGGTTCTTCCATCATAATCTTCTTTGGCATTCTTGCGTCTGACATTCTTCCAACATGTCCCAGCCATCGTAGTCGTCCCTGCTTTACTACATTCACAATGTTGGGTTCCCCATAGATGTCTTCCAATTCCTGATTTGTACGTCTTCTCCATCCTTCGTCTATTTTAATGCCTGCAAAGATTCTTCTTAGTATCTTCCTCTCCCAGATTCTTAGCTTTTGGATGTCCTGTTGCCTCAGTGTCCACGTTTCGCTTCCAAATGTCACAACCGGTCGTATAATCGTTTTATAAATACGCACTTTGACTTTACGCGAGACACTTTTTGCTGTTATGAGTTTGTGAACACTCGCTGCCGACCTCGATCCTGCTGTTATTCTTCGATCAATTTCACTACCGATGTCGTTACCACTATTCACTTCTGCTCCTAAATAGGTTACCGTGCTTGTTTGTGCAAATCTATATACACTTGCGTGCATAGAAATCGGCCCACTGTAAACTTTTGACTTTAACTATATTTTTTTTAGAAAGTATTCATCAGATCAAAAAAATATATACGCTGTTTGAAAGACAATTTAATATACTTTAATATGAGTTAACATTTATTAAAATCTATGTCGGCTTCTTAGGCTTAACATAGTGAAATTAATACATGAAACAAATTATTTTTTTTTATTTCGAAAAGAAGTATGGTTATTGACAATTATCTAACTTAACACGTAATTTTTAATAATGGGTATGACCCCCTCTTGCCCTAATAACATCTCTCAAGCGATTAGGCATAGATCTAATCAAGTTCGCTATTGTTTCTTGTGGGATGTTAAGCCACTCTTCTTCTACTGTAACCATAAGCTCTGGGATCGAAGTTGGGGTACGAAGTCTAGCTCGAATTCTTTGTTTTAGTTCATCCCATAAATGTTCGATCGGGTTTAGGTCGGGACTGCGTGCTGGCCACTCCATAACCCGAAAACCGACTTCTGTAATGTAATCTTGTACGATTCTTGCAGTGTGCGGCCTCGCTTTATCATGCATAAAAAGAAATTCGTCTCCAATGTAGTCCACGTAAGGTACCACATGAACTGCTAAAATCTCCTCGATGTACCTAGCACCCGTTAAACCTCCTCTCCCGTGACGGTCTCCCCTACGGATGAAAGCATTCTGCAAATCGCTCTCTTGGTCTCCGGTACACTTTTCTTCTTCGGTCGCTACCATAGAGGCATATCCTGGTCTCATCTGAGAACAGAACAGACCCCCACTGTTGCACTGTCCAATTCAGATGATCCCGTGCAAAACGCAGGCGTGCTTGACGATGAGCTGGGGTAAGTTTTGGACCAATCGCAGGCGTTTTAGGGGTCAGGTTACTTTCTTGAAGTCTTCGTCTTACGGTCCACTGACTAATAGCCACTCCTCGTATTTCACGGAGCTGTTGTTGCACTTGAACCGCATTAAGGTGACGATTTCTTAATGTTGTTGACACAATAAAGCGGTCATCACGAGCCGTTTTAAATCGCTTTCTGCCTGTTCCCGGTCGCCTATGAAAGGATCCAGTCTCCTCATAACGTTGGCACACTCTTCGAACCGCTGCGCGTGTCATATCCAGTTGTCGAGCAACAGCTCGCTGGCTATGCCCATTGTCGGTTAAGGCAATTACTTGGGCGGCTTTTTCCGGTGTAGTATGCATTACACTAACACACTTGAAAACTAATCAAATTACAAAAAACAAATAATGTGCAAATTTCAATTGCAAAGGCAATAATTTCAATCTTTCACAAGTTTGTTATTCTCCTTATAACCACCACATAAATACGTTTCATTTGTTTACCGGCTGTTACGCATATAAACGATAAGCACTCTTGATAAATTTTAACGCATATTAAAGCATATTGAATTGTCTTTCAAACAGCGTATATTTTGTTGTGATCTAATGAATACTTTCTAAAAAAAAATATAGTTAAAGTCAAAAGTGTACAGCGGGCCGATTTCTATGCACGCAAGTGTATTTTGTTACCTAGTGTGTTTGTCACTTTTAGTTCCTCCTTTTCTTGATTATTCGTTCTTCCTAAAATTATATAGTACGACTTTTTTTCATTGATTTGGAGCCCACATTTACTAGCTGCTTCCTCTAACTTCTTTATACATGTCTTCAGTCCTTCTCTCGTTCTTGCCATTATTGTGACATCATCTGCGTATGCCATGACTTGATAGGAGTTCCTAAATATACTGCTGTCTTGTAATAACCCACTTTGTCTTAAAACAGACTCTAACACAATCTATAACATAAAATCGGTGCTCTCTTTGTATGTTTGCGTGTTTGCGTCTATGTTTGTTCGCTATCTCCTCCGAAGATACTGGACCGATTAAGTTGTACGATGGCTTAAAAGTTTGCTAATTTTTAGATTTAGATCGTAGGCCGGTTTTTATTTTCAAAAAAAGTGCGAAAAAGTTTTAATTTAATTAACACCTCTAGGCAGCAGGGCGGAGCGCCTTACGCCGTGTGCTATTAGCTCGGGTGCGCGCATTATTCAAACAAGAGAGGTGGTCCTGCGGTAGGGTGCTGGCCTATCACGCGGGTGGCCCCGGGTTCGATCCCGCCGATGCATCCTTTTTTTAAAATTTATATTGATGAATCTCTCTTAATTTTGCGAACCGAAACGTAGTTCGGGTGACTCACTAGTATTGAATAAAGTTGGAGCCATTGGGTCTCCCTGTCTAAGTCCAGTACAGATGTTAAAGCTGTTCGACAGCTCGCCCTGGATCTTAACTTGGCTACTAGTTTCAGTAAGTGTCATCTTAACTAGATGGATTAGTTTCTCGGGAAAATTAAGTTCTTGTAATATCCTAATGACCGCTTTTCTGCTCACTCTGTCATATGCTTGTTTAAAGTCTATCATTATGGTGTGAATTGAAATGTTTTTCTCCCAGCATTTTTCTTGCACTTGTCTGAGCACAAATATTTGATCCGTCACAGAACGGCTAGGACGAAAACCACACTGATATTCACTTATAACCTTATCTGCTATCACTTTCAGTTTATCATTAATAATTGTCGCTAGAATTTTATACGCTACGTTTATGACAGAGATGGGTCTGTAATTCGCACATACTAGTTTATCGCCCTTTTTATAAATTGGTGAAATTATTGCTCGGTTCCAATCACTGGGCATTTGCTCCTCCTTCCATATTTGCTTCATCAATTTATGTAGTTCTATTTTCAACTGATCGCTTCCGTTTCTGATGAGCTCTAATTGAATACTATCACTTCCAGGGCTCTTATTACATTTCATTCGTTTCAGGGCTCTTTCAAATTCCTCACCTGTGGGTTCATTACTTACTCCTACTTCTAATTGTGTTATCATGCTGTCTCCTCCCGAATCCCCAGCTTCATCGTTCATTATATTCTGAAAATACTCCATCCATCTTTGTAATACTCCTGCTTCTCCACTTATTAAGTTTCCCTCTTCACTTTTGCATAACCATGTTTTCGCCTGGTAACCTTTGCGGATGGTTGAGATTTCTTTATAAAAAAGCCGTACCTCTTTCTTGTTATATCGTGCCTCCAGGTTTTCAATCTGTTGTAGACAGTGTTGGTGCTTTTTACTCCTAAGTAAACTTTTTGTGGACCTTCTTATTTCTTTGTAATTGCTTCTGGATTCTAAGGTTTCTTCTGCTAGCATTTTTAGCCTGGCCTCTTTACGCTTTTTTAGCATCTCTTTGCATTCTTGATCAAACCAGTTATTATAGTTTTTGTCCCTAGTTGGAGGCGGTTGAAGGTGTATCTGTGCTGCATGTCTAATGGAACTTTGCATTAAGTTCCACTTAGTTTCTACGTCCATTTCAGGTTCTATTCTGCACAGTGTATTGTTTAATTCTTGCATATAATTACTTTTTTCCTCTACATTCATGAGCTTTCTACAGTCCCATTTCCTTTTGACCTGTGTTTTAATTCTGTTCACTGGTGAGGGTAGTTGTAGTTTTACTTTAACTTTAACCAAGAAATGATCCGAGCTAGTATCAAAACTTCTACAGCTTTTAACATCTGTAATAAAGCTGTAATGTTTATCTTCTATTAAAGCGTGATCTATCTGATTGATAGTGTTTCCATCGGGACTTCTCCATGTGCCCTTATGAATTTTTTTGTGTGTTAAAAAGGTAGCTTTGACTCTGAGATCTGCCGCAAAATTAATTACTCGTTGTCCGTTGTTGTTTGTTATTTTGTGTAAGCTATTATTTTCTATATATGGCTTGTTTCTATCTTCTGTTCCTAGCTTGGCATTAAAGTCACCTATGAGCAATTTTATATCGTAGCTAGGAATTCTCCTGTATTGCCGTTCTAGCTCTTCGTAATAAATTTCCTTTTCTTCCTCATCCGACGTTTCTGTTGGGGTATGGACATTAATGATGCTGATTTTTCTACATTGTCCTCTGAGTCTAAGGTAGGCCATTCGATCGTTAATACTTCTATACTCTACTATCTGTTGTCGTATAGTATCTCTTACAAGAAATCCAACCCCTAACCTGTTATTTACGCCTCCACTGTTAAAGAAAGTATATTTTCCTATATCGGTTATGTGCTCACCTTTAAGGACTTGGATATGCACCGTCCAAAAACTTACGAGCAACTAAACTGAAATGTGCTGGAGCACCATCGTGCATAAAATACTTTTGGAATCTTAATTGAAATGGGACTTCTGCCACCAGTAGTGGTAGCTCCTCTTCCAGAAAATGACAGTATACTTCTCCATTTAACCTCATCTGCAAAAAATGTGGACCTATCAAGTGATCTCCAACAATCCCGGCCCACACATTAACAGAAAATCGATGTTGATGACGGGCATCCAATGTTTCGTGTGGGTTTTCTTTGAAAATTAATAATAGCATTTCTGGAGAAAGTAGCCTCGTCGGTGTAGAATACTTGCGCCAAATACTGAGGATTTTGTGCGACTTTATGTTGCATCCATTGACAAAAAGCCACTTTTTCCTGGAAATCGGCTGGCAAAAGTGCTTGTACTCGTTGAATGTGGTATGGATACAACTGTTGGCACTTCAATATCCTCTAAACTGTGCGCTGACTTATGTTTAAGGTAGTGCCAATTTTTCTGGTGCTTGTAGAAGCATGTTCCTCAATTATTTCAGTTAGCATCATTTCTTCAAATTGTGGAGTTCTGTGAAAGGGTGCCCGATATTAGGTGTATGTTTTTTTAAACTTCCTGTTTCACTAAGACGTTGGTGAAGATGGACAAGTATCGAATGATACGGAATTACACAGTTCGGGTATCGTTCTTCATAAAGACGTCTAGCTGTACGTGAATTACCATTGGCAAGACCGTAAACAAAATGCATAGAGCACATTTCAGCGTTTGTGTAATTAATTTTAAAAAGCAGAACCTGGCAATAAACTTTATTTAAAACTAAGCCGTTTTGAACATACTATGTTTATATGAACTTTTATGATCAAAATAAGCCAAGCAATCGGCCATTAAAGTTTGTCGCATACCACATGGTAGATCAGCGGTTCGTATTTTTGCACGAACATGCTAAATCTGAACCCTTTAACCATCGTCAAATTTTCAAGTATCTGTACGAATTTCTAATTTGTTTCCAAGGTGTGGTTAATAAATAAATTATTATTATTATTATATTAAAACTCAGCCTGTATACAATAATCATGAAAAGAATAAATAAATAAAGTTATTGGTCAAAATATACATCTACCTCCCCTTTAACGACTCACAGCAGAGGTGTCGTTCTTTAATGATTATATCATAACGGTTTAATCGTTTAGTAACGATTATTAGTTTTTATTGAAAAATTCCCTATAGGAACATTAATCGAATTGTAACTGGTGCTAAACGACATCGCTATGAGTTATAAAATAGGTCCCTTACTGTGTATCTGACTACTTTTCGTTTTTCACAGTTTGGGGTTATTGTCGTATTACTAGCTTATTGAGGTTATGTTGTGAAATGGTGCTTCTTTCGCAACCAACTTCATCGGCCACACGTTGTAGTGGCCATTCCTCTTCTAGTTTTGTGATAGCAAAGCCTTTTTTGACCTCGCTTAGAACATGATTCGGCATTTTAAGTTTTGAAGGCAGTATGTCAATTGTACAACTGACAATGACAAAACCATACATACACGAAGCAAACAAACCGTGCGTAATGTTTTGGCCGCAATAGTACCTAGCCACATGCCTAGATTTTGTACATAACAAACAAACAAAATTTCATTGCCTTAATAAAGAATACGATGGTAAAAAAAGTTTGTGAACTGTCAGTTCAGTTGTCTTGTTTGTTTATTTGTTATGAACAAGCTGTCAATTAACTGGCTTGTAAATTTAAACAAGTTAAATAATACTTGGAATGGCTGCTAAAACAGTAGAAATAGTATGTTTAGTTGGCGAAAAAAAATAACAATTTTTACACTTGCGGGACTAAAGTTGGCACTTTAGTCACTTATTTCAGGGACTAAAGTAGCTCATTTACTCTCTAGGGACAGAAGTAATTACTTTAGCCCCTAGGGACTAAAGTAAAAAATGTTACTGTATCTATGGTAATCTATGGTAAATTCGGGGTTATCAGGTTAGGTTTCGCGTCAGTTTTGACATAAACTGACGCAAAACCTAAGCTACTAACCTCGAATTTGACATAATTGTGAGCTCTTGTCATAATGACTTACAGTGCCACCAACTTTAAAATTTACCAAAGGCTACTAATTTTAAAATAATTGTAACTAAAATGTCAATAAATGACGTTTAAAAAAACGGGTTTTCGTTTTAAATCTTCCTGCAACGTGAAAAAAATAGTATATGCAACTCGGAGAGAATGCTATTTTGCTTCAGTGCAATTTCTGACTCTCGGGCTTCGCCCTCGAGTCAGAAATTGTACCTCAGCAAAATAACGCATTTCTCTCCCTTATTGCATAATCTACTATTTTGGACAACAATTTGAATTATGAATATTTTTGTCTTTCTGAGCAAAGTTTGTTAACGTTTTTCGATCAAATTAAGTCTACTACGATTTTTCAATTTTTGGCATTTATTTTTGATTGCAGCAGACTCCGGTCTGCAGTAAAATTATTTAGAAATTTTAAAAAGAAACCTTTTTAAATAGTAGTGTAATTGAATAAAATTTTAAATCGATAAAAATTAAATAAGGAAGATGAAGTGGTGTGAAGGTGAAAAGTGAAATATATATATATATATGTGGCTTTTACAGGCCATGACGGCCCATCGCCATTGTTATTTTCCTCCATTCGTCTCTGTTTAACGCTTTCCTTCTCCAGTCTACTATTCCCATTTCATTCAGATCGTTGATCACTTCCTTCTTCCACTTTAACCTTGGTCTCCCTCTTGCTCTTGTACCCACTGGATGAATTTTTAACATTATTTTTGCCATTCTGTCACTCCCCATACGCTGCACATGCCCCAACCACCTGACTCGTTGTTGTTTAACACACTGCACTATTGTTGGCTCTTTGTATAGATTTTCGAGCTCTTTATTAGTCCTTCTTCTCCACATTTCACCCTCCTTAAGGCCACCGTATATTTTCCTTAACACTTTTCGTTCCCATATTAGTAATTTGGATCGACTCACTGCCCCTAATTTCCACACTTCACACCCGTATGTAACAATCGGTCTTAACACACTTTTATATATCCGGATTTTTACTTTCTGAGATACAAATTTTGACTTCAGTATTGCTGATAATGCTTCTGTTGCTTTATCCCCTTTCACCAATCTTGCTTTAAACTCTTCCTCTTCTCTTCCGTCATCTGTAATCTGCACCCCTAGGTATGTGAAAATGTTAACTCCCTGTAGCTCCCGTACCTCCTCTCCCTGTTGGTTGATTGTTAAGCTTTGGTTTTCAGACGAACTACCCTGACTTCTCAACACCATGTATTTCGATTTTTCATCATTGATATGTAACCCAACCTTCACAGCTTCCTCCTCAACTTTCTTTATTATTTTTATAAGGTCTTCTTTATTATTTGCTATTAGCACCAGGTCGTGTGCATAGGCTAAACATTGATGTTTCTGACTGATTATGCTACCCGTTCTGTTCACTTTACTTTGTCTTATCACGTACTCAAGAACTATATTAAATAATAGTGTTGAGATTGGGTCTCCTTGTCTAACACCTCTTTGACACAAAAGCTATCCGTTGTCTTCCCCTTCCACTTGACCCTGCTTGATGTATTCTGTATCATTATTTGCACTAATTTTATTAATTTTCCTGGGATTTTTAAGTACCTCATAGCCTTGAGTATCATTTCTCTCTTTAGGTTGTCATATGCTTTTAAGAAGTCGATGAAGGCAATATGTATCTCTCTGTTATATTCTCTGCACCTATCTAGAGTTGTGAAATATACTATAGTCAAAATTATACCCATTCGGAGTCACGTGACTTTTGTCTGTCTCTGTTCATCTTTAGTAAAATAGATGAAATGGAAGAAATTTGAAAAAAAGGCATGTCGATTCATAAAATTAATTTAAAAAATTTGACGTTTCTAATCTGTCAGATTATATTTTTCGTGTAAGTTATTGAGATAAGGGTAACACACCTAAAATTGTTGAGCCGAAAACTGGAAATTAAAAGAAACCATCGGACATGCGGTATAACGAGCAGTCACAACAATTAATTAGAATATTATGCGTTTTTTTTTATGAAGAGTACAATATTAATAATAGTAAATCAACAGTTTCACCCTCCAACGCTGTTCGCCGTGCTTCTCTTGCGTTAAATATCTCGGAGAGCACAATTTACCGAAAATATGAGCCAGAAAGTGAAGAATGCAAAACGGAAGTCGACGAAGCAGTCAAGACACTGTATATAAAATGTATGTAGCTAAAGAATTTATAACCATAAAAAATCTAAAATTGCTTGGTTGAAGAATCTGGAGATTTTTCACATTCAGTTTCTTCCCTAAATAGATTGTGCAAGGAAATAGGCTTCAAATGGCAATGTTCTATAACAGAATATGCATGCACATAAATTGACTTAACATTTGCTATACGCAGCAGGTTTTTAATGTAGCAGCTGACATATCTTTATTATATTTACATTTTACGACATGTTATGTTTTCTTTAACCTGTAAATTCAGTTTGATTTCATATAAGAGAATAAACCCGTAGCAACCTTGTTTTAGAAATTGGCATATGTCAGGATAACCTACAAAACGGAATGTCATTTATTTCCCTAAAATTGCATTTTTAAGAATCGACATACGTAAAATTACTAGATTATCACGTGACTCCGAATGGGTATAAATTTGACTATATATAATATGTGAAGGACCTGAATGTCTGAATGTCTATGAAAATCGGAGACATTGCTAGTTGTTAGTTAACAGTTTTCTATAACTTATCATTAATAAAACGAATGGAAGACTGATAATACCCTTCACGTTCTTGTATATATTTTCAATCACTCTTACTAGGTTTTGCTCACATTTAGCACATTCTAGCACTTTTTACGAATGTCTATGAAAGTCGGAGACATTGTTAGTGTTGTTAGTGAACAGTTTTCTATAACTTATCATTAATAGAACGAATGGAAGACTGATAATACCCTTCACGTTCTTGTATATATTTTTAATCACTCTTACTTGCTCACTTTTAGCACTTTTTAAGAAATGTCTATTAAAGTCGGAGACATTGTTAGTTGTTAGTGAACAGTTTTCTATAACTTATCATTAATAGAACGAATGGAAGACTGATAATACCCTTCACGTTCTTGTATATATTTTCAATCACTCTTACTAGGTCTTGCTCACATTTAGCACATTCTAGCACTTTTTACGAATGTCTATGAAAGTCGGAGACATTGTTAGTTGTTAGTTAACAGTTTTCTATAACTTATCATTAATAGAACGAATGGAAGACTGATAATACCCTTCACGTTCTTGTATATATTTTCAATCACTCTTACTAGGTCTTGCTCACATTTAGCACATTCTAGCACTTTTTACGAATGTCTATGAAAGTCGGAGACATTGTTAGTTGTTAGTGAACAGTTTTCTATAACTTATCATTAATAGAACGAATGGAAGACTGATAATACCCTTCACGTTCTTGTATATATTTTCAATCACTCTTACTAGGTTTTGCTCACATTTAGCACATTCTAGCACTTTTTACGAATGTCTATGAAAGTCGGAGACATTGTTAGTTGTTAGTTAACAGTTTTCTAACGGGTGTTCATAAACAGTCGTCATCCCAGTAGGTTTTGACTTCAGAAACGTATGTCTATTAAAATTGAGAAAAAATGCGCTATGACAGTACTCAATGACGTTTCATTGTGTTGCACGAATTAATCAAAGACATAACATTTTGTTTTTCAAAGCAACTGGGATGACGACTGTTTATGAACACCCGTTATAACTTATCATTAATAGAACGAATGGAAGACTGATAATACCCTTCACGTTCTTGTATATATTTTCAATCACTCTTACTAGGTCTTGCTCACATTTAGCACATTCTAGCACTTTCTACGAATGTCTATGAAAGTCGGAGACATTGTTAGTTGTTAGTGAACAGTTTTCTATAACTTATCATTAATAGAAGGAATGGAAGACTGATAATACCCTTCACGTTCTTGTATATATTTTCAATCACTCTTACTAGGTTTTGCTCACATTTAGCACATTCTAGCACTTTTTACGAATGTCTATGAAAGTCGGAGACATTGTTAGTTGTTAGTTAACAGTTTTCTATAACTTATCATTAATAGAACGAATGGAAGACTGATAATACCCTTCACGTTCTTGTATATATTTTCAATCACTCTTACTAGGTCTTGCTCACATTTAGCACATTCTAGCACTTTTTACGAATGTCTATGAAAGTCGGAGACATTGTTAGTTGTTAGTTAACAGTTTTCTATAACTTATCATTAATAGAACGAATGGAAGACTGATAATACCCTTCACGTTCTTGGATATATTTTCAATCACTCTTACTAGGTCTTGCTCACATTTAGCACATTCTAGCACTTTTTACGAATGTCTATGAAAGTCGGAGAAATTGTTAGTTGTTAGTGAACAGTTTTCTATAACTTATCATTAATAGAACGAATGGAAGACTGATAATACCCTTCACGTTCTTGTATATATTTTCAATCACTCTTACTAGGCCTTGCTCACATTTAGCACATTCTAACACT
Source organism: Agriotes lineatus (assembly GCA_940337035.1). Classification (NCBI taxonomy): domain Eukaryota; kingdom Metazoa; phylum Arthropoda; class Insecta; order Coleoptera; family Elateridae; genus Agriotes; species Agriotes lineatus. The sequence continues at coordinate 103,947 of CALNHX010000477.1, forward strand.
TTTTACGAATGTCTATGAAAGTCGGAGACATTGTTAGTTGTTAGTGAACAGTTTTCTATAACTTATCATTAATAGAACGAATGGAAGACTGATAATACCCTTCACGTTCTTGTATATATTTTTAATCACTCTTACTAGGTTTTGCTCACATTTAGCACATTCTAGCACTTTTTACGAATGTCTATGAAAGTCGGAGACATTGTTAGTTGTTAGTGAACAGTTTTCTATAACTTATCATTAATAGAACGAATGGAAGACTGATAATACCCTTCACGTTCTTGTATATATTTTCAATCACTCTTACTAGGTCTTGCTCACATTTAGCACATTCTAGCACTTTTTACGAATGTCTATGAAAGTCGGAGACATTGTTAGTTGTTAGTGAACAGTTTTCTATAACTTATCATTAATAGAACGAATGGAAGACTGATAATACCCTTCACGTTCTTGTATATATTTTCAATCACTCTTACTAGGTTTTGCTCACATTTAGCACATTCTAGCACTTTTTACGAATGTCTATGAAAGTCGGAGACATTGTTAGTTGTTAGTTAACAGTTTTCTATAACTTATCATTAATAGAACGAATGGAAGACTGATAATACCCTTCACGTTCTTTGATATATTTTCAATCACTCTTACTAGGTCTTGCTCACATTTAGCACATTCTAGCACTTTTTACGAATGTCTATGAAAGTCGGAGACATTGTTAATTGTTAGTTAACAGTTTTCTATAACTTATCATTAATAGAACGAAAGGAAGACTGATAATACCCTTCACGTTCTTGTATATATTTTCAATCACTCTTACTAGGTCTTGCTCACATTTAGCACATTCTAGCACTTTTTACGAATGTCTATGAAAGTCGGAGACATTGTTAGTTGTTAGTGAACAGTTTTCTATAACTTATCATTAATAGAACGAATGGAAGACTGATAATACCCTTCACGTTCTTGTATATATTTTCAATCACTCTTACTAGGTCTTGCTCACATTTAGCACATTCTAGCACTTTTTACGAATGTCTATGAAAGTCGGAGACATTGTTAGTTGTTAGTGAACAGTTTTCTATAACTTATCATTAATAGAACGAATGGAAGACTGATAATACCCTTCACGTTCTTGTATATATTTTCAATCACTCTTACTAGGTTTTGCTCACATTTAGCACATTCTAGCACTTTTTACGAATGTCTATGAAAGTCGGAGACATTGTTAGTTGTTAGTGAACAGTTTTCTATAACTTATCATTAATAGAACGAATGGAAGACTGATAATACCCTTCACGTTCTTGTATATATTTTCAATCACTCTTACTAGGTCTTGCTCACATTTAGCACATTCTAGCACTTTTTACGAATGTCTATGAAAGTCGGAGACATTGTTAGTTGTTAGTGAACAGTTTTCTATAACTTATCATTAATAGAACGAATGGAAGACTGATAATACCCTTCACGTTCTTGTATATATTTTCAATCACTCTTACTAGGTTTTGCTCACATTTAGCACATTCTAGCACTTTTTACGAATGTCTATGAAAGTCGGAGACATTGTTACTTGTTAGTTAACAGTTTTCTATAACTTATCATTAATAGAACGAATGGAAGACTGATAATACCCTTCACGTTCTTGTATATATTTTCAATCACTCTTACTAGGTCTTGCTCACATTTAGCACATTCTAGCACTTTCTACGAATGTCTATGAAAGTCGGAGACATTGTTAGTTGTTAGTGAACAGTTTTCTATAACTTATCATTAATAGAAGGAATGGAAGACTGATAATACCCTTCACGTTCTTGTATATATTTTCAATCACTCTTACTAGGTTTTGCTCACATTTAGCACATTCTAGCACTTTTTACGAATGTCTATGAAAGTCGGAGACATTGTTAGTTGTTAGTTAACAGTTTTCTATAACTTATCATTAATAGAACGAATGGAGGACTGATAATACCCTTCACGTTCTTGTATATATTTTCAATCACTCTTACTAGGTCTTGCTCACATTTAGCACATTCTAGCACTTTTTACGAATGTCTATGAACGTCGGAGACATTGTTAGTTAACAGTTTTCTATAACTTATCATTAATAGAACGAATGGAAGACTGATAATACCCTTCACATTCTTGTATATATTTTCAATCACTCTTACTAGGCCTTGTTCACATTTAGCACATTCTAGCACTTTTTACGAATGTCTATGAAAGTCGGAGACATTGTTAGTTGTTAGTTAACAGTTTTCTATAACTTATCATTAATAGAACGAATGGAAGACTGATAATACCCTTCACGTTCTTGTATATATTTTCAATCACTCTTACTAGGTCTTGTTACATTTAGCACATTCTAGCACTTTTTATGTTTGAGGTACGCATGAGGTCAATAAAAGCCTCTATCAATTCTTTTTTCTGTTACCATTCTCAGCGAGAAAATACGGTTCTGCCTTTGTCTTCCTTCTCTGTATGCAGCCTGTTCCTCTTCCAACTGTCCTTTTGTTTCTTTTGTTTCTAAAATCCTTGGATATATCTTTAACCCACAAGACAAGAGAACTTTCACCACAGCATCTCACCATGCTGTTCTCTTATGTCCCATATTTATCTTCTTTGTTTTTCATACTTCCTTTTGCTACCTGTTGTATTACCTTCTTTAGCTTCTCTCATCTTTCATTAACTTCCCATGCAGCCCCTTTTTATTCTTCCTGTTGCTGGAAAACTTTCAGATTGTTTTTAAGTATTTTTGGTCGTTTTCTTCTTTATTCAGTTTCTGTATCCTTAACCTTTCATACTGTTTTTGGGCGTATTTTTCTAGGCGGTTTGAACCTCATGTCTAAAATCAGGAGTTTGTGGTTGGTATGCAGTTCTGTTTTTCTTATAACCTTTATATCGTTGCTTATAACGTTTCTTTCTTCTGCTTCATATGTGTATCTGAGTATGTCCTTATGATTAAAGTGTGTATTGCCTTTAAAGAGTTGATGTTTTTTGGTGGAGATTTGCTCTGCCTATCAGGCTAAAGTGAACTGGAGCTTTTATAATAATAATAATAATAATAATAATAATAATAAATCAATTATGTTATCTCAATTCATTTCAATAAATTGATTCGATTTGATTTAATCAAATTTGATGCGATTTGATTTTACTAAATTTAATTCAATGCAATTTGATTTTTTACCGCAGCAATTATGAAGACTTGTCAGTTAATTGATTGCTGTTATAGGTGGTGATAGAGAAGCGAGACCGCATGTCCCGCAACAATGTCCTCCATTTATGGCCTTTCGTAATAGATGACTTGCGAGCCCTCGGTGCTAAGAAGTTCTTCGGAAAGTTCTGCGCCGGCGCCATCGACCACATTAGCATTAGACAGCTGCAGTGCATTTTACTGAAGGTGGCGTTGCTGCTGGGCGTGGAAGTGCACACGGAAGTTAGCTTTGAGAAGATCATCGAACCTAACAGTACTGAAAGTAAGTTACCAGCCAGCTTTGATTATCTTGACTAAAGCGAAACTTCCAGAGATCGGTTGGCGAGCTGAATTCAAGCCTGCCGACCATCCAGTGTCCCAATATGAATTTGATGTGATAATAGGAGCCGACGGCAAGAGAAATACTCTGCAGGGCTTTAGACGTAAGGAGTTTAGGGGGAAACTAGCAATTGCCATTACTGCCAACTTTATAAATAAGCGCACTGAGGCCGAGGCTCGCGTCGAGGAGATTAGCGGAGTAGCTTTTATTTTCAATCAAAAGTTTTTTAAGGAATTAAATGCAGAGACTGGAATTGATCTAGAAAATATCGTTTATTATAAGGATGACACGCACTATTTTGTAATGACTGCTAAGAAGCTTAGTCTGATAGATAAAGGAGTTATTAAACAGGTAAGTTAATGGAATTATCGAGTTTTTGTGTGTTATTGTATTTATTTTCAAAGGATTATGCCGACACAGCTCGGTTGTTATCGCCCGACAATGTAGATAGGGATAACTTGATGGAATATGCGAGGGAGGCAGCTGAGTTTAGCACGAATTACCAGATGCCCGATCTGGAGTTTGCTGTAAATCACTACGGGCAACCGGATGTAGCTATGTTTGACTTTACTTCCATGTATGCAGCTGAAAATGCGTCAAAAGTTATCGAACGACACGGTTATAAGCTTCTGATGACTCTAGTGGGTGACAGTTTACTTGAAGTAAGTTTGTTTTTTATTGAATTTCTATTTGAATGTTTTAATGCATTTTGGTTTCAAGAAGTCATTTTTCCTTTTATGTCAGCTTTATACAGTGTAATCAGAATTTTGTTGTGATATAAACTGATAACAAGACAATTACAGCATTGTTTGTATACAGTACTAGTTAGCCAATACTAATGAAGAGCTGGAAACAACTCAGTATTCCTGGTTTCAATTTTATAGAGTAACCGCTAAAGCCTCCAACAATATACAGGGAGTTTTTTCAAACCAAACATAGGGAAAAACTAACAGTTGGATTGCTAAATGCCAATAGTGGTCACTTAGAAACCCTTGTCTCTATGGCTGTCTATGTTCGATTTGAAATAATTCAAATTGTGGGTGGGTTCTATATGTTTGGCTTGGAAAGATTCTCACTGTATAGCTTAATTATCACATATAATCTCATAAGAGCATTGATTCTTTCCGGTGCGTTCCAACAACGCCGTATTCATTAGGACGTTGTTGGAATGCACGAAAAGTAATTTCCGAATATGAATTAATGCTCGAATGCAGATTCGGTAAGAAAATCGTAACGACACAAACCCTCACAGTTAGGTTGGTCTACCTACAAAAAATTTCCAAGGATTTTGTTGTCGTCGTGGTTACAGCTCGTGAACTAATTTTTCTATTTGCCATTAATGAGTGTCGTACGATTTTCTTCATAAATTATGTTCAAATTTAGTGATTTTTTAAAAACTGAATTGTAGCAGGCTTTGGATAGCCTGAATCAGTTGGCAGTACTGAAGGGCATTGTCAGTCTATATCAAACTCGAGGTTAGCAGGTTAGGTTTTGTTTATCATTTGACACACACCGACACAAAACTTAACCTGCAAATCTCGAACGTGACATAGACTGACAATACATTTCAGTACTGCCAACTGATTCAGGCTATCCAGGGTCTGCTGCAATTCAGTTTTTAAAAAATCACTCTGTATAAGTACTTCTTTAAACCAAAAGTCTGCCATCTGTTATAATTTGTTTAGACTAGAGCAATAATTAAAGTTTTGTAAATGCTCAATTCTTTAATAATTAATTGACTACACTGTTTTCAGCCCTTTTGGCCAACAGGTTCAGGCTGTGCTCGAGGTTTTCTTTCCTCATTAGACGCCTGTTGGGCCATTAAAGCATGGGGCTCCGGCCTGACTACACCGTTGGAAGTATTGGCCGAAAGAGAATCTATTTATAGACTGCTTGCTCAAACCACTCCCGAAAACTTAAACAAAGACTGCAAGTCGTACACGCTTGAGCCCAGTACACGGTACCCAAACCTCAACCGGGCTACGCTCGTGCCCCAACAAGTCTTAAGCCTTTACGACAGTGATGATCCCAGCACCATTGAGCTTACCTCTAGGATTCCCCAGCCTGCAGTCACGACTGAATCACATAGAAAGCGCAGGAGAAGAGGTGGGTGCATTTCAGTTGTTTTAAGCTATCTTTATGTGAAATGACTTGTTAGATGTACATTTGGACCCAAATACGCTTCTAAGCTGGATCAAAGAGCAAGTTCGGGAATACGAAGATCTCAAGGTGGAAGACGTTACCGCATCTTTTAGAGATGGCCGTGTACTCTGTGCCATTCTACATCACTATCGACCTGATCTCCTCGACTATAGTGCAATAAAGCCTGAAGATGTTGCTAAAAACAACCAGCTTGCATTCGATTTACTCGAAAAGGAAATTGGTGGGTTTCTGCATTTTTTGTTGAATTTAGTTTATAATATTTTGTTTCGGTAGGTATTTCTCCTGTAATGACTGGCGAGGACATGGCTAAAGCAGAAGTTCCAGATTACCTAACAATGTTTTCTTATTTAACACAAATTTATGACACGTTCAGGGTTGAAATACCACATATTAAGCACCCAAAACTGGTAAGTAAAACCTCCATAGTCACTACTAGCTTTGCATGCTCAAAGGTTGTAAGATATTTAATTAAAAAAATTGTAAAATATTCGACAAGAACGGTTGAATAAATTCATGTAAACATTTCTATGACTTTTTCAAGCTGTAAAGAATCGTTATTAGTAGTCTTTACTAAAAAATTATTTAGTATATCGTCAGAACCAGTGCCCGTATCGCATATGCAGTAAGTTCGGGTCTGTGCAACTAATGTTAATAAAGCGGCATTTGCCGGAATTCGTCATGCCAGAATGCATTTTGGCCGGATATCAAGGTCGAGGACACTATGCTGATCGTGCGGACAATACCGGCCATGGTAATGAAAAAAAATTATCAAAGACTGCAACTAACCTAAACAGGCTAGAACGAGACACAGTATTTTGTCAAATTTCGTTAAGTATATGACACGCACCCTACACAATCCGGTGAAACAGAATCCGGCGAGTAGCTTTCTGGTAAAATAATTATCCGGCAAAACGAATTCTGGCGAGTTGAAATCCGGTGAAAAAAATTGGCGAATGGGAAGGCCACGGTTATTGATCATAGTTATATTCAGTTAGTAACTGGCCAACTGAAGTAATTAAGAATAATTACCATACTTTTTTATTTAGTAGCATGCAAAGCCCAGTTAATTAAACTAAACTTTTAATTACTTCTTGAAACTGCATATCCAATCCGGACACTGATCATAACATATGTACTTCGTATATTATTATTTACCATTACCATATGATTAAGAATATTAATCGGGGATGGTTGTTTTTAAAAGTACTAAAAGAGATGACATTAAAATGGAAGGTGTAAAATTTTCATACATGGTCATCTAGCATTTATTTCATACATCAAAATTTTTTTGAGGTAGTGGAAATAGTGTTAATTAAGCCTTACCTTACATAGTGTATTGTTTAAAGTGCAATAATAGTAGATTATGTTATTAGGAGTAAAAGTGATACTTTATGTGGCGAAGCTGAAGTTTATTTAGCCGAACGTTAGTGAGGCAAATCATTCGGCTAAATCACATAAAGTCACTTTTACTCTGAATAACATATACTATTTTATCCGCAAACGTATTCAGGTAAATTTCATTAATATAAATTTAAAAAAAAAAGATGAATCGGCCGGGAGTCGAAACCAGGCTAACCGCATGACAGGCGAGCACTGTACCCCTGCGCCAACCTCTGTTGTTGAAATAACGCCCTACTGTAATGATATATGAACATACTGAATCACCCGAGCTAATAGCACATGGCCACAGCAGCTGTTACACCAGGGTGACAAATGCTCCGATCCGCTGCTTAAAGGTTTATTTAAATTAAAACTTTTTCGTACTCGTTTTGAAAATAAAAACCGGCCTACGATCTAAGTCTAAAAATTAGTAAAATTTTAAGCCATCATACAATTTAATCGGTCCAGTATCTTTGGAGGAGATAGCGAACAAACATAGAAAGAAAGAAAGAGGGCAACGATTTTGTGTGCTTAGGCAGATAAAGTACGCAAAAGTTGCTATTTTATCTGCTTAGGCAGATAGTGACACTTTTACCTTGTCAATAAAGACAAATAAGTTGTCACTTTTGTGACGTTTGCGGATAAAAGTATATTACATTACAAGTCATGAAAGTGATCTTATGCAAGACGAGGAGGTTTGTTGAAGAATGCGAGGACACGACTTTGTATTGCTGGATAAAATCGACATCGCATTAGCATCCGAACACTTCTTCCAAGTATCCGAGTCGAGCATAGATACTTTCACAGTGATGTATACTATTTTTTTCCAAAACCGCTTTTTAAAAACCTAACAATTAATCGCACAAACTTATATTTACAACAATTAGATTTGCATTTATTACTAGGGTAACAACAAATACACGGATTTTGAAAGTAAAAACAGCGTACATAAATCAAACAAGTTGAAACACTCACTGTCGGTTCCTTTGATGTAAAAATTCCAATTTGGATGACCTTGAACGGCTCTTGGGGGGGTACTTTCCGATAGTACTAACAGATGGAGCCACTACTTGATCACATCCATAGATATATTATATATCTATGATCACATCATGATTGGTAGCAGAGCCAGTACCTGGCGCTGATTGGTAGCAGAGCCAGTAGGTATAGGAGAGTACCGCCTATGTCCGCCATGTTTGTTCCTTTGTCATGTGTGTCACTTTGAGGTTTGTAGCACAATTCCGTCAACGTGACATTTATTGGCAATCCGAAATTTTACTTAAAATTGGCAAGACTGTAAGTCTCTGTCAAATTCGAGGTTAGTAGGTTAAGTTTTGTTTGTTATTTGACACAAATTGACGGAAAACATAACCTGATAACCTCGAATTTCACATAGACTTACAGTCTTGCCAATTTCAAGTAAAATTTTAGACATAACTCAATCAGTCATTGCTGATGGGAACAAAAATGGCGGAGATGGCGGCATTTTTACGGATCAAAGAATGGCGGTACTCTCCTATATCTACTAGCTCTGATTGGTAGTAGAGTCCCTATATATAAAGAGTTGGGACATGTAGGCGACTCACTTTGGATCCACAAATCATGGAGTACCAGATTTTTGTTGAATTTAAATTTTATGCAGAGCATGCATACCTATGGGCAACAGTTTTGTAACCACTGCAAATTAGAATCACATTTTGTGACAGTTGTGACAAATACCAAATATTTTTAATTTGTTAAAACATAAAGAATATTGTGCAATGGCTGGTTGTTCAGCGATTAATCGAACAGATCTGCAATATCCTTTGCGTCGTTTTCTGAGGAACGAGAAAATAAAGTGTGTCTGGGTAAATAACAGCAAAATTAAGGATTTTAGGGCAACCAGCCGTTTATGTAATAAACATTTTGCGGATAATCAGTGGTTGATTAAACATGGAAAAACGATACTGAAATATAATGCTATTCCAACATTATAAAATTTTTGACAACCACATTTAAATAAATGTAAACATTTTGAAACAGTGAAGAATGAACTAGGTAATCGATAGTGAAAGCATCAAACGGCAGATTATTCAGGCCAGTGTTAATCAGTACAAAAAGACAATTTTCCTCTTGGGAGGTTGAATTAGGTACGTCGCCTCAAATTTTTTAACATTAGTTGTCCAGCATTAAATTAGTATTCATACCAGATTTACAGCTGCCACTAAACATCTTACCCACACCTAAGATTATAAGCAAAGGTTTTTCATAACACAAGATTTCTATACCTGCTTATTTCTAACCGCAGTTCACGTCTTCAGAAATACTTTTTACCATAACCTGAAAACACACTAGGACTAAAAAAGTAACTAAATTTAGCCGGCAAGTTTTTCAAGTTTTAATAATTCTACATAGGTATATATTATTTTTCTTGCACGTTGCTTCAGATTTCTAAATGAATGAATTTTGTGATTTGACATGTCAGTTAATGTCATTCTGCTTGTCTTACTTCTTTCAAATAAAAAAATGAATTATATTATTGCTGAATCATGTGATCCTTGATTTGTGGATCCAATGTCCCAACTCTTTATATATAGGAACTCTAATTGGTAGAACTTTGCCCTGCCATCTGATAGTGAAGCTTAGAAATACCCCCCGAGTTACTGTCCCAGGCACTCTAGTGTCTCTACTTGTTTGATGTATGTACGCTGGTAAAAATGACTACTTTTATCGCACAAATGAGTCATGACAGTACACTCTCATACTGGTTTCGGAAAAAATTACGTCGAATTGTGTTTAAAGGTGTGCCTCACCCTGTATATGCTAATTTCACCCTAAGCTTCAAAGCAATGTATCTTTTTCACCAGAATACCATGTCCTTCAAACCAACACTTCCCAGAATCCAGTTTTCCACTCAACCCAGCGAAGCTGCTCGTTACAGAAGTAAACACTTCGTGTTTAAATCTAGACAAGAAATAGCAAAATCTAAAGCTGGCATGCTGATAACCAATTTAAAGGCTTCAAAGAAGGGTCTAACAGTAACCAAAACGTCGAGTGTTGAATTACTTGGTGAGAAGTCACCATTGAAGGTTGAAGATATAGATGAAAGTGAAAGGGCCAAAGGAATTTTGGGCAAGGGATCAACCCATTTGGAAGAGGTTTACTCACAACCTGATGGTTTGAATTGTGCTTTGAATTTCGCACCCTTAAAGAGCTTAGAAGAAAAAGAAGAACAATATCCATGCAGAAAACACAGTTACAGTAGTAAATATTCCTGTAGCGATGTGGTGCAGCATTCCTCCAATATAGAGATGTTTACTGCGATAAACAAATGCAGTATTAACGAACATTCTCGTACGGTTACGAAAATGCGGTGCTACGACGAGCATTTTCAAGAAATTTGCTCCACGGAAATTTCATTCCAGACAGACAAATGGTCAAGCTACGATAAAATTTCAGCCAGCCCTGTTACCAGTAGAATAACAAATACACTAATTAAAGATGTTAAGCATTCTAGTGGCACTTCCCCTTCTGCCAATACCAGTCAGCCATCGGAAATAATCCTCAAGCATGTAGAGGAAGATTTTCACACGGTATCGTATCAGGAACTGCAGCTGCATTCGTGTCCCAATTCCCTCACAATTAAAATCAAGCAACCCGTGCGTAAAAGGCTCAAAAGGGCTAGATTTAATCGAGTAGCCTCAGTGTTTAGAAAAAACACACTCACAGCATGTCATAGTCAGCAAAATATGTGCCAAGTTTTTGATGCAAACAGCTTTAATTTTTGTACAAGGGCAATATGAGCAGCACCAACGTTGTGGTTCCAGAGGTGGCATACGATAGAATAGTCAACTGGATTAATGTTAGCGACTTCAAAGAGCAGGATGGTTTAAGTGAGCTGCAAGCAGATATGCTCGAGAGACTCACTGATATTTCTTCTGTGACCAAAAATATTGTGCACGATGTAAATAGAGAAATCAAAGTTGAGAAACGCTCTCAAGAAGTCAAGTGTGTAGGAGACCCTTCCTGTTCTGTAGAAGCACAATCGGTATCGTTAGACAGCATGACGCAACTCGTAGAGAAGCTGAAGTCTAGAGACCTGACGAAGTTTCCTCGCGCTACTTCCTGGAGCAAACTGCAGTCAGCTGTGTCTGAATTTCCTATTATAAATGAAGAAACAGTAGGTTCCCTAATTGTTCTTTTTTTCCTCTACTCCCTCATGCTGCCTCTCTTGTCTTTTTCTCTATTTATTTTGATTTTACTACTGCACTATTATTTTGTCCATATTAAAATGTATTGAAACAATAAAATTTTCGCATTTTATTTGTGCTTTTTGTAGGAATTGCCAGATACCAAAGAAAATTTGAAGGAATTACCTAGAGTCGTAGCTGCTCCGAGCGTGCGCTCGAATAACACGACTGCTGCTCTGCTGAGCCGGTTCACTCCTAGCAGGCCTAAGAGGCATGCTGAGGCGTTATCGCTGAACAAGCCGGCTGCTGCGCTAGAGCGGAAGAACAAGAAACGAAAGTCGTTTGAAAAATACGAAATGAGCTTGGTAAGTAAATGTATTTATTGTTTATTTGCGTATGTTATGCTGTCTTACATTTATAATTTTGTAAGTTTCTTCAGGAACTTATTTTAAGATTAGAAAATTGCTGTGAAAGATGCCAATTTTTAGGTATTGTAATGGCTGTTGTTAATCTGTGATGAAAGTATGTGAGACATCTACTAGAGTATTTTTAGAGGAATTATAAAATTGTTAATATCTTCCAGAAAAACTCATATATTAACATGAAGCCATCCACATTATTTGTTGAATTTCCTGAAGTACTGTTGACCGCACATGCACGATTTTTTCTTACGTGACTAATAATTAGAATATTATTAATGTGATCAAATATCAAGCAAACTAAAAAAATATGTGTGTGGTCAACAATAGTTCAGATAACTATTTTGTTGACTACTGCATGCAAACGTTGGAACAATGCGTGCTGTTTAATCAGTAATATGTTAAAACTCCTATCAAATGTACAGGGTATAGGCAGCGTACATAAATTCAAACAAGTAGAGACACTCACTGGCAGCTCCTTTGATGTCAGAAATACTGATTTAAATGACTTTGAACAGTCTCCTGGGGGGCTACTTTCCTATATTACCAACAGAGGGCTCCACTACGTTACCACATCAAAGTTGGTAGAACTGGAACGAATTTAAGTTCTACCAACCTTGTACTACATAAACCTTTAGTTTAAAATTATGACATGAAATAACAACGTAACCTACATTTTATATTTATGTGTGATCATCGATTTAGATTTTGTATTGTATTGTTGTAATATCGTTATCGTATTATAATAATATAAATAGAAATTTTTGTTTTTGCTATGGACAAGGTCTAGGCATGCAGAGTACCTTAGACACCGACTGCTTTGGTCATATGGTCGAAGTCCTAATTAGAATTTTACCGAAACTAAGGGGCCCCAACCTTAGCAAGGGATCTTTTACATGTTACATATCGTAGTAATCCTTTGGAAATTTAAAAGCTGACAATTGTTACAATTGCAAACAACTGCCAGTTGTCCGAACAAGTAACTTAATTCTACCAACCTTGTAAAGTATAAGGTCACTAGATCAACACACTAAAGTGTAAGATACCGCCATTAGTGATTTTTTTTATATCTATCCTTGTCGCACAATTTTCTCCAACTGGGGATAAAAACACAATTTAAAAATCACGGCCTGCTGAATTGTTTGACAAACGTCACTGGCGTTTGTGGCATAACCTAACACATTCCTGACTTTGCAGTAGTGTCATTACACCAAAAAGAAAATCCCCAAAAACCAGTGTCTTCCCTGTTGCACTTGGGAAATTTGTATTTGTTATCTTTATCTAACAATTTTCGCACATTCTCACATGAGGAATGGAATGGCGGTACCTTACACTTACTGCTGGTCTTATAAAGATCACTAATCTAACGTTAACTTTAATTCGCTGTTAAAATAAACAAAAGCGCATCAAAACGTCAGTGCTTATGACATTTTATTCATTAGTAAACAAATTTTGATGCGCTTTTGTTTATTTTAACAGCGAATTACACCTTAGGGTAAAAGGTTATCGATTATATATATATATATATTAAAGTTAACGTCAGATTAGTGGCCTTTATAAGACTGGCTGTAAATGTATTAATCTAGTGACCTTAGTAAAATACTTGTTGTTTGGCCGTCAAGCGGTCAAGCTTAGAAATATCCCCCAAGTCATTGTCCCAGGCACTCTAGACGGGAATTCTACCAACCTTGTGAAGTAGAAGGTCACTAGATCAACACACTAAAGTGTAAGATACCGCCATTAGTGATTTTTTTATATCTATCCTTGTCGCACAATTTTCTCCAACTGGGGATAAAAACACAATTTAAAAATCACGGCCTGCTGAATTGTTTGGCAAACGTCACTGGCGTTTGTGACACAATAATAAGTGACATAACCTATCACATTCCTAACTTTACAGTAGTGTCATTACACCAAAAAGAAAATCCCCAAAAACCAGTGTCTTCCTTGTTGCACTTAACACTTAACACTTACACTTAATGTATTAATCTAGTGACCTTAGTAAAATACTTGTTGTTTGGCCGTCCAGCGGTCAAGTTTAGAAATACCCCCCAAGTCGTCCCAGGCACTCTAGACGGGTTTCAACATTTGGCATGAGTATCTACTTGTTTGAGTGATCTACGCTGGTATAGGGATGTGTAATAGTTACAAAAATTTGTTTTTTCTTGTGCATGCTAGTTTTTCTTAAGATTTTTTTTGTTTCTTATGAGAATTATATTAGATTTTTAAGTTCTTCGTTTTCCTTTGACTATGAGAACTAATCATTCAAGTCCTTGTATGCAAAAATTATAAATTTAAATGAATATTTTTTATAATCTATGAATTTCTTCAAGAAGCAAAACTTAGCGTAATAAAAGTTTCAATTTGCAATTGTATTCAAACAATAAAAATAGTTGGCGTGTTATATGTGCAAATGAATTGAAATAGGAATACTGCAAAAAATCTGAGGCGATATTTTGAAGGATATCCCAAAAGATCTACACTCCCCCAGTTGGGAATTATAGCAGAAGCCTGGGTTTTTAGCGCCTAATTTCAGGATGTGCCAAAATGGAGTAAACGAGAATTCATTATTTCACCTTTCGTCATAAAATATTAACTTCCAGGCATATACCTACTATATAACGGCGACGCCCGATTGTGCTGAAATTCTTACAGTGGAAAAGGCTCAAGATTTTTTAGTTTTTCCAGCAAAAAACCAATTTGAGTACCTCTGAGGGGCTAGAACGGAACATTTTGAGAATAGGACACAACGCCGAACGTGGACGCATCAACCGTCTGTCGATAGCCACCACTTATTTTTGAGAATTTTAATCAGTATAAAACTTAAATGTGTCTTAAATAAATTAAAATTTACATATTCAAAACGTGTCACAAAATAGGTGTGGAAAATTTAAAAAAAAACGAACAAAGGCAGAGCTAACCTAAACAAACTAGAACGACACACAGCTAGTTTGAACCACTTCAGACTGTTAGCGTTGGGACCGTCCACTGAGCATTTTGAACAAGGGACCTGTCATAGTTGTCTTCTACGTTTGTTCCGTGGTGGTTATATGTTTTGTATTTTTAACCTAACTTAAATTTTCTCAGAGGAAAAGGTCTTAAAAAGACGCCTTCTTTGGGTAGTGTCGAATTTTTACCGACTAAAACTTTTCTTTCCATACATCCTACTCTGGAACCGCTATCACAGTTCATCAGGGAACCTAACCTAACCTAACTCAACTTAGCTCTAACCTAGACTTAACCTAACTTAACCTAACCTTAATTGACCTGACCAAACCTAACCTTACCTGACTTTTTTTTGTGGTTGGAGGGGAAACCTTAGGGTTCCTGCGGGAAAGATCTTCTATTCCGCGGGGGACTGTGGGATTTCTACCCACTAAAACTTCTCCATGGATGAGCAAGGGTGACCTCGGGACTGCTGTGGCATTACTTCAAGATCACTCTTTAGTTCCCATTGTTTTCTGTCCGGCATTTAAGTTTCCTCACCTTTTCTTTCCTCAACATTATTTTCTTTATAAATTTATGTATGTTCTCCCATGCCTCTTCACTTCTTAGCATTATATTTGTTAAATTTTCCGTTGTAATATTTTCCCCAATTGCCCTTTCAACCGTATTTCTTTCTCTTTCCCATCGGATGCACAATACCAGCATTCTTCGTTCTCTGCTTTTCCAATGCGCCTCAGGTATTGGTTGAAACATCCATGCCCTGTAAACACTTGCGCCATGTGGTATTCCATTTCCCCGTGTTTTCTCTTGACCCATTTGCTTATATCAGGTATTAACTTCTTAGTCCACTCTGGTCTGCCACTTACTTATTATCTCCTCCTTGATTTCCGTCTTCCCAATTCCATTCGTCTTTTCGTATATGTTTTTACTCTTTTCTTCCACCATCAGGTCCAGCGGAGTTGTTCCGGTTATCGCCTGTAACGCTTCCGTGGATGTCGTTCTGTATGCTCCGCCAATTGCGATCATCAGCCTACGCTATATCCTTTCTAGCATTTGCCTATATTTCTTATACTCTATGGCCTTCCTCCAAATTGGTCCGGAATACACGACAGTGGAGTATACCACGGTCGCAATCACTCTTCTCTTACTACTCTTCGCTCTTCGCATTATTCTTGACAGCTGCTGTATCACTGCTTCTGTCCTTTTTGTAGTGTGTATGACATGCTCAGTCATTGTCATGTTTCTATTGAACATTACTCCCAGGTACTTTAGGGCTTCTGTTAATTTAATACTTACATCGTTGATGTTAATTTCCATTTCTTTAATTTTCCTTCTTGCCACTAACAGCACCATTTCCGTTTTTTGCGGTGCCATCTTAAGCCGCCTTTCCCTCATCCAATCATCTACCTTTTTTAGTGCTCTCCTGGCTCTACTTTTTGTTGTTTCCTCATCTCTTCCTCTTACAAGCAGCACTACGTCATCAGCGTATCCTATCGCGGTTACGCCCTCTGGCATCTGCATCTTTAGTATGCCATCATAATAGATATTCCACAAGAGGGGCCCCAGTATTGACCCCTGGGGTACCCCAATTGTTACCTTCGTCTTTGTACCTTCTGTGACTTCCAGCCACCTGTCTTTTAAATAGCATCCTTCATTTCCCGCATTATACCATTCCAAGGTGCTGTATTAAAAGCATTTTCCACGTCAATGGCTATCATCACTAGTAGCTCTCTATTCTTGTAGTTTCCCGTGTTTACGTTAACCTGACCAAACCTAACCTTACTTTACCTGACCTGACCTAATCTAACTTAACCTAACTCAATTAAATCTATTCTGTAAGAAACTAAGAACTGATCAAGTTACATCCATTTTAAATGATACTGCGAACAGTGGCGTTTCCGCGCGGCTGACATACATTTTTGTAATATTTGTACGGAGGGCTTCAAATTGAAAAATTTCAGCGTGATCTGGCATCGCCGTTTATCCAGCAAATTTTTGCATCAAATAATTTCTGGATTTTTCTAATACCAAGTAAAATATGAGCGCAAACATGGTTAATCCACCACTGCACTCAACTATTTAAAAAAAAGTAAAGTAAAATTTAAAATGACTGGCTTACTGGCAAGAAATTGTTAAAAAAAAACTCATTGGGAAAAATCTGGTGCCTCATAATTCATATAAATTGTCACAAGTATCTTCCTAGTTTGCCATAAACTGCAAATGTTTGGACAAGATACAAAACAAATGTAAATGTCACCCTTACAAACACATCAGGTTTAATTTATAGCATTTACGTAATGGCTAGTATGCACAGAATTAAATGTACTAGCGCTTGATTCCAAATAAAATTTTCCGAGGGAAACTCGTCAAGTAACCGCAGCCGCAGGTTATTAATTTTCGAGAGGAACGACTGCTTGCCTTTATTTATGTCTTGCACACATAGAAAGTGTCAGTAAATGTTGAAATAACTTATCCCCAAAGTGCTTTTTACATTTTACTATCTAAATAAATCATCATCAAATATCTGTTTCGTAGCAGCAGTATTGTCATCTGTTACTTTTTCTCCTTCTACATCAGATCCTCAATGAAATCATGTGATTTGATCGACTTTATTGCTATAGATATTAAAGTAAAAAATTATTATTAAGTAACCATAACACAATGAAAGTAATGAAATTCTTTTAACATAAAATGCGTTAAAAAAACCGTTATCAAGTGCCCTTGTGTCAAATATTAATTTTTGAAAGTCAACCTCAGTTTGACAACTGGCAACTCAAGTGGCCGAGTGCGTTGAATTCTGGGTAGAGCGATGTAATAATTTACGTGTAAACACATAACCTCACTTTGACAACTAACAACTCACCGTCATGCAGTGGTAAGACAAAATCTAGTTCACAAAGCCCCCTCGATAACTTTTTTTTTAACGCACGTTACAAGAGTCATACTGGTTTATTAAATAGAAAAATGTGAATTGATTAAAGAGCATGCATTGCCCCGAGTTAAAATTAAGAATTTTTTGTATTTTCAATATCTTTATAAATATCTTACATAAAATATTGGTATGTGCTTAAATGTAACAATATCACAAAACATATGTGGGTCGTACATTTTTATTTGTATTCATTTTCGTATATTTTGCTTTATTTTTGTTTTGTACATAATTAATATAAATTTTTTTGTACATTTCGCTAACAATTAATAGTTATTTGAAGTGTTAACTTTGGGGCACGATAATAATAATTATTAATTGTCTGAGAAATCATGAAGTTTTTTTTTGTTAAACATATTGTATTAACTATAATTTTACTAAGCCACACTCCTTTTAAAAAACTAACCACTTTGTATTCTATACCTACTAACCAATTTATTTTATTTTAACAATACATTGAAAACTAACATTTTTTTATTTTTATTTTTTTCCCTCATAATATTTCCCATCATTTAACCCTTTCTTTATTTTCCAGAATCGCAAAGACATGTTGACTGCTCTTTGGGAAACAATAATAATTTGTTTGGTTCTTTTTATACTGGACTTTATCATAAATCACGAAGAATACATGTAGCAATGGTTTCGTGATGTATATTTTTCAAGGTTTTAATAAAATCTTGCCATTACATTGAATTATTTAATGACTTGCATTTTTTTTAAACAAATTCATTCACTATTGAAAAAAAAAACAAAATATTTGTGGAAATTGCAATTGCCAAAATCAAACATTCCAAAAAAAGACTTGTGTGAAACAACCCCTGCAGGAACTCCCTTTTTTTTACTAACCACTCCTAACAACATTCCAAAGTGTTTCAAACGTATTCATACAAAGTGTGTTTTAAAAATGAAGGAAGACCGCCGTAAACGCCTAGAGGAAATTGCCGCTAATCGTGTGGACCGGCAAAACAAGCGCCGCCTGCAGCGGAAAAATCAAACCGAGCAGTTCATTAAGAGCATGCAAATGCTGCACATGAACGCCAAATCTGATGCTGGACCGTTCGAGGATTACTCCCTCTTCGTGTACAGGCAAACCGCACCCCATTTTCAAGACAGAGTTAAACATTTAGAGAAAAAATTCACTTATGTGCCTGTAAGGACACGAGGTTTTAGTGTTGTGTTCGTGTGTTAACACTCTTGTATACTAATTAGATTGATATTGTAACTAACAAGTAAGAATTTCGTAAAAAACTATAAGAGTGGCTTTGAACACGACGTTTGCGTTTTACTAGGTCAAAATTTGTAAAGCTGCACCAGTGCATGAGGTGTATTGCTGATGCCGCCCCAGTCAATTTGAAGAGGTGGTATTTTGTAGTTTTTTGGTCGCAGTGCTTTAGTTTTTAACAAGTGTCTAATCCCATAATGCTTACATTCAAAAGACGCCTAATTGTGGTTGTTACAACACTAAATGTGTGTTCTGTAGGACCGGGAGAATCGCTTGCCCAATCAGTCGAGGGGTGGCGGGGCCGACGAAGAATTTGCAGCTAGAATTAAAGACTTGGAGGATAAATGGCGGGACCCAATTCCAGTTGAGAAGAAACCTAAAGATCTGATGCGTGCAATAGGAAAAATTGAAACCTCGGATTGGAACATTAAGGAGATCGAGAAGAAGATCATGGAGAACAAGCTAGGGAAGTCTGTTAATAAAGAAAAGGAGCGTGTACCCAAATGGAATAGGGAGCAGTTTTTGGCTCGTCAAACAAAGATGGAAAAGCAGCACTTAAACAGACAGAACAGTGCCGAAGGTAAGGTGGTCATTTATTTTTATTATTTTCCAAAAAAACTTAATAACACATAATGAAGATTGGATATTCTCTAAACAAATTGACTTTTTTATATTTTCATACAATTCTTCTATTATTCGAACTGTTCTTCCGTTCTGCTAGCCCATTGTCGTTTCTCAAGTTATTTTATGAAATATCCTGAAATAAACTTTCCATTTTATTATTTATTATTTATTTTTTCAATTGTTTTTACAATTTTAACAGTTTATACTCATCTTCATCTGTTACGCCCTTTTTAATCTACAGTATTGTTGTTCAGGGTTGTACTCTTGTGGTTCTATATTTTATATTCCTCAAATTTCAGTTGTTTTCATAACAAATGAGATTCCAATTTTTGTATTTTTCTACATGCAATGCAATTAACTTTGCCCTGCATAAATTATTTTCAATTGTTCGTTCTGCTGTATCAGCCTTCGTTGTTTGTTACTTTCCTGTTCAATATAACTTGCCTTTTATCATTTTTTCGTAACAACATTGTTTCTTCTTTGATAACTTTGCAAGCTGCATGATCTCCATGTTTAAGGAAAACCGCTAAAAAGGAAATAAATATGAAACTACTAAATTTCCAAAATTAAGTGCACCTATGCTGAATAGTATACTCACCTGCGTTTCTTTTATATCGAAGTTACGATAACACTAGTTATTTGAACTAATGTAACGTAGGAATATATCTGCATTATGATAGTAGTAAATCGCAGGTATAATCAGTGTTATCAAGCTAATGGATTTTCTGAAACCAGAAATATATGATAGATAAAATGTCTTATCAGAAATATAAATTATGTAATATATTTGAAAAAAAACACTTGATTATTATCTAACTTTGTTTGAATAACACTTCATTTTATCTATAATGAAGTTCAAGTACCGATGAGTGAATGGAAAATATACGCACTGATGTTTTCATATTTCTAAATCAATATAATTTTATTACATTTCCATAATATAGCTCGAAATACTATAGTTATTTAATTAATAATCGAGACAGTTAATAGTAGAGATTATTAATCGCCGATTAACATACGAGTTACAATATTTTTCTGTTGATCGTATATTATTAATTTGAAGAAAATCTTATTCCATGAAAAGAATTTGACACTTAAAGTTTTGACATTAATGGTACTGGGTGACCATAAATGGTTGTAATTTTTTTTCTTAGGTTGGCACTGTTTATGTTGGCAGCACTGTAAGTCTATGTCAAATTTGAGGTTAGCAGATTACCTAACCTGCTAACCTCAAATTTGACATAGACTTACAGTGCCACCAACATAAACAGATTTTTAAAATAAAAAGTCATCCATTAATAAGGGTCTATCTTTATATATATAATTCTTCTGTACGTGTGTATGTGACTGAACTCCTCCTAAACGGCTGGACCGATTTTGATGAAATTTTTTGTGTGTATTTGAGTGGGTCCCTGAATGGTTTAGATTCACAATTGGACCCGGTAGGTGGCGCTGCAATCGGGTTCTAGGAATTTCTTGAATTTTTTTTTGACAAATTTCTTTTTTAATTTTTTTTAAAGATATCTCGCATATCAGAACATATAACCCTAACATTTCACCCCCCACCAACCCTCAATATTTTTTAAAATAAAAAAAATCAAAAATTCGAAAATCGAAAAAACCTTTGCTGAACCTGCTAATAGCAGGCAAACCCACGTTCGGACAGGACAACGTCTGTCGGGTCCCCCAAAATTTCACCCCCCCACCGCCCCGCAATATTTTTTAAAATGAAAATCTTTATATATAGTCAAATTTATACCCATTCGGAGTCACGTGATAATCTAGTAATTTTACGTATGTCGATTCTTAAAAATGCAATTTTAGGGAAATAAATGACATTCCGTTTTGTAGGTTATCTTGACATATGCCAATTTCTAAAACAAGGTTGCTACGGGTTTATTCTCTTATATGAAATCAAACTGAATTTACAGGTTAAAGAAAACATAACATGTCGTAAAATGTAAATTTAATAAAGATATGTCAGCTGCTACATTAAAAACCTGCTGCGTATAGCAAATTTTAACTCAATTTCTGTGCATGCATATTCTGTTATAGAACATTGCCATTTGAAGCCTATTTCCTTGCACAATCTATTTAGGGAAGAAACTGAATGTGAAAAATCTCCAGATTCTTCAACCAAGCATTTTTTAGATTTTTTATGGTTACAAATTCTTTAGCTACATACATTTTATATACAGTGTCTTGACTGCTTCGTCGACTTCCGTTTTAGCATTCTTCACTTTCTGGCTCATATTTTCGGTAAATTGTGCTCTCCGAGATATTTAACGCAAGAGAAGCACGGCGAACAGCGTTGGAGGGTGAAACTGTTGATTTACTATTATTAATATTGTACTCTTCATAAAAAAAACGCATAATATTCAAATGAATTGTTGTGACTGCTCGTTATACCGCATGTCCGATGGTTTCTTTTAATTTCCAGTTTTCGGCTCAACAATTTTAGGTTTTATTACCCTGATCTCAATAACTTACACGATAAAAATATAATCTGACAGATTAGAAACGTCAAATTTTTAAAATTAATTTTATGAATCGACATGCCTTTTTTTCAAATTTCTTCCATTTCATCTATTTTACTAAAGATGAACAGAGACAGACAAAAGTCACGTGACTCCGAATGGGTATAATTTTGACTATATATAATTTTTCTGTACATGTGTATGCGACTGAACTCCTAAACAGCTGAACCGATTTTGATGAATTTTTGTGTGTGTTTGAGTGAGCCCCCTGGATGGTTTATATTCACAATTGAACCCGGTAGGTGGCGCTGCAATCGGGTTCTAGGACTTTCTTTTTTATTTTTTGACGATTTTTTAAAATTTCTTTTAAAATTACTCGCATATCAGAACATATAACCCCAAAATTTTACCCCCCCCCCACTTCCATTATTTTTTAAAATGAAAAAAATCGAAAATTCGAATATCGAAAAAACGTTTGCTGAACCTGCTAATAGCAGGCAAATCAATGTGCGCGCAGGACAACGTCTGTCGGGTTCGCTACCCCTTAGGGGGTGAAATGGGGTAAATAAGCCTAAACAATCGATATGGGTGTCGTTATTGAGGTTTTTTGGGACGTTGATTGCGAAAATGGCATTTACTCCAAGACGATGGACATGACATAAAATTAAAACTATAGTGGTGAAACGGGGTTTCAGAGACAAATTATTTTTGGGCAGAACAACGTTTGCCGGGCCAGCTAGTACATTAATAAAACCCATAAAGAAACGATCAATGGAAAAAGTTATTTTTGATAACCCAAAGAACAAATCGATATTAAAATATAATTGATAATAATAATGATCCATTAATTCCAATCGCAGTTAAAGGCCTCCTCCATAACCCACCCTCCTTTGCTTCTTGTCAGTGAGTTGGCTTCGTCATAGATGTGTTATCCTCAGATTTGGTCACATCTGTTTTTCTTTTGCTTTCTTCTATTCAGTTTCCTGTAATTATCTGGGTCCACCGAGAGCAAGTGCTCTATTCAATTCTATTATTTGAGCAACCTATTTCTGTATACTACATCATCGACTCCTATGCGTCTTCTCGTTTCTTCTAATCCTATTTCTGAATTTTTACTTTCTATTACAATAAAGGAAGTATTGCATTCGCCCCAAAAAATTGAAATTGAGTTCTCAACAGATGTCCACTTCCCCTGAACTTAAAAACATGTTTTTGTTCATTGGTCTGTCAGTCTGTGTGTCTGTCTGTGAACAGAATATCTCAAAAACGGAAAGAGGTATGGCATTGAAACTTGATTATAAGTTTTGTGTACTATCTAGATGCGACAGCAAGCTTTTGAAGAAAATCGCATAACCGGAAGTACGGTGTTCTCTTGTGATTTTTTAGTTTTTTTTCAATTTTCTCAAAAATGGCTCACGATTTTTTTCAAAGGTCACATTGTTATTAATTACATTTTTAATGTGTATTGTTGCGAGATAGGTGATTTTCCAGTTGAATTCTTCTAGAACGTTTTTTTTTTTTGTTTTTTTATACAGTGTGTCCCCGGATTGAGTTCACTATAGGTATAATTGACAAAAAATTTTACAATTTTATTTTAATGTTTTGGGATTCCGCCCTGCTTGGTCTGAAGAGAATTTTAAGAATATTTAGTTTTTAAAAACACAAGTTGGCCTTGACAGTGAAGCAAAAACTATTTTCTTTTACGGTAAACTACCCTTTCTGTTCATGATACGGCAAAATTTTACCAAGAAAAGTTGTTCAGAATGATAAATAATGGCTCTATACAAAATTTCAGGAACTTAAATTAAACCGTTAAAATTGTACCTATTTATTAAAAATTACAGTTTGATTTAAGTAGGTAGAACTTCCTGAAATTTTGTATGGGGCCATAATTTCCCATTCTGAACAACTCTTCTTAGTAAAATTTTGCCGTATTATAAACAAAAATGGTAGTTTTATTGAAAAGAAAATACAATACTTTGTCCCAGGATTAACAAGAGGTGAGATGGACTAAAAATTTCTGAATCTTATTTTAAGATTGTGGGATTCGGTCCTGCTTGGTTTGAAAAGAATTTTGAGAATATTTTCAGTTTTTGAAAAACAAGTAGGCCTTGACAGGGAAGCGAAAACTATTTTATTTTCAGGTAAACTACCCTTTTTGTTCATGATACGGCACAATTTTATTAAGAAAAGTTGTTTAGAATCATAAATTACGGCACTATGCAAAATTTCAGAAAGATCTGTTGACTTAAAAAACCTTTATTTTTTAGATAATTGTATTTTATTTTCAGGTAAACTACTTTTCTTGTTCATGATACGGAAAAATTGTATTAAGAAAAGTTGTTCAGAATGAGAAGTTGTGGCCCTATACAAAAATTCAGAAAGATCTGTCGACTTAGATGAAACAATCATTTTTAATAAATGCAATATCTAAAAAAAAACGGTTTAATCTAAGTCGACAGATCTTTTTGAAATTTGGTACAGGGCCATAATTTTTTATTCTGAACAACTTTTCTAAATGCAATTTTGCCGTATCATGAACAAAAAGGGTAGTTTACCTGAAAATAAAATACAATTATCTAAAATATAACGGTTTTTTCTATGTCGTCAGATCTTTCTGAAATTTTGTATAGGGCCATAAACTATCATTCTAAACAACTTTTCTTAACAAAATTTTGCCGTATCATGAACAAAAAGGGTAGTTTACCTAAAGAGAAAATAGTTTTTTCACATTTTTCATGGCCGACTTAATTTCTAAAAATTAAAACTCTGCTTAAAATTGTTTTCAGACCAAGCAGGGCGGGATCTCAAAACATTAAAATGAAATTGTAAGATTTTTTGTTGATTATACCTATAGCGAACTCAATCCGGGGACACACGTTGTAATAGGGAAGCTAAAAACAAATTTTTGACTAATTAAGATCACTGTAGAAGGAAGTTGTGTGCATGTATCACGCCAGATTTTTATGTATTAGTGTCCTCTTCATTTTCATTTGATTATTCTTAAAGGGTGTCCAACTTTGAAGTTGGATTTTAATTCGTTAATAAAACATGTAAATAATTTGAAAATGTAAGATATTTTAATGAGCACTTAAAGCGAATACGTAATGATTAAACATGGAAGATAAAATCAAATAAATGCCCTCCTCTGCTCTCGTCTAACATGAAACCATTCTTTTTTCAAATTATCAACGACATTTAAACATAAACGTGGGTCTATTTCACCAATTACGCATGTGTGATGACTTCGCTAGATCAAAATGCGCACCAAACAGTCACTCTGTCAGGATGCATCTGTTTTTCGACAATTTTGTGAAGATTATCATTAGCTCATAGGCGGAAGTTTTGCTTGTTGACAATTCCTCCCAGATAAAACTGTGCCTCATCACTGAATATGATTTTATTCATAAAGTTGTTGTTAATGTCTTGATTATCCGATTGACAAATGTGCAGCGCATTTTATGGTCTATAAAATCGAGGTTATCAGGTTAGGTTTTGCGTCAGTTTTGACACAGACTGACGCAAAAGCTAACCTGCCAACCTCGAATTTGACATAGAGTTACAATGCCACCAACATAGAACACCTTGTTTTTTCAATATTTTATTAAAGTGGTAGCCATGAAAAAATTATCCAAATTTTTTCGCTGTTTGCTCTATTCTTACTCATATTATACAGGTACACTAGTGAAAACTGTTGAGTATTTTCTTCATATACAGTGTGTCCCAGGATTGAGTTCACTATAGGTATAATCGACAAAAAATTTTACAATTTTATTTTAATGTTTTGGGATTCCGCCCTGCTTGGTCTGAAGAGAATTTTAAGAATATTTACAGTTTTTGAAATCACAAGTTGGCCTTGACAGTGAAGCAAAAACTATTTTCTTTTCAGGTAAACTACCCTTTCTGTTCATGATACGGCAAAATTTTACCAAGAAAAGTTGTTCAGAATGATAAATTATGGCCCTATACAACATTTCAGGAAGATCTACGTACTTAAATTAAACCGTTAAAATTGTACCTATTTATTAAAAATTACAGTTTGATTTAAGTAGGTAGAACTTCCTGAAATTTTGTATGGGGCCATAATTCCCCATTCTGAACAACTCTTCTTAGTAAAATTTTGCCGTATTATAAACAAAAATGGTAGTTTAATTGAAAAGAAAATACAATACTGTGTCCCAGGATTGATGTTACAAGAGGTGAGATGGACTAAAAATTTTTGAATTTTATTTTAAGGTTCTGGGATTCGGTCTTGCTTGGTTTGAAAAGAATTTTAAGAATATTTTCAGTTTTTGAAAAACAAGTAGGCCTTGACAGGGACGCGAAAACTATTTTATTTTCAGGTAAACTACCCTTTTTGTTCATGATACGGCAAAATTTTATTAAGAAAAGTTGTTCAGAATGATAAATTACGGCCCTATACAAAATTTAAGAAAGATCTGTTGACTTAAGAAACACGGTTATTTTTTATATAATTGTATTTTATTTTCAGGTAAACTACTTTTCTTGTTCATGATACAGAAAGATTTTATTAAGAAAAGTTGTTTAGAATGATAAATTACGGCCCTATGCAAAATTTCAGAAAGATCCGTCATTTTTAATAAATGCAATTTTAATCTGAAAAATAACGGTTTAATCTAAGTCGACAGATCTTTTTAAAATTTGGTACAGGGCCATAATTTTTCATTCTAAGCAACTTTTCTTAATAAAATTTTGCCGTATCATGAACAAAAAGGATAGTTTACCTGAAAATTAAATACAATTATCTAAAATATAACGGTTTTTTCTAAGTCGACAGATCTTTCTGAAATTTTGTATAGGCCCATAAACTATCATTCTAAACAACTTTTTTTAACAAAATTTTGCCGTATCATGAACGAAAAGGGTAGTTTACCTAAATAGAAAATAGTTTTTTCACATTTTTCATGGCCGACTTAATTTCTAAAAATTAAAACTCTGATTGTGATTTTTTTTCTTAGGTTGGCACTGTTTATGTTGGTCGCACTGTAAGATGTCAAGTTCAATGTTTGCAGGTTAGGTTTTGCGTCATTCTGTGTCAAAACTGACGCAAAATCTAACCTGCTAACCTCGAATTTAACATAGACGTACAGTGCCACCAACATAAACAGTGCCAACCTAAGAAAAAAAATCACAATCATTTATAGTCATCCAGTATTTAGTTTGTACTTCATTGCTCTTTAAACGAAAACTAGCTGCTTCTGGTTCTATTTTTTTTATTAGATGTTTTAATTCTTTTGTTCTTGTTATTAGAGATAAGTCGTCTGCATCAGTCCATTTGAGGTTATAAATTTATCTGATACAGGTTACAGATTCTAGATTGAAGCTTGGTGAAAATGGGAACTAATGTTAGAATCTAGTAATTTCCAAGTATTGTATTGGTAACACTTTTGAAATCTATCATATTGACAGGAAATTGTTAACCTTATTTAAGCTAAATGACATAATAAATCAGAAGCGTACTCAACATTGTGGTGTGGTGCATTTCATAACAGAATTAACAACACACACAAAAATAGCAACAATAACAATAGCAATAACAAAATAACAGAATTAACTAAATCAACAGCAACAGCAATTTTCACACTTTTAATACACAAAGTATCTGTCATATGACGTTAGTCACTGTGCAAACGAAATCCCTCCCCACAGCTACTGATTATGATATGTTTTTCGGACTTTTTCCACTGTTTAGGCTTCTAGGGTGTAAATCACACAACGTTTCGGGAGTTTTGAGCTACTTTTGTCTTCAGGTGTTCCTGGTTAGTCCTGAGAAGGTCTGATGTACGTTTTTCAACGTAAATTTGTGCCTCCCCAGGGTTGGCCTGGTGGCCTAGTGGTTAGAGTGGCAGAGTAGTAATCACAGCGATCAGCGGTCCCGGGTTCTAACCCTGGGGGAGGCACAAATTTACGTTGAAAAACGTACAATATCAGTCCTTCTCGGGACTAACCAGGAACACCTGAAGACGGGAGTAGAACAAAACTCCCGAAACGTTGTGTGATTTACACCCTAGACAGTGGAAAAAGTCCGAAAAACATCATAATAGACCACTACCAAAAAAAAATGACATTCAGAGAACAGCTACTGATTACTTGTCATTTAAAATATAACCAAACTTTTTATGTTTGACAACTTTCCACATATTGCCAATTCATCAAATATGATCACAGCGCCTTTCATAACCTACCTTGAGAGTCAATCTAGTTTCTGTAACCTGTAGTTGATTTTGAATTTTTATCTGGCTGCAGGTTTCAGTGTCATGTCAGTTTGACTTGGATGTTATCGCTGCCAGCGTACATAAATCAAACAAGTAGAGACACTCACTGGCGGTTCGTTTGATGTCAAAATACCGATTTGGATGACCTTGAACGGCTCCTGGGAGGGGTACTTTCTGATATTACTAACAGATGGCGCCACTACTTTGTCACATGATTTTTAGCAGAGCTAGTAACTGGCCCTGATTGGTAGTACAGTGCCTTTATATAGACAGTGGCGACAATACAACTAAGCCACACCCCCACCGCCATATTTAGGCAAATTTATAACGGGTGTTCATTTAAATCTGTAATCAGAATCGACTGTGATACGTGTTTTACGTTTGGCAGTACTGAAAACATTCGAGATTTTAAGGTTAAGATTTGCGTCAGTCTGTGTCAATAACAAACAAAACCTAACCTACGAACCGCGAATTTGACATAGACCGACAATACACTTCAGTGCTGCCAAACGTATAACACGTATCACAAGCGATTTAGCCTAAACATGGCGGCCAAAACCACCTGATCTAGGGAGCCAATCAAAAATAGGACACCCCATTGTCGCCACTGTCTATATAAAGGCACTGTAATTGGTAGAATTTTGTGCTGCCATCTGATAGTCAAGCTTAGAAATACCCCCCGAGTTACTGTCCCAGGCACTCTAGACAGGTTTCAACATTTGCCTTGAGGGTCTCTAATTGTTTGATGTATGTACGCTGGCCTGGACTTTAATTACTTTTCATTGTTTGTAGTATCTTCTCTACCTCGGTAATTGTGGGATATTGCAGCTCTTCTCTTACTTTGGCCCTGCTTTCGCTTATTTCTTCTTCTGTTTCTGTTACAACTGCTTTAAAATATTCCAACCATCTATACAGTACTTCATTATTTCCTCTGCAATAATTAATTCTTCATTCTTTTCAGTTGTGTTTCATATCTAGTGTAAGATTCTTCGATTTCTTTTAAAATCCCAAGTTGGTAAGCTCACTTTTTGTTTCTACTCAAATTTTTTACTCTTCTCTTTATCTCCATTTGTTGCTAGTACCATTTTATTAAATAACAAAATGATTCCCTGTCTTCTAAATGTTTATTTCTTCCTTTGCGCTGTAAATAATAATCTTTATTGAGATTCCATTAGTTAAAAAATTTCTGGTGTCAACATTTAACAGCTACGATGTTGGAGAATTTATTTGAGCCACACAGGTGTGCATTTCATTAGTTTTTCAGAGCTGTAGGCAGCAGCACCTTGATGTTTTGACAAAAAGGTGACTGTCCCAAACATTTTTTTTTAAACACTGTAAAACAATTGTTATTATTTTCCCATTATCTGTATATCTGTTCTTATATTTTAGCAAAATTCTCCGAATTGGATAAGGGCATAAAACGCCTGGAGCAGAGGCTGCGGGAAGGATCCGTCAGGGACCTGGGAAAAAATAAAGTCGCCACCATTACCGAAAAGCTTGCAACCAAAGCTGTCGAGCCAGAGCCCTCGAAACCCGTTCAAAAGACCGTAAGTTTGGTGCCTTGAAATCGACGCATTGTGTTTCCACTTGTCGCATTTTAGAATTCCAAGCCTGCAGTTGTGCTTCCCAGCCAGAGTGGCTCTGAGTTCTGCCACTTTTGTCAGAAGCGAGTTTATCTCATGGAGCGGCTTTCCGCAGAAGGAAGATTTTTCCATCGTGGTTGCTTCAAGTATGACGCTCAAATCACTTCAATTCCATATTTTTTACTCGCGCTGTTTTAGATGTCAGTATTGCTTCACAACGCTTCGGCTGGGTTCGTACATGTTCGACAGGGATGGCCAGTACGGCCATAGATTTTACTGTTCTCAACACTTCGGCATGCCTGGTGAGCTTCACGGTCATGGAGTAGACAAGAAGACGTCTCAGAAGATTATTAGAGAAAATGCGAAACCTTTAGAGAAATTGATTATTCCTCCAACTGGAGTTGAAGGAGTTGACTTGCTTGACCGAGGTGAGTTGAAAATCAAATTTGAAGAGGTCGAGGTCCAAACTGTTTTTGTAGTGCAAACACCGGAGCGTATAGAATTTGCCAATCTATCTGCTGGGCATATATCGTCCGACCATGATGAATCTCTTAGTCAAATGGATGAGGATGAATGGACGGATAGGAATTTTGGTGCCTCCACTGCCGAAGTGTGTTCTAGTGACGAAGACGAAGACTCTTCCAGCTTAAGGTAAGTGTTGCTTCTTACTATGTTTACTGGTTAATTGTACAATCAACTGGTTTAGCTTTATTTTTCCTGCGTTCAAGCAAAGGCCTTTTCATTCTTTTCCAAACATTCATGGAATATTGCACTTGACATCGAAAGGAATACCACTGATTCAGCTATATCATCCTTCGACCCTTTGGTAGGTCGGCTTTGTTTTTACGTTGGATGCTGTCTGTATCAGTACAATATTCATTTGTTTATTCATTTATTAACTACACAATATGACTTGTTGAAGCCATTTATTTTTCTTCTCTAACTTTTTCTAATCTTGTTGCACATTCTTTCTAATGGAATTGTTGCATTTTGTTTCGTGCACTTTGTTTGTGTGAATTATCAACTGTATTAATGTTGAAAGGCATTGTTTACACATCTCTATAGAATAATGGTTATTTCAAATACTGGTAATATTGTTCTTTATTCCTTTGAGAATATCACTTTTGTCTTGCAAACTGGTTGCACAGTGCAGTGAAAAATAACACAAAAAGTGATAAGTAACGTCCATAGCCGAAATGCCTGCATAATTTTGAACTTGAATGTTGGAAAAATATGAACAAAGAATGGTATTAACTAGTAGCTGTAGATTTACATTTATATTGTATGTACAGAAAAATACAATATGAAAATATCCACAGGACATGGTCCTGCATTAAGAAGAAGAAGAAGAAAAGTCTAATTTCATCATCTATAAATAGTTTAGTTTATTAAGTATACGGGAATACCCCATTGATAAAACAATAACAAATACACATTGACTTATGGTAACCAACACAGAAACTAACAAATTACACGTATATATACTAACAAGTTGCAATAGTTAACACTTTAAATATTTAATAATTTATAACACTTTTATTAAAAGACTTTTAAAATGTACCAAGGAGAGACTAAATAGATCGATATTGCTGTAGTTGTTAAGCAATTTCAAAGTTTTCGCAAGTAGAGAGGGACGACCATAGTTGGTTTCATAAAAAGGATTATAGAACAATTCTTAATTTCTTAGACAACGATTAGGAACATTTAATTTTATTTCAGCTAAAAATTCCAGACAATTGATCGTACCATTCAAGATACTAAAAATAAAGCATGCATCGAATACGGTTCTTCTTACATGTAGAGTGGCTTCAAAGCCAGAAGTACATAGGCGTGGCTACAGTTACGCGCCAATAGCCGGTATCAGTGGCGTAGCAATGGGTTTACTCAAGGCGTGTATGGTAATCGTAACCTCAAATTCATACTTTGAACGAAAATTTTTACGTACATGAAAATAATTCCAATCCTAGCTGTTTTGAAAAGTACTGTTTTAAAAAGCGAAAAGAAGTAAAAAGTAGAGTTAAGCTTTGATAAACACACGAGAAAACAAAACGACACGACGAACGGCAATGAACTGAATAAAACAGCGGAAATCACCTTGTTGAACGTAATGGACTCGTCCGGACGTTTCTAGCGTTCTGCGCATCTATGACGTGGTGTACTTTACAAACTGAAAGATTTCTAGTGGCATTAGTTTAACTTTAATCAACATTTCATTAGTATTATCATTTTCTTTATGAGTGTCTAGTTTAAATGCTGCAAATTTGAGAAATTTGTTCTAAATATTTTCTAGACTATTTATATAAACATTATATTCAGGTGACCATATTATTGATGCTCACAGTTTGATGTAACCAAAGAGCAGTATACATTTAAAACTGCGGATAATCAACACTCTTGATAACTTCTTTTGACAAAACCTAATAATTTAAGACATTTCTGTTTAACACTAATTATATGCTCAGCAAAGCTGAGATGTGGGGTGGAAAACACACCAAGATCTTTTACTTTATTAACACGCTTTAACCACTGCCTCCTACACTTACAAGCCATGCTGTTAGACTTGGCAACATTGCATATCTGGTAGTTGGTGGTCCTAAATTACAACACTCCCATTTGAAATAATTTTGCTTTAAAGAGCACAGTTTTACTCTTTATCAAATTTTACTCTGTAATTAACTAAAGATAGCTTCTGTAATGGTGACATTTATTTACATAGTCAAGTAATACAAACATGTAACAGTATATTTATAAAAATAAAACAACCTAACCTATGTAACACATGTATAAAAGAACATTTCTGTAATTATTTTAATGTTTGTAACTTTCTATACACCACTGCTGATTGAGAGTACAACATATATGCAAAAAAATATGGTGCTACAGCTGTAAATAATCTTATTTGAACATAATAAACTTATCTGCTCGGTAACATATAAATTTGTGTGACGCAAATTGTTCCATAAACTTCAAAAAACTGCTGGTGGCATCACTTAAAAACACTTTCACTGTTTGTGCATGTCTTTCCAATATTTGTCTTCTTCTACATTCAGGATTTGTCCTTTCTTGAGGCGCTTTCGACGACAATATGTTGGTAAATTTGGAAATACGCTTGGGACAGCTTTGTCAGCTAATTGAGGGTAATGCAGCAACAGTTCTGCATTTCCCCACTCTCATATCTAACGTTTTCAAACGTATTTTCCATTAAAATGTATTTCACACACGGCAGAACTTTTTGTTAGGGTCCAACGTTCTCGTGCTGTTGCACAAAGCCATGCTTTCTTTCGGATCTCGTTTATTGGAAAAGAAAATGTTGTTAGAGTTTGCATACGATTTTCTTTTAAGGTACTGTTGTGGTTGGTACACAGCGTCTTCGTTGCATTCTAAATATAAAATTAAAAGTTACAAGAAATGCCTTAAAAATGAGATTAGGTTGTTACATACCTCAGTGAAATACTTAATAAACCCCATGAATTCTAGCAGCAATTTTACTTGCACTTATCACGAACAGTACAGTAATATAAATAAATGTATTTCGTCAAACTTAGAGCAGTCCAACATTTCAACAGACATTTTTATAAATAAACAGTACAAAATTGGTCTACAATCAGCGTTGCCTAATCTCCAACAGCATGGCTTGTAAGTGTAGGAGGCAGTGCTTTAACTTATTATTTATATTGTAAGAGGTAATGAACCTTTGTCTTATAAAAACACAAAAACTGGAAATGTCGAATGAACTACATACTATCCATTCACAAAACTCATGAACTGTCAAAACGCTGTCAAGTTGGTACCTTGTTTAAATTCTGTTTTGGAACTTCTGCTTGTTGATTTTGGCAGCAATGAAATTTTTTTTTAAATTTAATAACTTGACTTATGTCACTTTCTTGTAAAAATATAATCTCCAAAATTCTTTAATTTTTGTGCATACATTTCAATTGATTGAATTTAAAAAATGCACTTTGAAATGTATTTACATTAATTATAATTATTTAAGTTTTGTGGTTTTTAAACTTCGGCGTAACTTTTGACACATGTAACATAATCTAACTTTAAATATTACTAGAAATCACTAGATCCGAAGTACATTCCAAAAAACAACTGTAATTTCCTGATACACTCAGCAAATATTTAAAAAATTTGACATTGACAGTTACGAGTTTTGTGAATGGATTATATTCTTAGTATTCTTATAGTATATATTTATGAGTTGTAATCAGTTATCATCTTTCGTAGGCCGTTTTTATCGGATATTCATTTTAATTTGACGTCACAGTCGGTGCTGAAAAGTTCATTGTGAACATATCACAAAACATAGCTAACCCTACTTTTATAAACAGATTTAATAACAAGAAAGCATTCAAATGCAAACATTTAAAACTAACTTTAAAACACGGTAAGAATGTAGTTTAGTGACCAACTCCGATCTACATGTGCTATACACCATTCGACGTTTTTTTTCTATAAAATTTTTTTTCGTGGAAAACACTGGGGACTTTGGCAGGTCGCCACGCAGCTCTTCGCGCAGCGTACTTTACCGAAGGCTAATAACAAGTCACACTGCGCGCCACCTAACCTTACCTAACCTAACCTAACTTAACGTAACCTAACCTAACCTAACCTAACCTAACCTAACCCAATCCAACCCATACCAACTCAACCCATCCCAACCGACCCAACTCAACCTAACCTAACCCAACCTAACCTAACCTAACGTTGCACTGAATTGTAAACAAACCTTTTGCAGAGACTATGCGCACGATGCTAGCGCCATCTACCACTACATGATTTAACTTAGAGACATTTTAAAGCGAACGTGCCATAGACTTAGTATTTGGACATTTTAAACTTTACTGTGCTGTATTTCAGTGACCGTTGGTCTGCCTCGAATGTCCCCAGCAGCAATATTGTTCAGCTCGACGAGATGCGTCGAATGATGTATAGCACATGTCGATCGGAGTTGGTCGCTAAACTAGATTCAAGCCTAAAACACTACATTTCCATCAAATTGTAATAACTTAACTGTAATTTATTGCAATAAAAAACGTACAGTCCCATTGCTGACATTTATTAACATATTTGGATTGTTATCTATTCCATTAATTTTCTCCAATATTCTCTGCCGCACTTTATTTAGGTCATGTATTGGTTGCTGCAAATGAGTTCTGTAAATACGGCCACAGAAAGAAATCGCATGGCATGAGATCACAAGATCTAGCAGGATAAGGTATTGGTGTTTCGATTAATAATAATTCGTCTGTCGAAAAGTTCTCGTATCGTATGTAAGGTATCATGTGTTGTGTGCACAGCGGCATTGTGGTCTTGTTAGAAAAACCAAACCTGAGTTCATCGTCATGAAGCTCTTCGAAAAAAGGCCATAAAAGTTCTTCTCGATAACCTTTCTGCAGTCAAAGTGTCTGAAAAAAAATGTGTTGATTTTACCTTCAAAAAGTATGGCTCAATTATTCTACGTCTTGAAATAACCTCCCACACGCCTATTTTTTGTGGATGAAGAGGTGTCTCTACCATAAAATCAGGCTTCTCTGAACTTCACCCATGCATGTTTTGAGAATTAATGTATTCATCTAAATAAAATCAGACATCGTTCGTGAAAAAAGTGTTCTCCAATAAGTCATCATTGAGGGTATTTAGGAACCAATGACAATATTCGACACGCTAATGATAATCACCTTGGTGTAATTGTTGTACAGACTGCAAACATTAGGGATAGACGTGGATGTCTTTTTTTGATATGTTGTGGTAGGCTCTAACTGCCAACTGAAGTTGTTGAGACAAATGGCGTACAGAGATTCGAGAGGCATCTTCCATATTCTGTTTTATATTTTCAATTACTTCTGCTATGTTTCGCGGAGGATGACCACTGCCGTTTTTGTGTGAAACTGTTCCAGTCCCACAAAAAACTTCAACGCAGTGATTCAAAGAACAACGAAAAGTGTTATAATTCAAGGTTTGGAAATTCCTGCCGAAATTCTTCAAAACAAATGGATTGAGCACTGTCATATTCCATCAACTTGACGGCCGTTGCGGAAATAGCATTCGATCATAAAAATGTTATGTTCTTGTAGCAAAGCTATTGTTACGTTTTTACGTTCGGGCTATTTACAAAATTATACGACGCTTCTTGCATTAAACATTTATTTACAACGAGTAATTATTATTATTTACAAACACACGAATTACTTAAACTACGAACTATTTAAACGATACACTATTTATTTATATGCGCTGGATTGAACATCAATTAATTTATGTGGCCATTTATTCACGACTTAAACATTAAGGATTTATATGGTTATATATACGGGTTCATATATATTACGCGCTTTGAGTGTGATGAGAACTGCCGGAGAACTCAGACGGCCGTGTATTTATATTCGCTGGGGAGCGGTTCTAGAAACACCGCGATATTTCCTCGAAGTTCCAGACACATGCATGACGCACCGCATCGGTGCCGCTCTCGCATCATCCGGAACAATGACTCATTCGTCCGCAGCTGGCCCCAAGGTCGTCTCCTGGCGGCTGTGCCTCACGCGTTTGCAGCTGTCTGATTTCAAGATCGTTACACTATTTTAATTGAAGAGGTTACATTACCAAACACAAATAACTGACAGGTAGAGATTACAGAATATGTCTGTCTGCTAGAGAAGCTGATTTTCTGTAAAGATTCTGTTTTTTTAGTTATAGTTATTAAAACAAACTGTACTGTAAAGTCTATTTTTTTTTAAATCAGCTGTCAAAGTGTTGTCAAGTGGGTATGAGGAATTGAAGTTAGCAAATAGTGCATTTCACAATGTAGGTTGGCAGCGTCACGCTGTTCAAGGTCATCCGCGCTGTCATTGCACATAACTGTCATTGCGTTTAACCATGCACATTCGACATTTCAATTGCGTTAGACAGACATAACCTCAATTTTGATATGGGGGAAATTGTTATACAGTTGTCGGTAAGTTCGGAATTTAGGGTAACAGTCTGGTTTTTTATAAAGTTTTGACACTGACAGCTGATTTTAAAAAAAAATGTACTTTACTTACATAGTTATTTCACTAAAGGCACAGAATAAACACCTAATGGACTCAGAAGCGACACTCGCGGTGGCACCTTTGATGTGACGGCCGAGTCTATGTCAAATTCCGGCTAACCTCGAATTTCACAAAGACTTACAGTGCCACCAACATATTATTCTTGTTCTACTCTCTTTCAATATGGCCGCCATAGCTGAAATCGGCTACTCAAACATCAAAGGTGCCGCCACGAGTGTCGCTTCTGAGTCCCTTAGGTGTTTATTCTGTACTACGGTATACACAATTTACTAAATGACAATAAACGCAAAGTGACGTTCGGTTGAAACAGCTGATGTGGTACGTTCACAATGAAGTCTTCAGCGCCGACTTCGACGTCAAATTTAAAAGAACGCTCGTTATTTCAAACCCTAAGTTTTTAAGTGTATGAAAATGGACCTCTAATTTCAACCCTGAAAATCTGCAAGAGAGTGAAATTCTACTTCATACTGTTACGTTTTTACGTTTCGGGCTATTTACAAAATTATACGACTCTTTTTGTATTAAACATTTATTTACGACTGATTACGATTATTTACAAACAAGAATTATGAAGGCAGAACACAAATTACTTATAAACTATAGGCACTATTTCTAACAATGATACACTAATTATTTATATACGGCTTAACAGTAATGATTTATATGGTTATACACTCTATTTATTTACACTGGATTAAACATCGATTATTTATGTGGCTATTAATGTTATACACGCGTTTATTTATGTGGCGGCCTTACGCCTTCAAGTTTGATGAGAACTGGATGAAACTGCTCGCTATTCCCGCTCGCGAGTATTTATATCTCACAAAGGAGTAATTCTAGAACAATCGAGCGCATTTTTGAAAGCGTGAGTCACTCATTGCACCTGGCTCAAAGGTCGTTCTGGATCGATCCGGAAGGCTGTAAGTCATATTAGTCACCAAGGCTGCCGACTTCATGCGCCACATCTAGCCCCAAGGCCGCTTCTCGAATATTCTGGAACACAATCGGGGCACTGGGTCATATGTCTAGGGCAGCGACCGGCCGCAGGATCGTTACAATACTATTCATACAAATTTAACCAGTTAAATATCATAAATTATTTGAATTTCACCTGTTTTAGTATGAAAATTATTCTAAACTCGGTTGTACATGTGATTTTATGTGTTTAACTTTATTAAAATTGATTCGATTATGTTTATTTTATTATGTTTAAAATATTCTAATTCGTATCTCCAACAGTGGCTCAGAATCCGACAATGAGGATGCTTTTGAAGAGGCGCTGGAGGAACCACCGACCAAGGAGGGCACTCTGCGGTGGATGGAACGTTACAAGCAAAGGTATTCCAAACAACATCGCCGTGATGATGATTCGGATTCCGAAGACTACACCAGCAGTTCTGATCATTCCAGTTATTATGAGAACAGTAGTGGAGGTATTATCGCAGTACTTTATTTCATTAATGAACAGCATTTAATTAATTGTTTCTTTCATTTTTACTTCCTTTCAGACGAAGAAGATGAACCAGCCACAGAAGGCGAAGAAGAAATCCGTGCAAGAGAACTGCGCAAGCAAGAAGTGCGTGTGGAGCCACCTGTCGTCCAAACGGACACAGGTTCCGATACAGAGGTGAAAATGTCTTCTTGTTTACCAACCGATCCCATAGAACCCACTCCATCCAATAATCATGGATTGTGTTCTCCTCCAGACTTACCCGACATTCTCATTTCTGGAGATAATCAGAGTTTAAATGACCGTGATAATAGCAGTGAACCTAATGAAATTTCAGTTGTTAACCCAGATTTAGGGAAATCGCCCAGTAACTTATCCCTCACTTCCGTGGATTACAATACTGCCGATTCGGGCGAGTTTGACGACTACATTAACGGGCTCTGTTGTGAAATTAATCGAATCGATCGTCAATTAAAAGATTTAAATATGGAAAATAATACAAATAATTTAACAGTTGATAATAGTAAAAGTTCGCCTTCGTATTCGGAAGACAGTTCTAATCAGAGTGATTCTGTTCTCTCCGGACCTCCCTTAAATAAATTTAAATCCAATGGCACCGTTAAAAATCAAACTAACAAGCTAAATCCACTCTCGAAAAGTGCAACTGTGGGTTCTCTACAACCTCAAAAGGTGAAAAGGAACTTTGTGTTGCCTTCGAAGGAAAAGCGCGCAAGCTTTGGTAAGGAATTTGTTCCCCAGTTTAAGATCGCCGAACCTGAACCGTTATTAATAATAAAGCGCACGCCGAGCAAGCTCAACTTACCCAATGAGCCCGGAAAGCCGAAAGTGGTCGTTAAAACCAACATCGACTCCGCCAAAAAATATTTTGGTGATACCGGCAAGAAGTCACAGGCCCCCAAGCCTATTCTACGTCGATCTGAAACTGTCAAAGCCATGCCTCCTCCTGCACCCGCCAAACTAGTTAAGCAGGGCAGTTTGCCCGAGAAGAATCCGATGCTTGATAGAAAGGTTTCGTTCAGCTTCGAACCAGAAGAATCCGATTTGAAGGATATCGATAACTACATTGAAGATTTGTTAGCAAATGAAGACGAGTTGATGAAGCCCATTGATCCGAACAAGTTTGCAATTAAAAATATAGAGCCCTCGGAGGAGGAGGAGGAGAAAGTTTCCAACAGTATTGAAGATTTGTTGAAGGCGTTGGAAGTGGAGACCGCCAAGGACGACGCGGAGCTCGTGGAGGTGGAACCAGAGCAAAAAATTGAAGATTTGTTGGACTGGATGGACGATTTGGACCACCAGGAAGTGCAGCATAAGGTCTGCCGTTCTCTCAGTGATGTAAAGTATAAAAAACTGGAGAACGTTTTGAAGATACCCGAACGAGCCGTGTCTATCGTCAGTAAAATTCCCAAAAATAACATCTCGTTCTTCGAGCGCCACTTCTCTGGGAAGGCGGTCGATGTTGGTAACAGTTCAGACGATGCGTCAGACCATCCTGCCAACAATTTTAAGCTGGATAGGTCTCAGACAGATGTGTTTTGCACCCAAAGGGCTAGGGCTAAGAGTGCTGTAGATTTAGAGGCCGTTAGTAAAGTGGACGTCAAGAGTGTTTTGCAGAAATTCGAAAGCGGTGTTGGTTTTGAAAACCAGGAAGAGAAGGTTGCCAAACCACCACTTCCAAAGGCTTTGAAGCGGCAGTCTCTCGGCAATTTTGATTTTGCCAAGTTTGACGTGCCGGCAAAACCGATCAAAAGGAGCTTTTTCTACGGGGATGTGAAGAATAGTGGTAACGGGTTGACCAACGGGGCCAGGAAGAAACCATTTGACGTTCCTGTACTAAGCAGTGCAATGTTAGTGAAAAATGTACAACAGCAGCTTAAAAATAATGACAACTTCAGAGCTGCTATTAGTAAGGCACCTACAGCTGAAAAAACCAACAAAGTTCTCTCTCTGGTTCAGAACTTGAGCAAAATGGATGTTAGTAAAGCTCCAGAGAAGAAATCTAACGACACAAATGGTATTGTAAATGAAATAAAACAAACGAATGCAGAATATATCTCAAAACGGGGTGATATTAAGTCGAAAGTGGAAAAAATGCAAAATCAAGCACCTGAGGAAGAAAGTTACTCTGAATCGGAAGAGAGTTGGACTGACTCGGAAAGTGATTTTGATGCAAAAATAGAGCCTGCAACAAAACCACTACAAAGCAAAGCAGTTAATTTATTGCGTGTGCCAATCTTGTCACAGTCTGAAAATTCTGCAGAATCATCGGAGATGGAAGTGAAGGACTTGAAGGAACAAAAAAAACAAGCAGTTAATCCTTCGGTCACTGATACTAAATTGCAAGCAGTCAAGCAAGACTTAACACAAAACGCTGAGTTACTGCACCTTCTGACTCCTTCGCAGTCTGAAAATTCTGCAGAATCGTCGGAGATGGAAGTGGAGGACTTGAAAGAAGTGGAAAAACCAACAGTTAATGCTTCTGCCACTTCTACTGAATTGCAAGCAGTCAAACAAGAACATATACAAAACAAAGAAATTCAGTTATTGCACGTTCCAACCGCTTCACAGTCTGAAAATTCTGCAGAATCACCGGAGATAGAAGTGGAGGACTTAAAAGAAACCGCAAAACCAACAGTTAATCCTTCTGCCACTTCTACTGATTTGCAAGCTGTCAAACCAGAACATACACAATTCAAAGAAACTAGCTTAGTGCATATTTCAACCCCATCACATTCTGAAAATTCTGTAGAATTGCTGGATGTAGAAGCACGAGACGCCCAAGTTCAACTAGAAGGTCCACAAAATAAGGAAACTAAATTACTCAATGATCCAACCGAAAATTGTACAGAATTAACAGTTGCAAAAGTCCAAGACATCATGGAAGCGGGAATACCAACTGTTAATCCTACTGACTCTTCCATAAAATTACAAGTCGTTCAACCAGAGTTGGTTGAATCAGAAGAATTTGAATCTGAAAGTGAACCCGAATCTGATGCAAAAACAGGAACTAAGCCATGTAATGGATCTGCAAAGCCTGCAAATTCGGTTGAATCACCAAAGTCTGTAATTGGGTCCCAGCCCCAATCGAATCGTGCCCAAATAGTCGAACCGGAAAGCTTTTCCGAATCTGAGAGCTCGTCGGAAAGCGAGGAAGAAGAAGAAAACATGAAGGAAACGCCTCAAATCGCCACAAAAGCCGCAGGCATTGCAGGAAATTACCTCGCAAATTTACAAAACACAAAAATTGTGAGGTCATTCACAGGCCCAATCCATGGCGGTAATAACCAAATCTCTGCAAAGTCGGATCGTTTCCTGAACAATACTCAAACAGGAAAGGATGCAACTACAAAACAATTCAACCAACCCACTAATGGAACTGCCACTCAGGAAAATTCACAGACCCGATTGGTAGAAGCTCAAAACGCCCAAATTATAGACGGATTGTATGCGAAAGTAAACAAACAGCCCAAACTGCAACAGCTACCTCCTATTAGGCCTCAGCGTTTTGCCCGTCAAAAATCTTTGGAACGGAAGAATGGCGAAGAGGCGCCGCCCCCGTTGCCTCCGCGAAAGAAATCTGTGGATTTCGGTGCCTTCAGCAAACACGATAAGGAGAACATTCAAAATCTGCAGCCTGTAGCGCCTCCGCGTAAAAAATCTACCAGCACGTCGCCTCAACCCAATCCCAAATTCTCGACCACGGGAGCTGTCGCCAAACAAAGGCAGATGTTCGAAGTTCCCACCGCACCTCCCAGGGCTAGGGATGTTGAGACTGGTGACGGTGTAAGGAGAGAGAAAGTAAAAGCTTATTTGCTGCCCAGGCCTGAAAAGCCCATCTTGAATCGCAGTTTGTCCGATCAAAACGTGGCTTCCGAGAATTGTCTTTTGGCCTCGGCGGTGCCAAATGCGTCAGTATCGACTAATAATCTGAAAAATATTGACGGCAAGGACGATAAGAGTCCCAAAAACAAGAACGACTGCGGAATTCAGTAATGGCCGACGTTTCGTAATTTTTTTAAATTAAAAAAAGGCTTGTGCGAGTTAAACTAATGAAAACCGCGTAATAATCTCAATTTGTAATTTTATATCTTTTTAATTTTGCTACAAAATGTCAACGTTTTCTAGTCATCTTATAAGCTGTGTGATTTAAATGTAAATTTCGTTCTCGTAGTTAAATTTGTTGTGTTTTAAAGATTTTATTAATTGTTGTGTTTTAAAATTTTATCCGCTTCGGTGTACGCAAATGCACCGCCGTAAAAAATAACAAACGCTCTCTAAAATAGTTTTAAATAGTAAAATCTCTACAAATTAAATAATTGCATTCACGAATGACTATGTTAGATGTAAGAGCGAGTCATAATATCTTTAATGAGACGATTTGGTTCCTGGGCCACAGTCACGTTTTAGCAATGGTAAAATAAGGTAACTATACGAGTGAAACTTGGTTTTGTTGTAATTAATTGCAGCGTAATAATGCCGTTAACTTTCCATTGCTGACGTGAGAGTTGTGTGCCATTCTTAACCGAACAATAACCGAATAATTCCTTTAACTCATGTAGTGTCACCTGTCTATTTTACTGCCCTTTTTACAGTTGCAGCATATGCGCTATTGCTTACCTTGGTTCAAGCTCACCCCCCCACAAATAATTTCTTGCTTAGATACACACGGAAAGTGTTGTTAACTTCTATCTACCTTGGTTGCGCTGGTACAACAAATGACGGTTGCGGGGAAGTAAAGTTATCATTTGTTTGTTAATAGCAGGGATTATTTTTCTCTTTGAGTTCAATAGGATCGAATTAATTGTTTGCGACAAAACAGTTTAGTAATTATTAGTGTTACACTGTTTTTCTGTTCTGTTCGTACCTTAAAATAAATGAAAAGCACGAGTAACATACAGGTAGTCTATTTTAACTATTTGTAATTCATGAGCAACTGAATAAGGCAATGTTGCAACATTTTGCTCATTTTGGGGTGTTTTAAACCCTTTAGTTTTTGCTCCTAAAGTTAAAATTTTATTGCATTTTCAAATGCTTTGCAGTTAAACAGCCATCTTTGATATATATTTAAAATAGAGGAGTAAATAACTCTCAAATTATAGAAACAATTGAAAATCTGTAAGTGAATTTAAATTCCTCTAAAGTATCTTCATGATGTCGAAATGTAGTGTGATCAACAACAACTGATTGAGTTCGCAATAAAAATAAAGGGACTTTTTTGTGTCCCAGTTGGATAAATTGTCAGCTAAACAAATTGCCAAAAATTAGGTTATGTAAAACAATTATTTCAATATATAAACTAACGCTGTCAATTAACATTTGAGGGGTATGTTCCTGATCGCCTCTGTAATTGCAGCTTGCACTTCTTCAGCAGTGTGCAACACTACTGAACACTTTGTTCTTTGGTGATGTGCTTGGCCAAATTCCCCTGTTAATAATTCAGATACTCCCATTGGAAATATCCATTCTGCAGTTCCTGGTCATCCAACTATGAACGGCTCCGAAATACGATTGATGTATCGATCAGAATTTATTACAATCCAAACAACAACTTTGACAGGGTGCAAACATCTTGTAACGTTGCATGGGGATTTTGGTTAAACCAGTTACAGAACCAAACTCTTCGCTGGTGATCGGGAGGACTCAACGATCAGACCATGGTAAATTTGTAGAAACAGAATTTCAGTTTACGCTTTAATGCAGTAAAACAACTTCCATGTGATCAGTCTGTAAATTACAGAAAAGGAATATCAGGATTATTGCAGATTAGCAATGGACATTCTGGAGTGCTCGTTAGAAAGGCTTATAAAAAAAGGATCAAACATGT
This sequence comes from Agriotes lineatus, assembly GCA_940337035.1. Lineage (NCBI taxonomy): Eukaryota > Metazoa > Arthropoda > Insecta > Coleoptera > Elateridae > Agriotes > Agriotes lineatus. The sequence continues at coordinate 147,972 of CALNHX010000477.1, forward strand.
TTGAAGGGAAGTTTTCTCACTGATTTATGAGGACTTTACCCCATTCTAACTCAAATGTTTTCGATTAAATCCTCTATAAGTTAGAAGATCTACCGGGTGGCTTTCCTTTCTTCACACTACCTGTATTTAAATACCTTTCAGCTACCCTGATGCAATGCTGCTGAAATATCGGAAAAGTGTTACTGTTAAAAACGTAATTAACGACACAAAACAGACCCTCAAGTGGGCAAAACAAGGCCACATGATTGGGAGCCAAAAAAGCGACTTTATGACACAATCGGGAAATTTACCTAGAATTCATGGCCCTAACTCCGTTACGATGGACGGTAACAAAAGGTTGCTCCGGCTTTAGAACGCTCAGCGAGAGGGCGGGTTCTTCACGACCTTTGAATTAGGGTTGCTCTCCGGTAAGCGAGGTAAAAGATTGTTAAATAATTACCAGCGCCACCACTTTTGGACTAAATCGGGAAGACAAAATCAGCAACACAGGTGAACGCACTCTGAAAGTGGAAGTAAGCGATTCACCTTTCTACTTCTAGTTTGTGTCACCCCTTTATCTAATTCAATACAACAAACTATTTACTACAATGACACAATGTCCCCCTACGCTAATACCTGCTAAAAGAATCTCTGTCACCAAAAGGGGTGGCTTGGGAGTGTACGCTCGCGGCCTCTCAGTCGAAGATGGGGTGGGTTCCAAAGAACGAATTACCTGATGTTGCAGGATCTGGAAAGGGCGCCACGCCGTTGTCTAGCTTTCGTTTTATTACTCCCAGATGAAACGTGTAACGGCGAACCTAAATAGCTCAATAAGGAAAAACAGAGACTCGATGCAGCAGTAAATAAAAGCCAGAGTACATTACTATTCATATAATAACCACAGTGTTACCATATTATTTGAAGCAGCCTGTACATAAGTCAAGTATTCAGCCCGAGTTATCTTAAATACATGATAAACGGTAATTGAAATTTTGGCTTTAATTAGGACCCCCAATTTTTAATTAAATTAATGGAATTTACTAGAAATCAGTGAATATGTTTGTATAAGACATGTAAATACGTCCTCAAACGTCGCGTTATGGCACACGCCAAGTGAACGAGCACCTTGCATTTGCTGCTCTATTGTTAAGCGCGTTCTAAACCTGGTGAGGTACCCTTTAAACAGATCTGTGTAAATGTGGCGCTTCCAGAAGCCAAATAGGCCTGTAAATGAGCCGAACGTGTGACAGTATTAACTGCGTTCAAGTCACAGTAGCACCATAAAGAATATTTAAATGTTAAATTTTAATTGACCGTGTCAAAATAAACAAGAATGGATCCGTCCATAAAGTTTAAACTACAAGCAATAAAATTTAAATGGCTAAATACTGTTGAACAGGTCAACTCAAGCAAAATATAATTTAAAGTAACATCTGCAACATTGATTAATTAAGGCTCCATGAGCCTGGTTGTAGCAAAAGAATATTTAAATGTCAACGACATCGATTAAACTACTACTAAATATGTTAAATGAAATCACACTTGAAGGCAAATTTCTCAACTAAAATATCCCCGAACAATACAGCCCCTAAACCAGGTGCACGAGCCAACACAAATTGGCTGCACTCAGGAACTCAACAGCAGAAGGGCAGACAAGTACATATTAAGGATTTCTACTGCACCTGGCTAAAGGAACCAATGATGCGGCAACACATCTTCGAACGCAGCAGGGAGCCTCTTCAACGACATTCCACCAATGACCCCAAAACTTCTGTTCGGTGTGAAACAGGTCGTGGCCTAATTCAGCATCACATAAAGCCACCAATCCCTCAGCGATTGTACGGGCGATTCGCCCATGGAAAATAGGCACGCGGTTCGACAGCCCATAAAAATTCGGCCCATTTGAAGCAGCTGCTCGAAGGTCACAATTCGACTTTTCAGCTTGAGAAAATTTGAACTTGAAAAATCTCCTATATAAGAAGTTCTCAGTTAGAAACACACTTAAGGAAGCAAAGGCTACCTACCAGACATCAAGGGGAATTCAATTGCATTAGCAATAACTTGCGAATTGGCATCACGTCTGGAGATTTTTCGGCACAAAAATGAAGTACTTTACGACGCCATCAAAATGGACGCTCAAGGCAAAACTTCATAACAAACCAATAGCAATCACACATAAAAGCCATGACATAAAATTTGTCCAATAAATGGGTCTATACTAAATTATTTCAATGCGCGACTAATGCGCCACCTAAAGGTCAAGATGTCAAACTTGAAGAATTGCGATCTACTAAGGCCGGTGAAAAACTAGGCTCAATATGCACTTTGCGTTGCCCACATCCAGGCGCTAAAAGTTAGTAAAATTTAAATGTAACACTTGGCACAGCGTAAGGTGGTGACTGCAACAGCTGAATTGAACCTACCTTTGGCGACATTAACTTACAATTGTCTGATTTCCTGTACATCGAAACAAAACACAAATATGCATGCAAACACCAATGAATAACGTAAGTAAATAACAATGAACTCTATTGGAATAATAAAATATGCAAAAGTAACAAAGGACGTTACAATAATTACTTATTACGGTTGAAAGGGTTAGTCAGGTTAAAGACGCAATGTTTAAACTAAACACAAGTAACATGCTACATCCAAAACAGTAATAACTTTAAATGAAACTACGTTACATGAACAAAATTAGCGACAGTTACTTAAATAGTGGCACAAACACGTTTACTTGAACTTAAAACACAAAAAAACATGTAGCGAAAAAACTTGACGGTATTTTTCAACATCTCACGATTTAAATCAACCAATGGCACAGTTTGCCAAGACAACACTTTAAAATCACTTCACTGTAAGGCTATCTGCATCACACGTGCTATGAACTAACAGATAGCTGATAGGAAGTCAGACGTTCTGGTTACGTTGTTCTCATCAAGCTGCAGGTTGCATCCCAAGCCATTGCCACGAAATGCGAACAGGAACTACTGGGAAACCACAACAAAGGGGCGGTATTCGAGTAAATGTGAGCGGCATCGTAATCTGGGCAAACATGCAGATTACAGTCCAGTATCGGGACAGCGAGACAGAAGATGCTTAGCTTCTTGATACGGGGCGGCTAATCAAAGCCGGCGCCGCGGACAGCAACGCCCAAAACCCCTGAATGATCCGAGTGCTGGCTGCTGAGTGATGCTCCGGGCTGAGATGCGGAAACGGAGTGACTAAGTACACGCATGACCTAAGCTCATAGACTGCGCAGAAAATTCCAGCATGAAGAAACATAATTTTTCTTACTCGGGGGAACCACATGTAAGTCCAGGAACTCATTAAAAACGTGATAAGAGCAGGATGGCGTCACCCAGACGGCATTCGAGAACAAAGCTTAATTTATGGAGAATTGAATCAAAGGTCCTGAAATAAACTGCGGAGCGTTAGTGTTTTAACGAGTGGAAGAAAGTATCGGATGGACTAAAATTTTAAGCTCTCACCGAACTTTTAATTTAGGCATGGCTGAACTGAGGAAAGGATTAAAATCATAGCTAAAAATGGGCGAAAAGAAGGAAAAGGGCGAAAACACAGCAAATTGTCCTCACAAAAGCAATCATCACCACAGTTTACTTCCAACCGTTATTTTCATAAACAACTCCGCATTGAAAATACGCCATTCGGAAATACCTTTGTATGCAGTTTTTCCCATTTCAAGCAAAATTTTGTATTGTCTTCTCAATCAATTATTGATGATCATACTGTAGTTTTATTCTTACTAAAATATTTGACTTATAGCAAAAAAATTAAAATGCAAAATTTACATTTCGGCTTTTTAACATAAACCAAGCAAAATTTGGTAAAATATTTAACCAAATCTCGTTTCCTGTTCACTTTGCATTCTTATCTTGAACACACTGTATAGGTAAAAATCAGTTTCAGTTTGTAATGCATCCAAATGTCTACATTAACACAAAATAAGAAAAATTATTTATTAACAAAATCATTAGAAAAATAGTTAAAATAAATAAACTGTTTGCTGCACAAACAGGAATTCAAATCTAAATCATGAAAATCTATGGTAGAAACATGGCGATTTTGAAATTATATACACATCTTTTGATTATACAGTATGGTTGTGACACTTGTTATACCTTTTTTTTTTAAGATGGTGGGAGTGAGATAGGGAAAATGCAAGTGTTAATATGTTAATAAAAATGTGTTATTTCTTTGCCATTTCTGCTAATAGCATGCCATATAGAAGTGCTGATTTAACTTTCGTAAATATATTTGTGTTAGTGTTTTATTTTACAAACGACTTCTGGTATTGGACTGCGTCATTAATGAAGTAGAAGAACTCATGTTTCACCCACTTCCGTAATGGCTTCATGAAGACCTTTGCACGTTGTGCTATTTAGAGGTGTCAAAACCAACTACGATTTGCATATAAAATAAACTTTTATGTTGTAACTCAAATAATACCTGCAGTATGTTAATTATGAGTAGATTATAGCGGGTGACTATAAATGATTGTGATTTTTTTTCTTGGGTTGGCACTGTTTATGTTGGTGGCTCTGTAAGTCTATGTCAAATTCATTGTTAGCAGGTTAGGTTCTGCGTCATTATTTGTCAAAACTGACGCAAAACCTAACCTGTTAACCTCGAATTTGACATAGAGTTACAGTTCTACCAACATAAACAGTGCCAACCTAAGAAAAAACATCACAATCATTTATAGTTACCCGGTATTAATTTGAAAAACAAATGATCTGTGACGTTGAATAGAAATGTTGAAATTATTTTCTCTTAGCTCTTGCTAATAACAAGAAATTAATTTTTGATGCCATTGAAAGTAGGACACCCCATATATAGTGTAACTTAAACAATCGAACATGGCAAATCTGTGAGCAGAAATAGCAAGATGCTACATTTATTTAACAATTTGTTATTATTGACCCTTCAAAAGACTAAAGAGGGATATAATGTGTTTTACGAACTTGCATACTTGGAAGCTTGAGCTTCTACGAAGTAAAGCTTACTGTTTAGGTCTCCCCAGCTGTTAACAACTTAATAGTTTATTAATTCGAGGACAAGGTTTATTTAGATATGGTGGTCGTATTATCTTAGTAGCTCCTTTTAATCTAAAGATTCGCAACACAAATTGACAATTACCGCAAATGTTTTGTTGTTGTTTGCATGCTTTTTAAAAACATTCCCTTAACTAATTTAATAACACAATTTAAAACGCCAATATGAACTTGCAGATCGTGTCAGACGAGAGCAGCAGCCCCGAGTCGTCCAGCAAGCACAACTCTGCGACGGAAATATCGACAGACTCCGAGTTTGCAGTCGACGAGCCGACTCCGACCAGAGAGATTCCGTCTATAGTATTTAACGATTTTAACGTGACAAAGACCAGGGGGCACTTTGGACCGCCAAAGAAAGTTCAGGTGAAATCTGGCGTTTTACAGTCGCCTGTCAATGGTAAAGTGCAAAAGCGGGGTATTCAGTTGGAATTCACACCTCTCGTGCCTTCACCGGTGTTACCAAAGCCTGCACCCACCTCTTTGCTTGCTAGAACTGAGGGATACGCCTTGAACCGCACCCAGAGCACTGGTGGCATCGCCACCAAGGTTTCGTTGGAACTCAAAAAAAAGTATTTGCTAGGCGACGACGGCATTGCGGGCAGCATACAGAAGTCCGGAAGTGTCTCCACTCTAGACTCGAAATTTAAGTCTTTCCATACGAACATATCGGACTGTCAGAAGCTGCTAAAGCCGGCACCTGAGATAAGTCCAAGCATGCAGGTGTTTTGCAGCAAGCTAAACGAACGTAGGTCTCCTCTGTCTCCTATTGTTTCTCAGTCCTCGACTTTCTTAGATAACAAATCTTCAAAATCCCCAGATATTGTTAGTCCAGCTGCTTCTCTGTTGGAAGGCAAACCATCTGCAGTTATTGATTTGACAACGTCGCCTGAACAGCCTGATGTTACAAAGTGTCCACACGGTAATTCGCCTAGAAATGAAGATGAGTCTGAAGTTTTCCAGCACGAATCTGAAGGTCGACCGCGAAGCCCGGTTGAAGAAATTCCTATAATTGTTCCGAAAATTGATTGGGCCCAGGCTAGTAAAACAAAAGGTAAAATAATTTTTTTCTACTTTTAGTTCGTAACCATGAGCTCATTATTACATAAATTTTAAACTTTATTGGAACTTATCGATTATAAAAAATCAATTTGTATCAGCTAATATTAAGCCCCTGTTTCACTGTAAATTTTTTTTATAAAAAGCGAAATGACGTTACATTCCATCAAAATATTTTTAAGGCAAGTCTCGTTGTCAAAATGTCCTAACCTTTTATAAAAACGTGATCAGCTGTTTGACGCAAAACTGAAAAGTACCGTTGGATGACAGCGTTTGGGTTTGCAGTCGCCACCCCTTTTGCTTCTCTTTTGTGCTTTACAAAAGAAAACTTATATGTGAATAAAAAATTATTATTTACAGGACCTGCAACATGTTTGATACGATACACTCTTCTTCAAATAAAACAAAAATTCACGGAAATGTTAGGTTAGGGTTAAGTTTATATGCGACGTTGCATAGAAGGTGGATTCCCCTAGTATAATTCCATTGATATGGCGTTTGTTTATGTGCCTATCATTTTTAATTAAATAAAATCAAACTAAAATGAAAATTACATGTTATTCACAACACAGGCGTCAATCCAAGATAGGTACACACCAAATATGAGGTTAGGTGTTACGCGTTCAAACTTCAAACGGCAGTTTCACATGCCGTTTCAAATATCCAGTAGGCTGAGGTTAGCCATCAACATGAAATGCTTGCTTTTATAAAGACCTTTGATGTACGTGACGTCCCACATACAGACGCCATAACAGATAATTCGATGACGTTATTTTTATAAAACTGTGAACTGTCACACTATCAAAATCCTGTTTATAAAAATGTTTACAGTTGGACAGGGACTTTACAGTTAGAAAAAATGTAGGTCATATTTCTCGGTATAATTTGTGTAATCAACATTTTGAGTAATTTTTGGCTAAATTCTGATTATAAATTTCAATTTTTGTCCTTTAAAAAATTAAGGATTAACGTAGCGTCACAACTCAGTTTTACATTCTTTTGTTTTAAAGATGTAAAGTACATTTTTTTTCTATAATAATTTTCAAGGTCAACTTTCTAGGAGATAAGTTGCATTCTTGCAGGGTCCCTATAGTCTGTTCACTAAACATAAAAACACAAAGTGGCCTTTGATTTCTAAAATTTCATGAGTGTACTTCCAAAATGCATCTTTTGTCTAGGAATGTACTTACAAAAAGTTACTAAAACAAATAGGTTAAGAGTGTGACATTTAATTAGCATCTGTCATAACTACCTTTAAGGATGTTAAACAAATACTGTGTTTGATACTATTGATGTAGCATTTATTAATAAGTATTTTTATTATATTTTATAAAAGTTCAGGCAAGAATTTCCAAAATAGTATGTACTTTGACACTGAATTAATGATATTTATTAATTGTCATTTTTAAATTCAAAGTTACCTTTATGCAGGAATGGAAACCTTTGCAAAACAAAATACAGATTCCCTAGCAGACAAATTTTACGTATATGCCAACTTCAAAAAAAATTATATGTTTTTATGTTTACTGAATGGCCTATAGATTTAATAATGTTGGTGCATAGATTTTTAGTTCTTTTTTTCCACTAAAAAGATGATTGTCATTTTGACAGATATGTCATAATAGTGGGTAAAACGAACAGCATAGTAAAATATTGCAAATTTATTAATTATTTCTTGGTTTTCTTTTTTTTATCCGATTTTATTGATGATGATGATGTTCTATGTTAAAAAAAGAAATTTGTCAGGAGTTCAAATTAAGAAACTTTGACATTCAAAATTGACACATAATCATAATTTTGAAAAAAGTTCGACCAACACGAGGTATAAAAATTTCCTAGCGTTTTAATCACATATCTACCAACATTGTAACACTTTGACAGTTATTATAGAAAATAAACGTACTTTAACTTTATTTTCTTAGAGGGAAATCATAGTTGGCTATGGTGCCATTGAGTATTTGATGCTTTGACATATAGTCTAAGAGCTGGTGACATTTTTTAGTGATCATTTAGTTAAGGCCTATTTTTTGAGAGAATGTTGCTTGAGGCATGTATAAGTGTCATCTGTAAGGATTATCCTTGATGGCGCTATCGGAGGGAGGCAGAACACCCCAAATTTGCACTGTCACTATATGTCAAATTCGGGGTTAGCAGGTTAGGTTTTGTGTTAGTCTGTGTCAAAAGCATATATATAATACACATATATTGCTAGTAGGGCCTCGGAACGCCCGAAAACATTACGGCGCCGACATAGTTTCACTTAGAGTATAACGCTACTCATGCGCATGCGTGAGAATTCGAACTCCGCCTTTAGAAGCGAATTCTAAACTTGACCACTTCCCCATTGGGCGGACGACGCTGCCGCGCTTGCGCACAACTCACCATTATACATTGAAGAGTTGGTTGTCTGTCTCACTTCCTTCGTGAGTTTCCCACTCATAGCCGTTAGCAATATAGTAAGTATTAGATATATGGTCAAAACTGACACAAAACCTAACCTAATAACCTAGAATTTGACATAGACTTACAGTGCCACCAACATATTACCTTACCTTAATATGTTGATGGCACTGTCAGTCTATGTCAAATTCGAGGTTATCAGGTTAGGTTTTATGTCAATAACCTCGAATTTGACATATACTGACATTACAAATTGGGGGTGTTCTGCCTCCCTCCGATACCGCTATCAAGGATAATCCTTACAGATGACACTTATACATGCCTCCCCCAACATTCTCTCAAAAAATAGGCCTTCACTAAATGATCACTAAAAAATGTCACCAGCTCTTAGACTAATACCTTCTCAAAAATAATAGTTGTTTCTGAATAATAAAGGAATTAAGGTACAAGGTGATTATTTAAAAACTCAATTGCAGCATGCCCTGGCTAGCCTGAATCAGTTGGCAATACTGAAGTGCATTGACAATCTATGTCAAAATCGAAGTTAGTAGGTTAGGTTTTGTTTGTTATTTGACACAGACTGACGCAAAACTTGAACTTGACATAGACTGACAATACACTTCAGTACTGCCAACTGATTCAGGCCATCCAGGGCCTGCTGCAATTCAGTTTTTAAAAAATCACTCTGTAAAGTACAATTCTTTCTATAATAATTTTCAAGGTCAACTTTCTAGGGGATAAGTTGCATTCCTGCAGGGTTTCTAATTTTAATAATGTTGGTACATAGATTTTTAGTTCTTTTTTTCCACTAAAAAGATGATTGTCATTTTGACAGATATGTCATAATAGTGGGTAAAACGAACAGCATAGTAAAGTATTGCAAATTTATTAATTATTTCTTGGTTTTATTTTTTTTTATCCGATTTTATTGATGATGATGATGATGATGATCCATGTTAAAAAAAGAAATTTGTCAAGAGTTTAAATTAAGAAACTTTGACATTCAAAATTGACACATAATCATAATTTCGAAAGAAGTTCGACCAACACGAGGTATAAAAATTTCCTAGCGTTTCAATCACATCTACCAACATTGTAACACTTTTGACAGTTATTATAGAAATAAAAGTACTTTTAACTTTATTTTCTTAGAGGGACATCATAGTTGGCTATGGAGCCATTGAGTATTTGATGCTTTGATATACCTTTTCCAAAATAATACTTGTTTCTCAATAATAAAGGAATTAATGTACAAGGCGATTATTTAAAAACTCAATTGCAGCATGCCCTGGCTAGCCTGAATCAGTTGGCAGTACTGAAGTGCATTGACAATCTATGTCAAATTCGAAGTTAGTAGGTTAGGTTTTGTTGGTTATTTGACACAGACTGACGCAAAACTTGAACTTGACATAGACTGACAATACACTTCAGTACTGCCAACTGATTCAGGCCATCCAGGGCCTGCTGGAATTCAGTTTAAAAAAAATTACTTTGTACCATACAGAGTGTTTTTTTTTAAACTCAATTGCAACATGCCCTCGATAGCCTGAATCAGTTGGCAGTACTGAAGTGTATTGTCAGTCTATGTCAAGTTCGAGATTTGCAGGTTAAGTTTTGCGTCAGTGTGTGTCAAATAACAATCAAAACCTAACCTACTAACCTCGAATTTGACATAGATTGTCAATGCACTTCAGTACTGCCAACTGATTCAGGCTGTCCAGGGCCTGCTGCAATTCAGTTTTTAAAAAATCACTCTGTATGTACTTTTTAATATAGTAAATTAGCCCAAAATTGTAGATACTTTTTTCTTAGAGGATTTGTTTTGGTTTGGTAGCCACTTCTAATAATAAAATAAATTGAACCACTACCACTGTTATGATGAAGTATATAGAATTTCAGACTAGTTTTAAATGCTTTCAACGAGGTATCAAAAATTACGATCCTCGAGAATTGACGTCTGCGTCAGTTCCTGACGATCAAGAAGGCCATTGTCAAAAATATTTGAAAGCTACCCTAGCTTTAAAGTACTTTTACTCCGCTGGCATAAAAGTAACGCATTTACCTTGTTTGTCAAGTCACATAAGTTGTCACTTTTATAACATTTGAAAATAAAATCACATATCTTATAAATCGTTCACATTGTTTTGGCATAATAGGCGGCCATGATTTATTTTTTTAATGTTGAACACAGTTCTACGTGTCATAATTTTGCGTCAGTGAAGTGCTTGAGATGCGAACATATTTACTGTGTTGCTGAATTTCCCACGATGTAGAGGATTTTTCTATTGGAAATGCACTAAACATTGATGCTATGTATAACCTCAAACTTAGAAAAACATAACCTAATTAAACAGACAGCTTTACTGCCAACTTAAATGCCAAATATTATGCCAAAACAACGTGAACGGTGTGTACAGTTGACCACTTTTTATAAATCTTATGAAAACTGTTAAAACAACATATTGCTGATATTACATATAATTGACTCGAACATTTTATTAGCTTTGGCCACAAAATGTATCCTCGTCCGTTATATGCTCATTGTCGGCCTAATACCGTTAAATACTATGATGTGTCTAGGTGGACTTCAGAGTGCGCGTAATATTTATCATTAGGTGCACTCCAAGCCGTGATTCTAATTGATTTGATGTTAATACATATTTTATTTTAATCTATTGTTGGCATAGAGCATTACAACAGTAACAGTGACTGCAAATAACCTAACAATCTCGATGGATTTTAGCTTCTTTGTAATGTACCGGAGCTGGCAGGGTAAATCACGTTCACAATTTTTACCTGCATAGCAACTTGAAACTATCTTTTTTTATATAAATTTGTGGGTTATTTGAGGCCTGATCCTCCATTTTCCCCATTTGGAGTGCACTTAATACTAAAAATTGCATGCACTCTGAAGTGCACACAGTGTAAATACTAGACCCTACTAGGAATTTGCTTAACTGTCAAAGCTGACTTGTTTTTGAAAAACTGAAAATTTCCTTAAAGTTCTCTACAAACCAAGCTAAATAAATAAATACATACCAAAATAAAAATGTCATTAACATAAATAAAATTCATTACCATAAATAGAATTCAACATAAACAAAAATTACTAACATAAACTCTTTTTTAACTTCTGCTTAAAGATATGTACATTTCTTGCGCTTTTAATAAAATCGTCCAGTTCATTACACATTGTCAGCCCCTTGACAAAAACAGTTCTAAACGCCCCTTCCGATAAAAAATTGTGGCGATTTCTAGTCAAATAATTAAAATATCTTTCATTTTTCTAACTACATTCCGATCGCACTCAACACCCTGTAATCTAGGGGACAAATTGAGCTCGGTCGGGAACGAGATTTCCGGGTACAAAATGTGGGGAACAAACTTTCCGCAACCGGGTTTTCCATATTCCTGATATATCTTTTAAGCATTCTTGATATATTACCACTGTCTTCTTCTTCTACCATGTCAAGGAACTCTAACAATTCAAAACGTTCTTGCTCCCAATAATCCGTTTATCACTTATAATACCATGAGTAGTCAAAGTTATGTTGACTATTTTTGCGGTGGTGTCACGAATGTCCATTGCGCTTTGGTACGATTAGGACGATATAGAATAGAATAGAATAGATTTTTATTTGTGAGAATCTTAGTTTGTACATAAATAAATAAAATATAATAATCTTTCTTGAAGTGAGATACCAAAAAGTACTGATATTTTTTTTATTGGTCAAGAAACGTCAGAATTCTGGATTTTTATTGGTCACTTTTTGACAGATGACAGGTGAATTGAATAGTCATTTATATTTCTTTATACTTTCACTAACTTCCACAATGCGGAAATCAAAGACGCCAAAATGTCAAAAAGTGTGGTTATGGTATATCTGAGCACGTCTCAAGTTTGGTCGTTACCTAACTTGAGTAAACATGCCGGCAATCACGGGTGGAGTATTGCTTGGCAACCAAGTATCAACTATGGATTCGGTTCGTATACTTGAGACGTTCTCAAGTCGGAGCTCGAACGGAGTACGGATTATAAGTACGGGCAGAAGTAACTTAAAAATCAAACGTCAAGTTGACATTTTAGTATAAACGTAGTTGCGGTCATTAAGTAGGAACTATTCCATAACCATACTAGATGAAAATAATTTTTGATCATACTTAATAAACCGTTTACGTTCTATTGGCATAATAGGAGGCTATGATTTCTTTTTTTAATGTTGGACACACTGTTCTACGTGACAAAATGTTGCATCACTGAAGTGCCTGATATGCGAACATATTTACCGTGTTGCTGAATTTCCTGCGACCATACACGACTTTAAAACATTGATCGCAATTATCGTAAAATAAACAAAAAATTATCAAAATTGGGTGATTCATCGGGTTATTGCTGCTTTGGGCAAGGCTTGTGTTAAATGTGATTAAAAATGTGTGAGGATTTTTCTATTGCAAACTAGTAAAACTGACAACAATGCACATACATTGACGCTATGTATAACCTCAAACTTAGAAAAACATAACCTAATTAAACAGACAGCTTTATTGCCAAATTTCCATGGCCTCATATTATGCCAAAACAACGTGTACGGTATATACATTACAGAAAAGAAATTGAATTTGAGAGTACACTCAGGAGATTTTTGTAAATTTTGACATTGAAAGTTGCATTATGAACAGATAATAGCTAAAAATGTTGTTAAATTTTTAGAAACAGACAGATCAATAAAAAAACCAATTAGGGCAGGCTGTGATATGTGTTATACGTTTGGCAGTACTGAAGTGTATTGTCAGTCTATGTCAAATTCGAGGTTGGTAGGTTAGGTTTTGTTTGTTGTTTGACACAGACTGACGTAAAACTTAACCTGCAAATCTCGAATTTGACATAGACTGACAATACACTTCAGTACTGCCAAACGTATAACACATATCACAGCCTGCCCTAATTGATTTTTTTACTGATCTCTTGTTACTATCTTTCACCTTGGTTCCAAAAAGTATGAATTTTTGTAAAAATAAGCCTACAGTATTTGACGGGATGTGCACGCATAAAATGCATTCACTTACATCGTTCTGAGGACACTAGGTATTAGTAATATATTCAGTGTAATCAAAATAAAGAAACTAAGAAAAATTGTAGGCATGTGTGACGCTTCTATTAAACCAAAATAATACGTGTAAATGACTAATGAGTGTATTTTTTCCTTTAGACAGTGACATGTCAAGTGACAGCCTAACGACATCTGAAAGTGACTCGGACAACTTCACCGGAATTCAAAAGTCGCCGACAGTCAAGATATTCGAGAACATACCACGAGTCGAAGTCCACAACGATGCCGGTGAAATCCTACACAACTCTGGCGATGAAGTCGCCTTAGACAGTTTATGTGTCGTGTCAAATTTGAGGAGCAAACCGGAACCGGCCGAGACACAAGCACCTTCGCTAAACGATGCACCCAAGTCGATTAGTGGCGAGAAGAAGTCGTTGAACCAACCAAAAACATTACCGGGCCTGCAGAAAGACTTTGTTTTATCGGGGGTTCACACGGAGCTGCATGAGAAACCAACGGCTTCCCCCGACACTGAACAAAAGCACTTTATCAGTGCCAGCGCCAGCGGCCAAAGCACACCTTCAGAGCACGACTCCTGCGTGGAACACACAACTGCAGCCATGACGGAGACTGAGCTGTCGGACTGGGCCAGAGACAGCGCTGTGTCAGACGATTTTGAGGATGTGGAGTTTGAGCTGAACCCTGATTTGGAAAATACACGTAGAAACAAGCAACCAAAAGGGATTAAGTCGCTAATGCAAGGCGAGACTGCCGCCAAGGCCCACATGGAGGAATTCGACGACATGGGACATGTGTGTGGCAAAGAAAATTTAAAGAACAAAGGTTCGTTTGCTGAGAATTTGAGCAATGTTTTGAGCAGTATTGAGTTTATGGATACGGGTGAAGAGACGAGTAGCGATGAAAAAGTTCTAGTTGAGGCCTCTTTAAAGAACAATGGTTATGTCGAGTTTCAAAATGAGGATGATATCGTTGAGGACAGTTTGAACCCATGTGTTAACGATGTTGTTGAGACTATTAACCCTGGCATTCGCGAACCCCTCGACTTGGAGAACCTATCCAGTTTGGAAAGGAATACTGGGTATTGTATTATCGGCAATGATGGAAATTTTGGAGGTGAAGTAGTTAATTTAAAGCAGACTGACTTGGATAAACTGAAGGAAAAGCAAACTTGTGATAACGAGGAAGACAGTTTATTAGTTGTTGAGGCTGGAACTACGACTGAGGAAAATACATGCAGCGATTCGACTGTAAAAAATATGGTGGAAACCGAACATCGTGAAAAGGACGCATTAAATGCTGCATTGTTAATAAATGAAAACAAAATCCTTCTTGAAAAAATACGGGACGAACAGAAGCTCCTGCAAGCGGAAAAGAATCAGCAAGATGTGGCAAATGAAAACCAAGCTGAGCTACCAATCGAAATCCAACCAGAAGCCAAAGATTCTAACAGAAACGACACAAACTCAGAATACGAAGAGCACTGCAAAAGACTTCAGTCGAAGGTGGAGTTTGGCAACGTCCGAGATTCCATAGACATCCGAAAATCTAAACGTAAGGACAGGACGGAATTGCCTCCTAAGCCAGATCTGATCCAGGAGGAGAATTTAAGCCCTGCGGGCGTGGATGTAACGTCTCATACAACT
Organism: Agriotes lineatus; assembly: GCA_940337035.1. NCBI lineage: Eukaryota > Metazoa > Arthropoda > Insecta > Coleoptera > Elateridae > Agriotes > Agriotes lineatus. Next base: position 163,197 of record CALNHX010000477.1, read on the forward strand.
CCAAAGGCCATTTACACCAAGGAGGGGATAAAGAAAGTTCGAGACGAAAATCAACGGTTGGTGCAGGAAATGGTCATGAACAAAATGAAGGCGCAAAACAGGTCGCTCGAGCGCAAGCGACGCAGTCGTAACTCGTTCAGCCCCAGTTTGAGTCCGAGCAGGCCTTTTGATTTGGCCAAATCGGCCACCACCGATATGTCATCACCGGTTGCAAATAGAAGCGACGGAGAAGACAAGAGGATTTCAACATATTCCACTTCTTCTAGCGTCTACTCAACACCGGATGTTCTTTTGTCTACGCCAAAGAGGATTCCACTTGAGAAGTCACAGACTATCACTTCCATAAGTGAACTAAGCAAAAGCATTCTCACAAAGGACTCGACGCCGGTCTCGATTAAGCAGCATCCGAAGTCGTTTACAAAACAACTGAGCATCCATTCGTCTTTTCAAATAAAACCGAAGACTAAGCTCGAGGCGTTTGCACCCTTGACAAATCCAGAGGCATTTAGTTTACCAGATATTCAGCAAGCCCTCCAGAACGATGAGTTTCGAACACCCACTGCTCCGCCTAGGCATAGGAATGATGAAATACGTAAAACTGCGGAAAAATTCAAACAAGATGCTAGGGCGAAAGTTCGTTTAAAGTCGAACGAGGACCTCGGTTTGAGCCCCGAAGATAAACTAAAGAAGCTAAGGGAGAGGATCAATAAACGTGGGAAGGAAAATGAGAATGTCATCGATGTACATATACAGGATAGCATAGAATCGCTGGTAATTAACACAGAGAGGCGGAATTCCCTTCTTTATGCGAATGATACTCTCACAAAGAAACGTAATAATTCGTTTAAGCGATCAAAAAGCGGCGACGACTCCCTTAATTCTGGCAACTCAAACTTCACTTTGAACAGTTCTAAGCAAACCGCCGACAGTATCTATCCAGTACGTACAAAATCAGTCTCAGAAATAGCTAAACCTTTTGCCGATACGAAATTGACGGATATAGATCTTAACACCACGGAGGAAGAGAGAAGGAAACTTCAATTTTGCAAGTCGGATCCTAATTTGCTGATGGAACCTCGTAACACAGTGGAAAAGAAACCAAAGACCAAAGATCGAGAAAGGCGGAAGAGCATCACGAAGCTTATATCTGAGTTTTTTGGGAAGAAAAAAGACGGGACAAGAAGTTCTGGCGGCTCTACGTCTAAAGGATTTTTATCGAAAATATCTCCAAAGTCGAAATCCAAGGTACTTACTATTTTAATACTTTTGGATCGTGCTCATATACATATAATCACATCTTGCAAAACTAAGTTGTAAATATGCTTCATATTATCGCTTTAACTTAGAAGGCGACTCAAAAAGTTAACGAACAATTGTATATTTTTCAGTCCATGATTAATCTGAGCGGGAAAAATGCTGCTGTAAGAACATTTAATTTTTTTTTGTCGTGTTGTGCATGCGTTTGGTTCATTGAGTAGTTTCGATATGCTTTTTGTGTTGTTAGTAATTTCTGCTAGTGCATGTTTTCCTCTCTTCATTTCAAAGTACACAAAAGGGACAAACAAACTTTCCTATGTTCATCAAACTTGCTCCGTTGTTTTTTAATTTTGTAGTAGTTGTGTAGTGTATTATTGTGTTAATATTGGTTTCTAACATTTGTAATCTGTTACCAAGTTCTTATTTTACCCTTAAATGGCAGGATAAAACATCCGGAGGAATTCCACGAACAAACAGCTTCTCCGAAACCATGGCGCAAAGTCGGAAAATTGATAATGTGTCCCCGCCACCAATTCCACCCTTACCATTAAACTACACTAACACGGGACTTTCTCGTTACACTGGTAAGTTCTTCAAATTGTTTTGGACAATTATTTTATTTTGTAATACTGTACCGCTATTGTATTTTAACTGAACTAAATAAACATAGGCTACTTGATGAGAACAAATCGTCTAACAAAGGTAGGATTAGTTTTAAGCAAAGATAGAGCTTATTGAAGTTGGTGAACTGAGAAGCGGATTCGACGGGTTGACAGTGCTAAATAAAACCGAATATAATCCGTAAACAACTAAATAGAGGTTAAGGTAAAAGTACGGTGATACGAGGCAAATCAGGCGTGGGAAAAAACGTGACTGTAAGTAAAATAAATCTACGGTACCGTGAGGCAAAGTTTATAATAGTTTGTAATCGAGCAGTTTTCTTGCAAATGATTTTGGTCTAATAATAGTTTATAATCGAATATTTACTTTAACGATTATTTATTTATACGAACTATAATAGTATACAATCGAGTATTTAAACGAATTTGGTGAAGACAAGAAGTGGGCGACGTCCTCCGAGAAGTTGATCTGGGAAGGCCCCTTATCGTGTCGCCACAAGCATACGACTCGAAATAAACGCATCAATAATTAACAAAACTATGACAGTAAATACAAGTATGGAAAAAATACTAGAAGGCATACAAGCGAAATTAACTAGAATAGACGCAAGGACAGAACGGATCGAGAGTATAGAAACAAAGATAGATAAATTACACTTAGAGATAGAAGTAACTAGAAAAGAACATTATGAGTTAAAGAAACAAAACAAGATACTAGAAGCAAAGATTAAAATGCAGGAGAAGCATATGGAAGATATGGAAAGGGAAATAAGAAAAAGGAAAATAGTGATACAAGGAATTAATGAGGAAGAAGATGAGTCAAGTTTAATATTATGTGAGGTTAGGATATTGATGAGGGAAATGGGTATTACGATTAATATGGAACAGGAGATTGAAGAAATAAGAAGATTAGGTAAAAAAGACATAAACAAGATGGGAACTAGGCCTATATTGGTGGAATTCGGATCTCTGAGAAAAAAGAATGAGGTGATGAATAACAAGAGGAACTTAAAGAATGCAAAAGTATGGATCACAGATGACTACCCAAAAACAATACTAGAAGAGCGTAAGGAGCTGTTGAAGCATATGAAAAAAGCTAGAGAAGAGGGCTGCAGGGCGAACATAACATACAACAAATTAATTATCAATGGTGAATCCTACACTTTGGAACAGATAACACAAACACAGAGTCAGAGGGAGGAGGGAGGACAAACATGGAAGAAGATAAGGATGGTAAAAAAAGAGGAAGATCCACTGACGAAGAAGACGAGAATACTTTCAAGGAAACAAGATCTGCAGGTGCAATCCTAAAGTATTGGACACAAACAATACTGGCACCCTACAAGAAAACAGAAGAAGGGAAAAAAAACAACAGATAAGAGTAAATCTTCAGCAGGAGAGGACGCTTTTGAAAAGGAAAAGCAAAGAATTGCAAACACTAGACGGAACCAACAACAGCCAACAAAAAACTATTAAAAATAATTAACCGGGCAGAACAAATACGATGACACGCAAAGAAATAGGACAAGGAAATAAACTAGAAAAAAAAATAAGAACAAGAAGAAGACAAGTCAAATAAACCAAAAAATACTTCCGCAATAGAAGAAATAAAAATGAAAAACAATTAAAATACCACCACCAGCAGATAGGATAATACGAGGATTGAGAAACCTATAATATATAAAAACTACGTTAAACACAATAAAGAAAACAATGACTATGTAAGTGAAAATGGAACAAAGACTAATACAATACACTTTAAAGAAGGAGAATATATATATATATATATATATATAGGCAACTAAACTCAAAGAGTTATGTCCCAATCCTTGCGGATTCTTTCCCTTCACCTAGCTTAGGGTTAGGGGGGAAATATAAAAGAGTGCTGTCTTTAACTGATCTTCTACTGTTATATTCTTGGGTGGGTCTTGGTTGCTTCTGTTACTTCTTTCCATTGTTTTCTGTTACTACACTTTTTTCTCCAGTTCTCTATTCTCATTGTCTTCATATCTTCTAATATGTTCTCTCTCCAGTTACTTTTCGGTCTTCCTCTGTGTTTTTCTTTATCCGGTTTCCACTCTGTTATTTCTTTTATTGCTCTGCCGTCTTCACACCTCATCACATGTCCGAACCATTTTAGTCTCTGAGCCTTGACAAATTTTATGATATCTTCTCCGTTCATTGCTCTTACTATTTCAAAATTCATCCTCCTTCTATATGCTCCTTCTTCTGTTTTTATAGGTCCTAAAATTTTTCTTATAATTTTTCTTTCGAAACGCCTTAGTTCTTCTTCATCCGTTTTTGTAAAAGCCCATGTTTGCATACCATAAGTTACTATTGGTCGTATTAATGTTTTGTATATCCTGATCTTTGATGCGACACTGAGTTGATTGTTGTTTAAGAGCGGTTTATACGAGTAAGTACATCTATTTCCTTTTTGAATTCTTTCCTTTAAGCGTGTCTTTCTCATACATGGTTTCTCTATTACGGATCCAAGGTAATTAAATTTATTCACTTCTTCAAAATTAAACGTTCCTATTTTCAGGTTTTGCAGTCGGTCTTGTTTTTTGTTATAAATCATGTATTTTGTTATAAATCATGTATTTTGTTTTTTTCTCATTAATGCGAAGGCCATAATACCTTGCTTCTCTGTCTAGTTCTTGAAATTTTGCTATTAAATCGGTTTTACTTCTGCTAATCAACACTAGATCATCGGCGTATGCTACCACTTGCGATTGTTTGGTTGTAATTAATCCTAGCAAGTTTGCTTTACGCATTACACATTCTATAATGATGTTAAAGAGGAGTGACGAGAGCGTGTCTCCTTGTTTCACGCCTTTGTTTATACTTATGCTTTCGGTGGTTATATTATTTATTTGGATTACCGCTTCTGTATCCTGTAGAGTCATTGCAATTAATCTTCCTAATTTCCTTGGTATTTTCATGTTGTCCATTTCTTGTATTAACTTTTTTCTAGTGATTGAATCAAAAGCACTTTCGAAGTCGATAAAGATTATCTGCAGTTCTAGATTGTATGCATAAGCTTTCTCTAGAATCTGTTCTACTATATGTATTGCGTCTGTTGTGCTTCTGCTGGGGCGAAAGCCTTGTTGATAATCCCCGATGATTTTTTCAGTGTATTGTTGAAGCCTTTCTTTTAGTATACTTGCTAATAACTTGTACGCCGTGTTTAGAAGGGTTATTCCTCGGTAATTCTCGCATGTTTCTCTGTTTCCTTTCTTGAACATGGGTTTTATTATACCTTTTTTCCATTCATGTGGCATATTTTCTTCTGTCCATATTCTGCATATTAATTCATGAATTTGTTCATGAAGCGTGGGACCTCCATATTTTAGTAACTTTGTTGCTATTGTGTCACTGCCTGGAGCTTTGTTGTTCTTTAACTTTTCTATATTCTGGACAACCTCTTCTATTGATGGTGGTGGTATTTCCACGTCAGGAGTTTCATTCTGCAATTCATCTTCATGTTCTTGGTGTACTGTGCCTAGGTTGTAGAGCAATTTGTGAAAGTGTTCTTCCCATATCTTTTTAACCTCTTCTTCGGTGTGCATTAGGACCCCTTCCTTGTTTTTAAAGCTTCTTATTGTTAGTGTTGATTTACTTTGCATGTCCCTTAAGTTTTGATAAAATCGTCTAGCATTATTGTTTTTATTTTCTTGTTCTATTTCATCTAATCTCTTGTTTAACCATGTATTCTTTTTTTCTTTAAAGAAAGTTCTTGCTCCATTTTTAAGTTCTATGTATCTCTTCCTGTCTTCTTCATCCCCTGTTTGCATCCATCTGCTTCTTGCTTTGTTTTTACCCTCTGTTTTTTCTTTACATTCCTGGTCATACCAGCCTTCAAAACTCTTATTACTGTTCTTTTGTCCAACTGTGGTTTCTGCACAAGTTAGTATGTTTGTTTGAATCCTCTTCCAGTGTTCATTTATGTCTTCCTCATGACGTGTACTATGATTAGAGATTTGTGTTAATTTGTTTATATATTGCCTCCTAATTTCTCCTGATTGTAGTTTCTCTACTGCCCATCTTCTTTTCTTTTGTATTTTTGTGTAGGTTTTCTTTATTTTGCTCTCTGCCATTGTCATTAATACCATGTAGTGGTCGGTGTCACCGTTGGCTCCTCGATAGGATCTTGCATCTTTTACTGTTTTCATGAAGCTTCTCTTTACCAGAATGTGGTCTATTTGGTTCTCAATGTTACCGTTTGGGTGCTTCCATGTGACTTTATGTTTTCTAGGATGTTCAAACACTGTTGTAGCAACCTTTAAGTTTGCTAGGGCTGCAAGAGCACAGACTCTGTGCCCATTGTCGTTGGTAAACTCATGTGCTGTATGCTTACCGCATACCCCATCGAGGTAGTCTTCTTTACCTATTTTTGCATTAAGGTCTGCTAAGACAATTGCCATCTCTTTGTTAGGAATATTCTCCAGTATATTTTGTAACTCTTCATAGAAAATTTCTTTATCGTCTGTTTCATGCGTCTCAGTTGGTGCGTAGGCTCCTATTATTGTTATTTTCCGTTGTGCCCCTTTCATGCTTAACACTGCCAGTCTTCCGTTTATGGGTTGGAAATGCAGAACTCTTTCTCTCATATCTTTTGACACATAAAAGGCAATACCCTTTTGTCCTTGCTTTTCTTCTCCACTGTAGAATATACTAAAGTTATTCCTTTTAATTTCACCACTTTTTGCCCATCGGGTTTCTTGTAGTGCTGCTATGTTTACCTTGTATTTTTGTAATTCATTTACTATGACCTCCATTTTTCCTATTTCTAGAAGAGTTTTAATGTTCCAGGTTGCCAGTTTTATTATATTTGTTCCCCTGATTTTCGCAGTTTTATTCGTACTATGTTGCCCGCTCTTTTTTATCGTTTTGCTATTTTCCTTTTTCTTTGCGGTGTTCGTCATCATGCTTCCGTCCTTGTCTGTGAAAGGAGAAAAAACAGAAAAACAGGCGAGTGAGGAGGAAGAAAACGATAAAGAGACACAAAAAGCGCAGTTGAAGACACAAACCAAATTTTACATTGGATGCTGGAATATACGGACAAGGCAAGAAATAAGCAAGGCACACCAAGTAGCGGAAGAGATGAAGAGATACCAAATAAGCATTCTTGGACTAAGTGAGACAAGGTGGAATGGACAAGGAAAAACCAGATTAACGGAAGGAACCACTATAATCCACTCAGGATATGCTGATGCGGAAGCAGGGAAAGAAAGAGGTGTAGCAATGTTAAGTAAGGAGGCAGAGAAAGCACTAATGGACTGGGAAGGAATTTCAGAGAGGATCATCTGGGCAAGATTTAAAGCCAGGTTCAGAAACTTACTAATAATAAACATATATGCGCCAACAAACAATTACACAGATGAAGAAAAGGAAGATTTTTATGAAAAGATACAGAGCATCACCACGAAATTAGGAAAAAAGTACAGCAGGGATGTGAAAATCATCATAGGAGACTGGAATGCTAAAGTGGGGAAATGCAACCAAGAAAATGAATATGTGATGGGAGAACATGGAATTGGGGAAAGCAATGATAATGGAAGGCGACTAATAGAGTACTGTGCATTAAATAACCTAATGATAGGAGGAACACTATTTCCACACAAGGATATACACAAGACAACCTGGATATCTCCAGGGGACCGGACACGTAACCAAATCGACCACATTCTTATTGAAAGACGACGGAGAATCTCCAGTCTGGACGGGACAGCTATGCTAGGTGCGGACATTGCGTCAAACCACCAGTTATTATGAGCCAAGATGAAGATCAAAATAAAAGCCAACTATGGCGCAAAAGTAACAAGACCGAAATTTAACACAGTAGAATTGAAAGACCAGGACATCCTGCAAGAATACCAAAATGCACTAGAGATAAAAATGGGAGATCTAGAAAACTTGGCAACACAGGATATCGAAGACATATGGACTAAATACAAAAATACGATCAAAGAAGTAGCAAAATCTAAAATAGGATACAGACAGAAATCAGATCAGCCATGGATAACCAGAGAAACGAAAGAAAAAATAGAAGAAAGAAGAAAACTAAAAATGAAGATAATGAATACGACAAACCAAGAACACAAAAATAAACATATGAGTGCGAGGAAGGACAAGAGACTCTATATGGAAGAGATGGCAAAGAGAGCTGAAGAAGCAGCAATGAAACAGGATACGAAGACGTTATATGATCTCACCAAAACCATAAAAGGAAAGAAATACATAAACACAGTTAAAATAAGTTGAAAACAAGGACAAGTATATACTACACAAAAAGAAATGAGAGAAGGATGGGCAACATATTTTGCAGAGGTATATAAAATCTCAAATGAAGAAAATGAACTAGAGATTGAAACACAAAACAATTATGTGAAACAGGATATAGAGGAAGATACATTCACCAAGGAAGAAATAAACACCGCAGTAAAAACGCTGAAAAACAACAAAGCTGCTGGAATAGACGGAATAACAGCGGAGCTAATAAAAGGCCATACAGATCTGGGAGTAGAAGTACTGCACATATTGATAAATAAAATATGAACAGAGGAAAGAATACCAGAAAAGTGGGGAAAGGGAATACTAATAAAACTACCCAAAAAGGGCAATCTAACCAAATGCGAGAACTGGCGACCAATAACACTACTCAGCGTGGCTAGCAAAGTCATGACAAGAATGATGTGGAATAGAATGAAAGCACCAATCAACAACAAACTGCGAGAAAACCAAGCTGGTTTCAGACCAAACAGGGCCTGTGTAGATCACATAGGTACCTTAAGAATCATCCTAGAACAAACAGCTGAAGTGGAAGAAGAAATCTATATAAATTTTATCGACTTCGAAAAAGCTTTCGACTCCATTAACAGAAGTGCAATGTGGAAAATACTAGAACAATTTGGCATACCAAGAAAATATATACGGTTTATAAAATCACTCTATGACAACTCTGAACTGCAAGTAGAACATGAAGGAACTCTTTCCCATGTGTTTAAAACGGAAAAAGGAGTAAGGCAGAGTTGCATACTGTCACCGACCCTGTTTATTATAGTTATAGACTGGATAATGCAGTACACAGAAGACAAAACTACTGACATAAATTGGGGAATGTTCCAAAAACTAGAAGACCTAAAGTTTGCGGACGATATTTGTCTCACAACGACAAATAAAAAACAAATGCAAAAGAAGATCACAAGACTGGAAACACATGCCAAGAAAATGGGGCTTAAAATCAATCCTAAGAAAACCAAGCTGCTGCTAACTAGAGAAGCAAAAGTAGGAACAAAAATAACCATTGATGGTGAGGAGGTCGAGGACGTAAATGAATTCATATCTGGGTAGTATAATAGGAAGAAACGGTGGTACAGAAATAGATATTGATGCAAGGATAAAGGCGGCACGTGATGCTTTTATTATGCTAAATCGAGTATGGACAGCAGCAAACATCAAAACAAAAACGAAGCTCAGGCTATTTAGAACAAATGTAAAAACCGTGCTACTATATGGGTCGGAGACGTGGAAACAATCCAAAAAATGCGTAACAAAACTGCAAACATTCATAAACAAATGCCAGCGGAAGATATGCAAGATCTTTTGGCCAAATAGAATTTCAAATGAGGAATTATGGAAAAACACGAATGAAGAACCAATTGAAAAAACTATAAGGAGACGTAAATGGAACTGGATAGGACACACACTTAGAAAAACAAATCAGAGTATAATAAAGCAAGCGTTCACGTATAATGTTGCGGGAAAGAGAAAATTGGGCCGTCCAAAACACTCATGGAAACGAACAGTACAAAAAGAACTCGACCTAATTGGAATAACATGGAATGAAGTAAATAGAATAGCAAGAGATAAGAGGAAATGGAAGGAATTCATAGAAAAAGTGATAACAGAAGACAGTGGCCAGGAATAGCCATCCTGCCCCAAATCATCTAGGCTGTGAAACACCGTAAGATGCCCTTTGCTCCACCAAGGAGCTACAGGATAATCAATCAAATAAACATATGAAAAGTCATTCCTAACAGCCGCCGGCTATTAAAAATGATCAACAGCCACCGACCGTTACGGAGTACATGATTTTAAACAACAACGTCATTCATAACAGCTCCTGGCCATAAAGGATCATAACGTCCATCGGCCGTTAAGCATCACGTGATTTTTAAATTCTGTTTAATAAATTGTCCTTTGATTGATGCATGACGGGAAATTGACGGGCAGACGTGAATAACATCAGCGGCAATAAATGCTCTTTGGGCTTTTTAATTGGTATATGGCTCCCATCAATGCAGCCTATCACACCTAAAACATTTTCAATGATCAAAGGTGTTTTAAATAACATGCCAAAGCATTTAAAGTGGGAAAACCTACTAGGAAAATCATTTATTTCTTTAAAACTGCGCGTAATTGGATGCAATCTTGTTGTTGATGACCACCAAACAAGTTTATATTGCTCATTTACTAAAAGCAGTCTTTTGCAAACTCTATTCAATACATCCCAACAAGTCGATTTGCTTATTTCAAATCTTTCCGCAACCAAACTATAGAATTAATATTATTCATGCGATTAATTAATTAGTAAATTATACTATAGACAAGCAATCCAGTGAGACAAATGTCTCATTTAAAAAAACAAAAAAGACAGTTTTTCAAATAGAACGCGTATTAAATAAAAACTGTACCCAGACCTGGAAGGTGTCAAAGTGGTTGCCTAACCGATCGACGTTTTAAGGCGCAGAGGGTCGCAGCTCCGTTTGGCTGCTGAAACATTTTTATTTAATACGCTTTCTATTTGAAAAACGGTCTTTTTTGCGATTTCTCGAAAACCGGAAGTGTCACGTGACTGAAATTCGGTTCCTGAGCTGACATGACCATTCCAAACATATAACTTTAATAACTTTTTTCTCTATCTCTTACGGTTTGGCTGCTGAAACAGCGTCCCAGACGGACAGACGGACGGACAAGTCTATTAGATAGAGGATTATATAGATACTACCGAAAACTTTCTAAATTTAGTATACATCATACAGCAATCATCCCTTGTTTTGGCAAAGGTAATTCAGGATGCCCAGTTGTTATTATCTGTCACAGCGTGTAATTTTGCAAAAGATCTTCAAATGTGCTAGGAAACATTCAGAAATGTTTGAATTGCTGATCTGTAATTCTCAGGACAGTATGTTCAGCATAACTTTCAATTTTTTCCAAGCCATCAGTTTGTCGTCCTCATCATCATCAAAAATAATATCTTTCCCATAATTAACAATAAAATTTAACAATGTATTAATACTCATTTCTCGAAAAGTTGAGGTTAGGTTTTGACAAACAAATAAAATAACAGCAATCAGCAGATACTTAGCGTGCATTCGTTTACTGTTATACAAATCGGTTTCATTGGAGGTCATGTGACCAACATCTGTTAACTCCGTGCTCTGCTCTTTCATATAAATACCGAACACAGCATTAGAATCCCAAGGTCGCCACTGTTAAGAAGACAGCGGTATTGTCAAATTCCTGGTTAATCTGTAGAAGCAAAATCAAGAGACTGAATAGGCCTCATGATAGCCTCATGAGAGCCGGCCTAAATATTGAAATTAGTATGCGAAATTGAGCTAAAAGAAGCATTCTTACCAACGGTTTTCATGGCCGATTGTGCAGAAAACATCGCCGCAGCGGTTTTCATTCAGTAAAAGACGCAGGGCAGTCAGCCAAGCTGTTTGTGCCCGTTATCGAAAAACCAACGTGCTAGCAGCTGTCATTTGTTTAAAAACAAGTCCGTCTTCAGCTTACCCAACTGTTAGATCCGCAAGGCGTATTTCGTGAAAAATAAATACTAATCGAGCGATTCCACTGCTTTCCAGTGGCCTACTCGGAATCGAATTCCTGCTAACATGCTGCGATAAACCTGAGTTCTTTTGCTACAATATTTAAATATAAGGTGGTCCGAAAGAAGGTGCTAGATGCAATAACGCGCTGTGAAATTAAATTGAAATGGGGCGTTACACTGTCATTATTAAAATTCTGGTATTTATGGGCACCCAACCTGTTCAGTAAACACAAAAACATAATTTTTTTGAAGTTATCATATGCATACAATTTTTGTACTTAGGATTCTGTATTTTATTTTGCAGAGATTTCCGCAACTGCATAAAGAGGGTTTGATTTCAAAATGACTACCTATCAATGACAATTAATATTTCTCATTATTTCAGTATCAAAGTAGATATTTTTCCAAAAATTTCTTGTAAAATATAATAAAAAATACCTATTAATAGTATTTGTATAATATCGTTAAAAGTAGTTATTCATAACATTTATCACAGATGCTAAGTAAATGTCACACCCTTAACCTATTGGTTTTAGTAACTTTTTGTAAGTACATTCCTAGACAAAGATAAGTTTTGAAAGTACACTCATGAACTTTTCAAAATCAAAGGCGATTTTATTTTTATGTTTGCTGAACGAACTATATCTGTAAATAATAATAATAAACTAAGTTTTTGGACACCCCTCATATAACTTTTTTTAAGTTATTTTGGAAATTCGTTTATTTAAAATGTTATCAAAATGTTAAACACCCATGAAAAAAGCTGGACGTGTGTAACGAGATATAAAAACCACTATTAAATCAAAATAATACAGCACTAATTATTTATTTCATTTTTTTCGGCCGATTTTGATTCACTAGAATTCGTTTCGCCGGATAATTATTTCACCGAATTCCGTTACGTCAAAGTACTGTGTCTCGTTCTAGTCTGTTTAGGTTAGTTGCAGTCTTTGATAAATTTTTTTCACAACCATGGCTGGTGTTCGCACGATCAGCATAGTCAAAAGATTTCCGGCGAATCGAATCCGGCGTGATGAATTCCGGTGTTTTAATAACAATGTGTTTACTACATAAATGAACACTTTATTTAAATATATAAAATATGGTGCACAGAAACTATAATAGGTATTATTTCATTTTGGCACGATAATCTCGTTTATTGGCCCTTGATAGCAGGCGTAATATGGCTCTTATGGACTGAGGGCGTATAAAGTTGCTAAATAGTGTAAAAAACACCAACAATGTAGTATAGCAACACCAACAATCTGCATAGAATCTGTAGGAGATCAAAAATTCACAACAACAGCACAACGATGTAATAGTCTGTAGCCAAAATACTGAATCCTTGAATTGTATTCATTTTAAGAACTAAAATAAAAAGTATGTACCACGTGTATAATCACTATTATAGCCCTCGGAGAAATTAAAAGATAGCCGCTTCGCATTGCGCTTTAAACATTTGCTCATAATCTATTGATTACGCCCGGGTGGTGTAGCTTGAGCAAGCATCCACGTTCAATCAGTAGAGTTAAGCAACGCTCTTTCTGGTCAGAACTTGGATGGGAGTTCCACGGCTGCATCTCTCGGCGCCTCGTGGTACGGCTGCCATGGAAATAGTTGGTCCCAGATGTCATAATAACATCATGACAGTCGTTGGTGGGGTTGGAAGTCCCAATAAAATGTACAGTGACACCTATAATTGGCCTAACGGCTGTTGGCTGAGTGCGAAATAAAATGAAAAAAAATATAAATAAATAACTAACTATCATGGGGCGTAAGAAGGCGTTTATTGCCAGCGGTGCTAAAATTAGGTGCCAAACGCCATAAATGCCAGTTATGCACGAGATGCACACAACATTTTATATACGAGGATCATTTTGTATCAAATTATTGACGCGTTTGCGATGTTCATCGTCTATGGCAGTGATTCAACGTCCGCTGCGTTTTTTGTCATCAATTACGGCTTTTCTATGCTCGTAACCACGAAATTTTATCACCCATCGATTCACAGTAGTCCTATCAACAGTATCGTCACCATAAATGGCCTTTATCAGCGATGAATGTCAGTAGGAATCACGGTTTCAGCAGTTAAAGATAATCGTGCACGGTTTAACTCACGTTGACATAACACGAGAACACGTTTCCATACTTCCACTACTAAAAAATGAACTGGTGAACGAAACTCCTTCAAAATTGCACATAGAGGAGGGATGTAACTTTCAAATACAACCATGCTTGTCTCTGTAGGTCATTTCGTTCGCATTCTACAAGCATGTGTGCATTACATTTCAGCCCACGCTCATACGACCGGGCGAAATTGGTCACTTAATAGCCTATTTTTGAGGACATAATGTGTCATTTTACGACCTTAGTGTCTTGCGTGTCAGTTTGACAAACAATCACAGGTTGGCAAAATTTATAAAAATTACAAATCTGCTTTAATTATGAATATTTTGGTCTGTACATAAAATGCTGTATGCACCTCGTGCATAACTAGCGTTTATGGCTCCTGTCATATTAGAGCCTGCGATTAATTTTATGCCACGGTCTATAAACGCGTTCTTATACCCTTGGTACATAAATAACTATTTTGTTGAGACTGGAATATTCAGAATTAAAAGCTGATTTATAATTTTTATAAATGTTAACAACGTATGATGTCACTAATTGACAGTGGTTGTCAAACTGACAAACAAGACACTAAGCAGGCCTGTAAAGTACTTTATGGCCCTTGGGGTATAGAGTGATACGTTATGACCTCAAAAACAGGATATGAAGTGACCAATTTTGCCTGGTTGTACACTTGCAATCATTGAAAATGAACGGGTTATGCATTTCAAATTGACTTAACCGACGTTTTTGCAATTGCGTGCAACGTTATTTAATTATTACGATGGGTAGAGAGTTAGAACAACACGATTCAACTTTAGAGATTAGGGGAGTGCAGAAACTTAATCAACTACTGTAATATTGGTTGTATAGCCCTGTTCATTTTCAATGATTCTTTGTGTATGTAAAATATATTAAATTTGGACGAAAGAAAAACTAACTAAAGTACGTTTTTTTTCTATAATAACTGTCAAAGTGTTACAATGTTGGTAGATATGTGATTAAAACGCTAGGAAATTTTTATACCTCATGTTGGTCGAACTTTTTTCAAAATTATGGTTATGTGTCAATTTTAAATGTCAAAGTTTCTTAATTTGAACTCTTGACAGATTTCTTTAATTTTGCAAACGTTCATTATGTTTAATAATTAATAAATTTGCAATATTTTACTATGCTGTTCGTGTTATCCACTATTATGACATATCTGTCAAAATGACAATCATCTTTTTAGTGGAAAAAAAGAACTAAATATTTATGTACCAACATTATTAAAACTAGGGACCCTGCAGGAATGCAACTTATCCCCTAGAAAGTTGACCTTGAAAATTATTATAGAAAAAAAATTAACTTTACAAGTAAAGTAACATCTTTAGGTGTAAAAAATAAAAATCGTTGAAACTTGAGAATGCAGAGGGATTCTAACGTTTTAACCAGAAAATGTCAATTTTTAAACTGTACTTAGACATAGGGGGTCGCCAATTTAGAGCTAATGAATTCGAGTCGCCTCAAAAAGGTTGAGAAACACTGATATAGACGATGAATAATAACTTGAAAACAATAGTTGATATCTTGATGCTCCCTAAAGCAACACATTGATCCATTTAACAAGCATTTATTTTATTTATTGCCACTAGATGACAGCTCGGATGGAGAGCACGACTGGCGACGTCAAGAACGCAGTTCTTGCGACACTTTGGACCAGTCGGGTGCACACGAGGGCCGCCGCAGCAGCAGGAGTGCACGCAAGACAGCAAGGCAAGCTCAGCTCAAACGGTACGTATCTTTCGTTTCCACTTGCTTGTAACAGTCTATCTCTGCTGTTTCGCAACAACACGACTGTCAGTAAAATGTAACCCCCTCAATGACTAACACAACCCACTAACTCTAGACACCGCATGGCTCAAGAGATACAACGAAAATTAGAAGAAACCGAAGTGAAAACGAGGGAGCTTGAGCAAAGGGGCGTGAAAGTCGAGAAGGCGCTTCGGGGAGAAGCTAGCGATATGCATAGCACCACCGAAGAGTCCGACCTGCTCAAGCAGTGGTTCGACCTCATGCGCGACCTCACCGAACTGAGGCGGTATGAGCGAGAACTGATGGTGCGGGCGCAGGAGCTCGAGCTCGAGGACAGGCACGCGAGGCTACAGCAGGAACTGAGAGAGAGATTGGATAATGGTAAGAGGAGGTTGGCGTCGGCTCGGGTGGTGCTTTAATTTTTTCTTTTTTTTGCAGAGGAGCATAAAACAAAAGAAGACATAAAAACGGAAAGCTTTATCATAAACGAAATGATGGAGATTGTCGCCAAGAGGGACTCGCTTATTGCTCTTCGAGAGGAAGACCGCTTAAGGTGCTTGTCCTATCGTAGAGGCTCTGCCCCTCAGCTTTCAGCAGTAGCGACGACTTTTGAAAGTTGCCATGTCACACCAAAATTTCGCTTTCCTCTCATTTCGTTGTTGTTTGTACTTTTTGCTTATGAGGTGTTGGTGTGTTGGATTAATTGGTTGTTTGAATCGTAATTGCTGGATTTTAGATGTTTTAAGCGGTTTTTAAAGTTATTTATTTCTAATTCTTGTTATTTATTGCACGTTGCATGTTACGTATCTAACTTCCCTCAGTACTACTTATTTAACAAAATTAAATCAAAACCTAATTATTTTACTAACACATTTGTAATTAACAACAGCAAGCTCTTCCTATTACTTCTAATGCAATATTTACACGCAAGTTAAAGTAGAGTGCAACTGCATTTGCAAGGCATGGCTTGTCATAGTTTTTCGATTAGGTAAGCAACCTCATGTAAATTACAGTGCATGCATACACAAATTTTGGTTGTTAATAGTTATTTCTGAATCTTATTTTTAAGAATGAGTCGAAGCGGGATTTCTATACGAATTATTGCGTTGGCCGGATTGAAATGCAAAGTATAAAATAAAATAAATTTTGATAAAAATACAAATATTACAGACAGGTCACTTATATATATATGGAAATCACGGTTCTCAGCTAGCTACAAATATCTGAAAAATTATTCAACCCACAATTAATTTTTTTATAAATCTGAAGGCCTACAATTTCCATGTAAAAACAATATTAAAAAAGTAGAGCGCTATTGTATATTATATTAAGATATACACGGAGTATAGGCCAAAAAGATGGTATCAAAACAGAAAAAGCTTCTTTAAATAAAAATTTACATTACATAATGCAAAAATTATAAATTACTTTAGAATCTGACAGTCCTTGGCTTGATTTTGTTGTAAAACACAAAATTGCAAACATTCTTACGGGCAAGCAGTTGGTTGTTTATTCACTCTCACCACTAGTGGCAAAAGTTGCAATTTTCACATAGGATACAACTTTCTCGTCTTTAAAATGCCACTTTTCGTTCTAGATAAATAAACTACTATTACTATGAACTATGAACTAAAAGTAAGCTTTAATTAGTCATCTTACAAACGAGGCTAATGAATTTATCTGAGTTACTTAGATGCGATAACGGCCGTATGTCGTTGAATATTTTTCATAACACCTACAAAAATTGAAATTTTAGAGCAATTTAAATGAAAAAATTAAATAGTATTAGCAACGGCTGTTAGAAAACTCGTCTTATCAGAGTCGCCTATAGAAAAAAATTACGTTTGGCAACTCTGAAATGTATTGTTGGTGACACTGTAAGTCTATGTCAAATTCGATGTTAGTAGGTTAGGTTTTGCGTCAGTTTTGACACAGACTGACGCGTCTGTTGCGTCAGTTTTGACACAGACTGACGCAACACCTAACCTGCTTCTAAATATTTTAAATTACGAATATTGTAACTATGAATAATATGTAACGCATATAATGTGTATTCTAATAAAAACGTTATCAAGTGGCCTTGCGTCAAATAGTAGTTTTTGAAAGTCATGTCGTAACTTTATTTCATCAATTGTGTATGCACACAACCTCACTTTTGACATAAAAACTATGTTGTTTAGTAGTAAAAATCATTTTACGGCAATTAAGTTGCAGTTCAGTTCTGAAAAGAACGATTTTACATAGAATAATGCACACACGAACAAAATAAATAACGCTTCTAAAAGGTAAACGTTATTTGACAGTTGACAACTGACAACTCAAGTGAACGAGCACTCTGAATTCTGGGTAGAGCGATGTAATAATCACCAACATGCAGTCGTAAGACAAAATCTAGTTCAAAGCCCTCTCGATAACGTTTTTATTTGAACGCACTGTATGAGGTTTGATCAATTAATGATGAGAATTTTGAATTTCACGTGCCAATTGTTTATTTTTTTACGTTGGTACTAATATCTGTGACGTACATGTCAATTGTCAGTCATATCGTACAAACAGTTTGTTTGGCAGCCAAGCATTGGCGATTTTGGTATTGTGAAAATGGCGGAACAAAGAATTTGCATCAAATTTTGCGTTAAAAATGGAATAAAGTGCAGTAAAGTGATGCAAATGTTGGAAAAGGTTATTGGCAAGAATGCAATGTTAAAACTAAGGGTTTGTAAACGGTACAAACATTTCTAAGAGGGTCATGAAGACATTGACGATGACAAGACAGTTGGGCGTCACCGATGATAATGTGGAAAAAATTAGGGATATTGTGCTTAGTAATCGCTGAATCACTATAAGGGAGGCTGCTGAGTAATTGGTATCCCATACGGCTCATGCGAAACAATTTATACTAAAGTTTTGGGCACGAAATGAGTGGCAGCCAAATTTGCTCAAAAATTGTTGAAATTTCAAAATCGTGTTCCATATGAGCACATATTTTGTGCATTGGAGCAAATGGATACCCGTAGTAGCGTTTTTATCTAAAAATACCTAGGTATGAAGGTGAATTAAATACAAGTATCTATTTAATTTCAAGTTATAAATGAATATAGGAACCTTACTTATTAAACCGTTATCTCAAGTTTGTCAAAACTAACAAATTTGCATGTTGTTCTGTGCATGTCTGTTTGCTCCATTTTTTGAACTGACCAATAGAAAATTTTCTCGTCACCATGTCTCCATTGCTTATATTATACAGGTACTCTATTTCATACAACCTCAAACAAAAGTATAATAGTATGTTGGTGGCACTGTACGTCTATGTCAAATTCGAGGTTAGCAGGTTAGATTTTCTATCAGTTTCTGTCAAAACTGACGCAAAACCTAACCTGCTAACCTCGAATTTGACATAGACTAACAGTGTCACCAATAATACATTTCAGTATTGCCAATGTTAAAATGTTACTGTTCTGTTATTTCTTAACGGCCTAGGCTGTTAAGGGGAACTTTTCAGTCAGGTTGACAGTTCTGTTATTGACAACCAACAAGTAGGTGTTATGAAAAAATTATTCACAAGCGATTAAATTTGGACACATTTTTAACCATGATTAAATGTTGACGTTTGAATTTTTGTCATCGCTAAACTGAGAGTAACCATGGTGATTACATATTACTATGGATATTAAGAAAATAATCACATATAATCTCATAAGAGCATTAATTCTTTCCGGAAATTTTTTGAGTGCGTTCCAACAACGTCGTATTAATTTGCCTGAGCGGGACGCGAGGGCAAATTAGAACGTTGCTGGAATGCACGAAAAATAATTTCCGGATATGAATGCAGATTCGGTAAGAAAATTGTAACGACACAAACCCTAAAAAGAAGTAATGTCTACCTACAAAAAATTTCCAAGAAATTTTGTTGTTATCTTGGTTACGGCTCGTGAACTAATTTTTCTATTGGTCATGAATGAATGTCGTACGATTTTCATTTAAAATTTTGAATATTTTGTACTTTTCTTGGTTGCAGAAAAAATAGTCAAGTACGTTTTTTTCCTATAACTGTCAAAGTGTTACAATGTAGGTAGATATGTGATTAAAACGCTAGGAAATTTTTATACATCGTGTTGGTAGAACTTTTTCAAAATTATGGTTATGTGTCAATTTTAAATGTCAAAGTTTCTTAATTTGAACTCTTGAATTTTTTTTTAACATGGAATCATCATCATCTATAATATAATTTTCCTTAATGTGTGTTTGTCTGTCTGTGGCACCACATAAAATCTCACGTTCCGGCTTCGCAGATGTTTATATTTGTTTTTAGCGGTCGGCTCGCAGCTTGGCCTTCGGCGTATCCTATTTCACATGTGCGCGTAGCGCGCTGTTTGCTTGTCATCAATAAAATCTGATAAAAAAAGAAAACCAACAAATATTTTAAATGCAAAAATGAAGCAAGCGATATTAAATTATGACATATCTGTCAAAATGACAATCATTTTTTTTTTAGTGGAAGAAAAGAACTAAAAGTCTATGTACCAACATTATTAAAACTAGGGACCCTGCAGGAATGCAACTTATCCTCTAGAAAGTTGACCTTGAAAATTATAGAAAAAAAATGTACTTTATGTATGATTCAGATTAAAAGTGACTCTGTTTGACTTGCAATTTTTGCGTTTGTTCAGCTACCCTGCACTTCGCATCGCAAATGCAAACAGAATTGCTTGTCAAACAAAGTGCCACTTTTAATCCTAATAAAACAATATACTATTTTTTTACTATAAACTGAAAATGGTTTTGTTAAAGATTGTTAAATTGGTATTGGCCTCCTATGAAAACTTATTTTGATGTGAAGCACACGTTACAAGTGAACTTGCTTGTGCTTGCGACACTGACACTCAATGCTATGAGGTTAGAACAAATTTGAAATGGGAAAATCCCTAGATCATGTAATTCATACATATGGAGAAATGCCAAATTATGTATTTATTGTTATTGAAAGTATTTACAGCGTACATACAGTCGAACTTCCATACCTCGAACTTCGATAATTCGAATTTCTCGATTACACAAATTTACGTCATGTTCCCGATCGAATTCCTATAGTTTCAGATACAAAAATCTCTCGATTATTCGAATTTCGATAACACGAAGTTTTCGGTACCTCGAAGCATTTTATCGTACCGCAGAGCAGAATTTTCTCTCTACTACTCGATTTTTACAAACAAACTTGCAGTTTGGCGTTAAGGACGGTTAATGAACTCGCTTCTTTGTACATATTTCAGAGAATTTGCTAAATTGCAGTACCTAAAATAAACATTTGTGACTGTAAATACAAGCTGTGTCGGCTTAAACATTTCTTGAGTAGTTTGGGATTAACGATAGGAGTTGTTTACGACGCTGGTTTCTCAAATTTCAAAGAATTAGCTAAATTTCAATATCTAAAATAAACAGCCACCTCATTTGTGATTGCGTAAGTACATGCAAGCTTGACCATTTCTTAAGTAGTTTCGGATTAGCGATAAGAGCTGTTTAGGACACTGGTTTCTCGAATTTCAAAGAATTTGCTAAGCTGCATTTTCTACTTTAAACATTTCCCTAGGAACGTTTTAGTTTTTCGTCAGATTGCATAGGAGCACGACATACGTACGTACATACATAATTATGGAGTCGCGCAAACGAAAATTAAAAACTTTAAGTATCAGTGAGAAAGTGCGTTTAATTCAGGAAGTGGAAAAAGGAGGAAAAAGAAAAAAGACATCGCAGAAGAGTTCGGTATCCCAGCTAACACTTTATCAACAATTTTGAAAAATAGGAATTTTATCATTACTGCCTCAGAAGAAAACTTCAGTTGTGGTGAAAGAAAACGGTTGAAAGAGTCCAGTTTCCCAAACTTAGAAGCAGCTATGGTGGAATGGTTTTGATGCGTTCGTAATCAAAATTTGCCAGTTTCGGGTCCCATCATTTTGCAGAAAGCCGAAGAATTTGCAAAAAAGTTAAAATACGACAATTTCAAGGCTAGTCAAGGATGGCTAGATAAATTTAAAAAAAGAAATGCAATTGTACAAAAAGAAATGTGTGGAGAAAGTGCGGACGTGTCGGAATCAGATTGTCAAAAGTGGTTGAAAGAAAACTTGGAAAAAATATTGGAACAATACAGTGCCGATAATGTTTTTAATGCCGATGAAACAGGCTTGTTTTTCAAATGTTTGCCCGATAAAACTTTAACTTTTTCTTCAGAAAAGTGTCATGGAGGAAAGCGTAGTAAGGAACGTGTAACAATTATGGTAGGTGCGAATATGTCCGGAACGGAAAAACTCGATTTGTTGTTAATCGGCAAGTCGGAGAAGCCCAGATGTTTTGCCAAAGTTAAAAGCCTGCCCATTGCATACAAATTCAATAAAAAATCGTGGATGACACGTATTCTTTACGAAGAGTGGCTCTACAAGTTAGACAGAAAATTTAAATCCCAGAAACTGTAAATCTTATTGTTGGTGGATAACTGCACAGCACATTCAAAAGATTTGCCGCGAAAACTTGACGCTGTTACAGTAATGTTTTTTCCTCCAAATTTAACATCAAAATTGCAGCCAATGGATCAAGGCATCATCAAAAATTTAAAACAAAAATATAGAAGGTGTATCGTATTGAAGACCATACAAGCATTTGAGAAAAAGGAAACGCCAAAAATTACGTTACTAGACTGTGTAAGAGAAATTGATAAAGCTTGGAGTGAAGTGACCCCAGCTACTATCGCGAATTGTTTTAAAAAAGCGGGATTCAGAAAAGCTGAAAATGAAATTGTCAGCGAAACAATGTGGGACGATGATGACGATTTGCCACTGTCGGTTTGGACAACTCTACAGAAACAGAGTGGCTTATTTACCGATTTTACTTTTGAAAACTACGTCGAAGTGGATAGCAATTTGCCAGTGGCAGAACATCCAAGTGACCAGGATATTGTGGAAATGGTTTTAAACCAAAACGAAGTGAGTGATGATGAAGATGATGGTGAAACTGATGCCGAAACCGTTTGTATTCCGAACACACGTGATGCTAGTGAAGCAGTGGATAAGTTATCGCTTTTCCTAAGTGCGCAAGAAAATGTGCCTAAAGAACTGTTTGCGTCTCTAAGAATGTTAGACAAATTTTGTGAAAAAATTCAGTACCAGAGTAAGAAACAACAAAAAATTTCTGATTATTTTTTTTGAAACAAATTAATACATTCCTGTGTAAATGTATGCACACATAATGTATGATAGATGTATGTACATATAATCTGTGTAGTGTGTACCTAGGTACGTTTCGCTTGTGTATACAATAAATGTATAAATTTATTTAATTTTTAAGTAATTTTGTTCTATGTACATATAATAAATAATATTACACATTTAAATGGCATACACATTTTTTTCGAAAATTCGTTAAGTCGAATTTTCGATATCTCGAATTTGTGTTTCTACCCCTACCACTTCGAGTTAAAGAGGTTTGACTGTACATCAAACAAGTAGAGACTCTCATTCCAAATGTTGAAACCTGTCTAGAGTGCCTGGGGCGGTGACTCGGGGGGTATTTCTAAGCTTGACTATCAGATGGCAGCACAAAATTCTACCAATCAGAGCCAGTTACTAGCAATGCTGCCAATCATATGTGACAAAGTAGTGGCGCCATTGGCGCCATCTGTTAGTACTATCGGAAAGTACCCCCCAGGAGCCGTTTAAGGCCATCCTAACCGACAGTGAGTGTCTCTAATTGTTTGATTTATGTACGCTGGTATTTATTTGCATAGGTTTTTTTCTGAAATGTGTTTTTTCACAGTTACACTTTTTGTTTTTATAAATGAAAGGTGATCAATGGAAGTTGTAATTGTTGGAATTGTTTTCGGTATGGGATAATTTCTCTTACTTCTGTCCACAAGTGGCTCCTACAATATCCTCCTCGGCGACATTAGTTATGAATCCTACAGATATAAAAGGAAAACGTAAAATAGTGGACCAAAACGGCAGACCTACCTTTATTTGAATTATCTTTATATATATAATTCTTCTGTACGTGTGTATGTAACTGAACTCCTCCTAAACGGCTGGACTGATTTTGATGAAATTTTGTGTGTGTGTTTGAGTGGGTCCCTGGATGGTTTAGATTCACAATTGGACTCTGTAGGTGGCGCTGCAATCGGGTTCTAGGATTTTTTTATTTTATTTTTGACGAATTTCTTTGTTTTAATTTTTTTAAAGATTTCTCGCATATCAGAACATATAACCCCAAAATTTCACCCCCCACCACCCCCCAATATGTTTTAAAATGAAAATCGAAAAAACGTTTGCTGAACCCGCTAATAGTAGGCAGCGGGCAGGACGTCTGTCGGGTCCGCTAATAGCAGGCACCGGGCAGGACCTCTGTCGGGTCCGCTAATAGCAGGCACCGGGCAGGACGTCTGTCGGGTCCGCTAAATAGCAAGCAGCGGGCAGGACAACGTCTGTCGGGTCCGCTAGTATAGGATAAAATTATGAACAGTCAAACAAACTTAGTTTGAGTTTAGAGCGCCACCTACTGCATTTTTTTTTTAAATTTAGTATAAGGCCTTCCTGGAACTGCCAAGGCATTACTTCAGGAAGAATGGTAATTCACAACTTCTATAAAGTACCGTCACTTGGAGTATTATGAAATATTTTTTATAATTGCTTGTATTTCCAACAAAAATTAAGTTTCTTTTTTTGTGAGGTTATAATGCAAGTATGCAGTAAGTATAGTCTGTTCAGTAAACATAAAAACATAAAGTGGCCTTTAATTTCTATAATTTCATAAGTGTACTTCCAAAATTCATCTTTGTGTGGGAATGTACTTACAAAAAGTTACTAAAACAAATAGGTTAGGGGTGTGATTTTATTTATCAACTGTCATAAATGATATAACTAACTACTTTTAAGGATGTTAAACAAATACTATTAATGTAGTGTTTAGTACTAGGTACTTTTATTACATTTTATAAAAGTTCAGGCAAGAATTTCTAGAAAAATATCTACTTTGATACTAAAATAATAAGATTTATGAACTGTCATTGATTGTCATTTTTAAATTCAAAGTCGCCTTTATGCAGGTGTGGAAACCTTTGCAAAACAAAATACAGAATTCCTAGCACAAAAATTGTATGTATATGTATGTTGGCGGCACTGTACGTCTATGTCAAATTCGAGGTTATCAGGTTAGGTTTTGCGTCAGTTTTGACAGAAACTGATACAAAATCTAACCTGCTAACCTCGAATTTGACAGAAACTGACACAAAATCTAACCTGCTAACCTCGAATTTGACATAGACGTACAGTGCCACCAACATACTATTATACTTTTGTTTGGGGTTATATGAAATAGAGTACCTGTATAATACCGAGTGACTATAAATGATTGAATTTTTTTTTATTAGGTTGGCACTGTTTATATTGGTGGAACTGTAAGTCTATGTCAAATGCGAGGTTAGCAGGTTAGCTTTTGCGTCAGTTTTGACATAGAATGACGCAAAACCTAACCTGCGAACATTGAATTTGACATAGACTTACAGTGCCACCAATATAAACAGTGCCAACCTAAGAAAAAAAATTTCAATCATTTATAGTCACCCGGTATAAGGAGACATGGTGACAACAAGAAAATTTTCTATTGGTCAGTTAAAAAAATGGAGCAAACAGACATGCGCAGAAGAACATGCAAATTTGTTAGTTTTGACAAACTTAAGATAACGGTTTAATAAGTAAGGTTTCTATATTCATTTATACCTTCAAATTAAATAGATACTTGTATTTAATTCACCTTCATACCTAAGCATTTTTAAATAAAAACGCTACTGCGGATATCCATTTGCTCCAATGCACAAAATATGTGTTGATATGGAACACGATTTTGAAATTTCAAAAATTTTTGAGCAAATTTGGCTGCCACTCATTTCGTGCCCAAAACTTTAGTATAAATTGTTTCGCATGAGCCGTATGGGATACCAATTTCCCAGCAGCCTCCCTTATAGTGATTCGGCGATTACTAAGCACAATATCCCTAATTTTTTCCACATTATCATCGATGGTTGATGTGCTAGGATGCTCAACTGTCTTGTCATCGTCAATGTCTTCATGACCCTCTTAGAAATGTTTGTACCCCTTGGTTTTGACATTGCATTCTTGCCAAAAACCTTCTCCAACATTTGCACCACTTTACTGCACTTTATTCCATTTTTAACACAAAATTTGATGCAAATTCTGTGTTCCGCCATTTTCACAATACCAAAATCGCCAACGCTTGGCTGCCAAACACAAACTGTTTGTACGATATTACCGACAATTGACATGTACGTCCACAGACAGTAGTACCAAAGTAAAAAAATAACAATTGGCACGTGAAATTCAAAATTCTCGTCATTAATTGATCAAACCTCATACAGTGCGTTCAAATAAAAACGTTATCAAGAGGGCTTTGAACTAGATTTTGTCTTACGACTGCATGTTGGTGATTATTACATTGCTCTACCCAGAATTCAGAGTGCTCGTTCACTTGAGTTGTCAGTTGTCAACTGTCAAATAACGTTTACCTTTTAGAAGCGTTATTTATTTTGTTCGTGTGTGCATTATTCGGTGTAAAATCGTTCATTTCGGAACTGAACTGCAACTTAATTGTCGTAAAATGATTTTTACTACTAAACAACATAGTTTTTATGTCAAAAGTGAGGTTGTGTGCATACACAATTGATGAAATAAAGTCCCATCTCGCGGTATTAAGTTACTTTTTCATTTATTACCAATACTAAGGTAGACAGAGTTTAGCCTTCTTCCACATATCTGGAAATATCCCTCACTCGACGATTAAGTCATAATCTCCATGGCTTATCTTGCTGGCCGTCCACACAACCTTTGTCTGGACTGAATGCTTTTTTCGTTTCTTTCTTGTATTGCTCATTTTCGTTTCTTGCTTGTAATTTTAGCTACTCACAATGTGTCCATTTGGGTCCATAAATATTCAAAAAACAATACAAACCTTTCCCCATTGTTGATCAGATCCAGTCCTGCTTCCGGTTCCTGTTTTTATTTTAGTTTAATGTCAATTCTGTCAATCTGAAAGTCACTTTGAACCCAACGTGTAGGTAGTGCAAGCAGCCAACCAAAGCACTATGTAAATCGCTAGTACAATCTGTGAATTTGGATCTCAAATGTTAATTTTTTTAGATAATGAGAACAATTCTTGGTTGTCAGGTAAAAATCCACCATGAAGCCTCTAAACGCCAGAAATTACCCCTGGTGACAAAATATTCCCCTAAATTTCGGGAATTTCTCCCTAAGTTGGCAGCACTGCTGCAGAAACTTGACGTAAATATTGATAACCTGCGCGGAAGAAAGTTTTTTCGGTCAGTCTTTCTTGATCTCCAGGTATATTTGTATTCTCCAGCTCCACCCAAGCATTGCCGTGTTCCGTATATATTTTATCTGCATTTATTGGTATCGGTTAGTCAGGATGCTTTGTTCACCATTTTCTTATTTGGCTCGCTCATTATTATTCCCATATTTCTTTTCCTTGCTGGCAAGTTTACTAGCAAAAAACTTTCAATTGTCGTTTGTTTGTCTAACCTGTTATATAACCCTTTTTCGAACGGTTATTACAATTAGTAAATTGGATATCTACCCTATTGCTTAGTTAACAGAAGTAGTATCGAGAATAATGTATTAAACACTTACCTTGTTGCTGTGTATTTTCTATCAGCTCCTAACTGATTGGCAGTCGTCAAACACCTCCCTTGAGTTGTTGAAGACCCAAAATAGCTCGTAGCTCTCGTACCTCTTAATACCTTGATAAACGGTAGTACAGCATGCCACAATCACTCTCACTTTCACTTACTGATGGTTTAAGTACCAATTACCACTTCAAATGGTTTCAAACAATCTTGAAATTATAATATGAATAATAATTATGACCTTTGGTCAAATTTTGAACGTGAAGAAGGCTATCTTGCTATCACGTACCAAATATACAATATTACTCTCACAATTAAAGGAAAGTTAGCCCTTTAACGTGTCTTATTAAATGTAGATTATTCAAAATTTAAAAAGTTTTTTCACTTGCAGTAAACAACTCCCTGGTTGCCTATTGCTACTACCACCAGTAATCTATCACCAACTTTTATAACATGATACCCTTTAGATATTTGGATATTAATATTGAATTAATTAAGCATCCACACAGCATGCTACATTACAAATCTTATGGGATTTAAAATAATTTGCAAGCGACGGCATAATTCAAATTTGTAACGGGTGTTCAAAAAGTCTTTACGTCCTGGGCGGCTGTGGAAATTCAAACTGTAAATCTATGTCAAATTTGATGTTAGTATGTTAAGTTTTCCGTCAGTTTTAACACAGACTGACGCAAAACCTAACCTGATAACCTCGAATTTGACATAGACTTAGAGTACCACCAACATATTATTCATAAGTTTGAATTTTCCTAGCCGTTCAGGACGTAAAGACGTTTTGAACGCCCTTTAGTTTATGCATGTGGACCTGAAAAGGAAAGTAATAACGTTACTAACCAAAAACAGTGCATTATTGCGATAATAAACAACATTTATAGAGCAAATTCGCTTTAGTTTAATGTAGAGATTCAATCTTTGACATTTCTTGGTAGCAGTATAGTACCCCGTATTGATGTGGTTTTAAGCCACTGCAGGCTTCATTATGCTTCGACCGTAATCAGTTGCATGTTCTTTATGTAGATCAACTTCAGGTTAATTTAGATAATTTTCTGTTTTATGCTGAATTAAACATTTGTAACCACTTACAGGATCAAGGCTGATACTTATAACAAGAGCTAGTTACATGGCTAGTAAAAAGTTAACAAATCAAATCCAAGGTACAAATAACAATAACAAATACAGTCTAGACGCTAATAAACATAGCAAACTGCTTGCTACAGCATAGCTTGATCAATAGTATTTTTAAAAATCGCATTTTTTAAATTCTGCAAAAATTTACTAATATCTGAAATCGGTGTTTTTTTGAGCCGCACATCCTTTTTTTATGCAAAATGAAATTGCCTAAACCAATGTGTAAGTATTTCCACTAATACAGAAACTTACATGTTTTTTATGATGGTAAAATCGCTTGACTTATTAGAAACATTACTGGTACAAGTGATTTTTTTAAAAACTATTGCAGCAGGCCCTGGATAGCCTGAATCAGTTGGCAGTACTGAAGTGGATTGTCAGTCTATGTCGAATTCGAGATTTGCAGGTTAAGTTTTGCGTCAGTGTGTGTCAAATGACAAACAAAACCTAACCTACTAACCTCGAATTTGACATAGACTGACAATGCACTTCAGTACTGCCAACTGGTTTTGACTATCCGGGGCCTGCTGCACTTCAGTTTTTAAAAAATCAAAATGTAGATTTACATTCAGTCATAAAACATCAGATTGACACAAAATATAATGAAATTGAACCAAGTAGTACGACTAACAAAATTATAACCTCACATTAACATTAACTACCGTAAAACGTCATCCATACGAAATTTGTTGTGATAATTTTATGGTTGAGCATTTTTAAAAAGGTGTGTTTTTTATGTAATTCTGTAGGAAATGGACACTTGTAGTTGCTTTGAAAGTTGAGCAGCACATTTTTAATGGTTTAATAACAGTTTGTTCAAGAGTTTGTTTACATTTAATGAATGAAACTGTCCTATCGAAGCTGCTGTTCAGCAATTCTTCAAGCAATTAGTGCTGCAGCATTCCCAAACTCAACCTTTTTAGAAACTTTCCACTATAATTTGTCATGTTGCATGTTTATAAAAATCATTATTTGTTATCTTTTAAAGGCACGACGTTTAATAAATAACACATTATAAAACAACTAAACAAAACAAAAGTAACTTCTAAATGATGTACGTCTTATTTCAGGTATTCAGAAGAAGATCGTGATTTTGAAGAACAAATGCTTGCAAAGGGCCTGAGGCTGACGCCTCTCCAAAAAAACCCCGATAAATGAAGTTGTTGATTATTGTACTTGTTCATGTTATTTAATTTAGTATCTCGCTAACTCTAATAATTGTGTATTAACAAAATTACTCTTTTTATTAAGTAGTCACTTTAGATGTACTGTATTTATTTCCCGATAGTTAAACTTTGCATATTTTAAGACACGAACACAGAACAAACAAGGTGCAAACGTTGAAAAGGTGGACTTGTATCCGCGTTTCTTATGATTCTTGTGCAATTTTTTACTTTAGTAAGACTTTCGATTTTAATGGAATTGTGTTCAGGAATTCGAGTAAAGGAATGATCGGCGATCCGTCTGACTGTGAACATAGGTACGATTAACTTTTTAGTTTTTTCGTTTATAGTGTCGTGCAAATTGGAACTTCCATTGGATTAAAGGCGCTACATTAATTTGGAAGACATTATGCGTTTGTATGCCTAATATTACTTAATGTGTCAGTCGTACTAAAATTGTAATTAGGTATTTTTAAGTTTTAATACTAGTCCTGCATTTGTTATTATTTTTTCGTAATTATTGCATCACTTTTTAAGTCCTGCAGTTTATATGAACGGTTATATAGATTTGTGATTCATGAAATGTATTTTTGGATAAAGAAATGAAATTATTGTACATAAACATTTATTTTGTGAATGCAATTATTTAAGTGTTGTCTTTTTGTGTGACATTAATAAAAAATGCTTTTATACATTTCTACACTGTTTTTCTGGTTTGTGAAGGAATTAAGCGACTGTGAAGTTCAATTTCAATGTAATTACATGAGTTCTTGTTCGACTTTTGCACAGTAAGGACCTACCGAAGCTCCGAGTGTGATCAGTTAAAGTGAGTAAAGTGTCAAGTGGTGACTGTACGGTCAAGCCTCATGATAGTGTTTATTTTTAAATAACAAAAGAACAATAATTCATCAAGTGAGTAGAATTTAAACAAAATGGGCCGCCATGTACGGCGTGCCAAATTTGGGTACACATTTTCCACCAAATGCACAAATGTAATTCGATCAAGTACCGAGTAGTTGTATATACCAACAGACCATACCAGTGCAATATCAACAGCCACCTCAGTTATCAATACAACCAATGTACCAATCGTCTCAGCTGCGCAACTCTCTTCATATGCAAACTTCGCAACCATCGCATACTACGAGCCAGCAAGACGGAAGGACGCCAATGTAAACAAGTGGAGAACAGGAATGGCAAACACAAACTCCAAGAAAATAAAAACGCCACAGTACGGAACAATTACGCACAAAGCAACAAAAGTTAACCGACTATTGGTTAGATGCCTACGTCACAAGACATACGAGCAACGACTGGAAGAACTTGGCCTGACTTCACTAGAGCAGCGCAGGCAGCTATGATATGCACGCATCAGCTTCTAGCTGCTAGTGCATCATTAATAATAATAATAATAATAATGCTCCCCAAACATCAAACATGTATGAGGCACTGTCAGACAGCGAAGACAGGCAAGACAACAATGGAGTACCGCAAGAGGTAAAACCACCGCCTATATTTGTCTACGGAGTTAACAGCTTAAAACCTCTAACAGACATGCTATAGTCTGTTTTTTTGCTTTATGATTCAGAGCAGGCTTTGCATTTATATTATTTTAGCAGTGTACAACAGTTTAGTTACAAAATATATCTAATGTCAAAATCAAGGTAACCGGGATTGACAATTCCGTAAAGCGTGATAAATGCCACGGAAAAGCAGGTTTAATAGTAAAACGTTTTACTAATATTAAAGATATCAATGGTAGATTAAGTAAAACAGCCACCAATGGAAGGGTTGGTCAAATATTTGATCTAAGTATTGAGAATTTAACAGATATCAAAGAGCATATAATGAGAAGAGACTCAGCGCTGGGACGTATTAGCGTATAGCTTAAAATCTCCCGCCCGCTAGGCTCCCAGGTCTTATCCCTCTGGCGGGAGGGATCCCAGTTAAACAGCTCAGAGCAAAACCATGAATCTAGAATTCGTTGGTTTAAACTGCAGTGCGGTGTTGCCAAGGTTAACACAACCTTCGAACGATAATAACTTGGGTTACAAAATGCCAATTTTATAAGTACATAATTCCTAATACGTTTACATCAACCGTTGCTTTGAAGTATAGCAATTATTTGTATTTATCGTGGTTTTTGTTTGTATACCTATTTCTTTGTAATTGCAATCGCAAAACAAACTAAAGCACACTATAATGCGAAATACACGCGAAATATGCGTTGCCACGTTTGCGATTTGTGGATTTATATTATAAAGTTAAGGGCATTTAAAATCTCTTAAAGGGTTACTGTAACCTCATGTCGTCAAACGTTTCCACTGAACATCTGGATCCTATTGAGGTCAAGCTGTCTTGCATACAATGCTTTGGGTTGCACGAGCCGCTCGCCTTGTCTCGCCCAAGCGTTTAAATGACAAGAAATGTTTATTTATGACTCTGTAAATGTAAACAGTAATCTAGAATAAGATAATTGTGTGTCATTACATGAAAGTCGTCATTTTTAACGAAAAATCGTGAAGATGGTAACACTTTTTTTAACGCAAAATCCTGAAAAACAACACTTTTTTAAACTAATTATTTGATTGAAATTGTGAATTGTCAATTTGACAGTTGAAAATTCTGAAGTCCTTTTCGACACAATTTTGAGTTACAAGAGATCACTATGCAATAAATAACATGTACAGTCGGCGCCTTAGAAATTGAAACAATACTATGATATATTTTGCTTGTATTTTTAAGTGCAGAAACTGGGCTTTTGTAGTTGTGATGGTTTTTATTGTTATGTCAGATTTTTTATTGTTTGTCAAATATGAAATGACAGCTCACATTAATGAAGTAATCACAGCAAAAAAATAATAATAACTTAAATATTACAACACATGTTACGTGTCCCGCTTTCTAAGGCGCCGACACGTATGAAAGCAACTATTTTTCACTCATTTTCTTGCGTTAATCGCACTGCAAATTCATGAAAAAAAGTATGACTTCCAAAACTAGTTGCACACATAACTATTTAAATTTTTTTATTTGAATAAGTTTCAACGCTCACACTGACAGTCATAAAACGAAATTTGTCTTCAAATTTTACTGCTAACTTTAATAAACCTACGTCTACTGTTTTTGTAAATTAAAATGCGAATAATTAATTTTTCGTTGACCGCTTGTTAATTCCTAAAAAAGGATGGATTAATAGATGTCATTAATACACTGTTTTTGATTAATACACTCTTTTTCAATAATTAACTGTTTTTGTGATTTTGACGTTTTGATGATATTTTGCATGAAGGTTAGTTGTGTTAATCAAATTTTTCACCACAAAAAAGATTTTGTGGCCAACGAAAAAAATGTGTAATCAACTCGTTTGTTAATGGGCGATTAATAATCTCAACTATTAAAGGCACTCACATCGCTCGTTCGTGCTTTAAACAGTTTCGATTATTAATCGCCTTCATTAACACACTTGTTGGTTAAATAACTATTCCCACAACAGTTATACAAAAAGTTGGCCAATGGTATGTTTTAATAAAAAAAGTGTTACGAATACAAGAAAAAATTAAGTAGTTCCAAAGAGCATATATATGCTCTTTGGTAGTTCTTTATTTATTAGCTGTAACTCGCTAGAACGGGTAGGTCAGTATCTATAAATAAATACGAGAACCGAGACAAATTGTACTTCTGGCTAAAAGAGGTACTCTGTTCTTTGCTTTTGGGTTACCCATAAATACTTCAAACTTTGTAGTTTGTAAAGAAACATGTGATCTTTACAACAAAATGAATTAGGAAATTAGGACAAGTAATTTGATTTTAGTTTAGTTCAGAACAAGCTAGCTGATGGTACAGTACCGTACAGTTTAGTAAGATCTGGATTTAAATCCTGTATTCAACGTATTTACGTATTGAGATTGTGTTTTCAGTATTCTTCGGTTTAATAATTGGTGCGACGCAAGTCATAATAATAACTTTTCAATGGCTCCTTTAACATGTGCCTATTTTGGTTGTTTGCGAAATCGCAAACAAGACTGCGATTTAAGTTTCTTTCGTTTTCCGAAAGATACCTGCAGAGGTGGGAAGTGGTTAACTAATTGTGGAAATCTGAATCTTTATAAACTCTCTTCTGAACAATTACGTGAAAAGCGAATTTGTGCCGTGCATTTTAGTGAACACCATTTTATGAATTCATTAAAAAATAAATTAGTTTTTGATGCAATTCCGTTGCATTACAAAACGAATAAGGTTACCAGTATCCAGGGCTTGACTGAACAATGTGTTCCTGTGTCGCCGGAGAAAATTTTGTTAAAAAAAGAAATTGCTCCGAAAGTGTATACGAACACCACAAACCGAGGGAAATTGCCAATTGAAGAACATCTCTCACCGTCACGCTATTCTGGTTCGGAAGAAGACCGTATTTTATTACAGGTGAGTGCTATTGTACAATAATTAATGATAGACAGTATTTTCAAGGGTAATACCACACAAGGTGAAACTTTTTGAGATTTTTTTTCGTTTATATGCAAAATATTGCGTTTAAATTTCTCGAAACCAAGTGCAGTTGAGCAGTTTTTGTTGAGAGAAATTTTGCAATAATTTGCATGCTGACGAAAAAATTTCTCTTAAAAAATGCTGCCTTGGGTGGTATTTGGAAAGATTATTCAACAATATTGGTAGATGACTTTTACCGTGTTCGACAGCACACATTTTTAACGATTTCCACTATTAATTCAATAGTGGAGCTTCCAACATAATTATTATGAGTTTTTAGAACGAATATGATTTGCAAACTTCATTTTGACGTTTTGGTGAAATGTCCGTCAAAGGCTACTCACTAAATTGAAATCATTAACACGAATCGGGCTCGCGTGAAAACACTGCGACATTAGGTGTTTTCAAAGATAGTCAATTTTGATTGGCCGTTTCTGACAAATTGAACAATTTTCATTGGTTCGTTCATTATAGTGTTGAATAATCTATATAAGTGATCTTTGTGTAAGTCTAATAGTTTTAGAAATATATTCCAACCTCACATAGTGGGTGGACCTTGTACAGGGTCCGGCAGGATGACCGACCATATTTAAATTGTTAATAACTGTTGCAAATTTTAAAATATTCATTTTCACACTAATACAGATTTACCTAATCCCTAATTTGATTAAATTCATCAAGTTGGGCAACTTGATTAAATTCATCAAGTTAGGTCTATCAAACGTATTTTAAAGGATTTAAAATGCCTTCCTTACAAGGTTCAAGAAGTCGTGCACCAATTACTACCATGAGATTTAGAAGTTCGGGTTACGTTTTGTGAACAATTCCATCAATTACTGAATAATAACCAAATTAATTTGGAGCAAGTGCTAATATTTTTAATAAATAAATTATATTGTAAATAAAATTGGCAAGTTTTTACTTTACATTTTTGAAAAAAACAAAATTAAAAATATTTTAAAATTTGAAACAGTTATTAACAATTTAAATATGGTGGGTCATTCTGCCGGACCCTGTATATTCTATAATCAAAATTATCTGTTAAACAATTACAGGCAATGACGGATATGTCCACGCCTACTAAAAGACGGGTTCCAAGGTATCCATCGTCTCCCATATACAAAAAACGCATAAATAAATTAAGGAAAACCATTGCCTTAAAAAATTCTCGAATTCACCGCATGCAAAAAAAAATACTGAAAAATCCTTTCGATATGAATATTTTGAGTGTGCAGCCGAAAAATGTACGAGTATTTATTAATATGCAGCTTTTCCACAAAAGAGGCCACCCTTGGACAAAAGAAGAAAAGGAACTGGCTTTGAGTATGTATTACAAGTCCCCCGCGCTGTATCTTTTTATGCGGGTAAATTTAAAATTTTCATTGCCTTCCAAATCCACGATAGAATCTTGGTTAATAATAAATCAATTATCTACGGGGACTGAAACCGAGCTTCTTCAGAAGCTAGCGAATAAAGTCCGATGTATGACAACCGACGAAAAGCAGTGTGTTTTGCTCTTCGACGAAATTAGTATAAAGAAGGGTGTTGACTACAACTTTCGCCACGATAACATTGAGGGATTTCAAGATTTAGGTCACCTCGGACGGAAAGATAAAGTTGCAACTCAGGCATTAGTTTTTATGGTCAGGGGACTTATTAAAAATTGGAAACTTCCCATAAGTTACTATTTATCTGCAACAAGCGTTAAACACGAGGCTCTGCGTGATTTAATAGTAAAAAATATTGAGGCATTGCAAAAGATAGGTCTTCATGTACGAGTTACAACTTGTGATCTAGCAGCTAGTAACAGAGCTGCATTTGCGGATTTAGGAGTAACGGAAGATAGACCATATTTTTTTATTCATGACGTAAAAATTTTTGCCATGTATGATGTTCCACACTTAATAAAAAGCGTAAGAAATAATTTAATTGCTAACGATTTTTTTGTTGAGAATAAAATTATCTCGTGGAATGACGTAGACAAAACTTACCAAATTGACAAATCTTCCACTACAGCTAGAGCCGCAATAAAAATTTCAGACATTCATATTAATCCCAACAGTTTTCAAAAAATGAGGGTGAAATACGCTACGCAAATTTTTTCCAATTCAATGAGTGCAGCAATTAAAACGTGCATTAAAACTGGCCAGTTGCAAAGTTCTAGTGCTATTAACACAGCCGAGTTTCTGTTAAAAATGAACAATCTGTTTGACACTTTAAATAGTAGAATTTTAAATGACCCCAACCCTTATCGATGTGCCCTGTCTATTAGAAGAGAAAATTTGGAACTTTTTTTAACTCAGT
The DNA here is from genome assembly GCA_940337035.1 of Agriotes lineatus. NCBI lineage: Eukaryota > Metazoa > Arthropoda > Insecta > Coleoptera > Elateridae > Agriotes > Agriotes lineatus. Next base: position 199,611 of record CALNHX010000477.1, read on the forward strand.
CGAAGAACTGGATACAGAGTTGGAGGTCATATACAAAGAATCACAAACACTGTTTTAAGGGTTTTTTGTTGACTATTGAAGCTGTTTTAGAACTGTGGCGAGATCTGAAGAGTGAAGGTTATGAGTTTCTATTGACGAGTAGATTAAATTAAGACCCCATTGAAAATTTCTTTGCTACTGCACGGCGTAAGGGTGGAAACTGTTCGAATCCTACAGCCAAATCGTTTCGACAAATTCTACAGTTTAATATGTACGTAAGGCTTTTAAAAGCCCCTAAAAATTCAAATTGCGAAGTTGATGGAGACAATCTTATCGATTTAGAACAACTGCAGTTTGACGAGGCATCTCTACCAGTAGTTGAAATTGAGCGTACTACCGCTAATGAGGACAACTTTGAAACTGTATCAGACAGTATAAATCAAGAACACTCATTATGCATCCAACCCGCGATAGAAGAATCAACTTTAGAGAAATGTTCTATTGTATACGTCGCTGGTTACGTAGCACATAAAACTTTGAAAAAATATAACTGTGCAGCTTGTTTAAGTTTCATGTGTACAAAAGAGCCACTAAGCACAGCAAATGAACTACTTTTATTTGAAAAAGATTACAGTAAAAATGAGTGCGTGAAATATTTGAAAGCACCTACACAAATTACAACACATGCTGCAACGGTTGTGTTACAAATATTTTCAAAATATTTTTTAAATTTCAAGAGTTCATTACATTTTAAGAAACAGTTGTTAGTGTTAAGTGTAAATCAGATAAAAACATTAAAACCAGAATGGTTCAAGGACGATAACGGGTGCTACGAACATAAAATGTTTTCGTAAATCATTTAATAATGTGTAAATTATATAAAACACTTAAGTGGTTATCTCGCGACTTGCGAGTAGCAGGTCAATATAAAAGTGCAAGTAGCAAACGGGTACAGCATTTAAATAATATTTAGAATACACATTTTTAGATTTTTAAGCAAATGGTGTTTTCGGTGCCTATGTACGAGTAGGTAAATACGTTCTATATCCTCGTTTTTAAATATATTTATTTTTTACACATTAGTCTTGCCATAACTAGTGTTACAATACTGTAGTGGTTTACCTACATGTAACCTGGTTACACATTGCTAGGTTGCAAAATGCTATATCAGCAAAGATTTGACAAATTGTACAATGTGTTCTTGCGTAACAGTACGCACACAAAGAGTCTTTAGCCTACATATCTGGACCCTTTTAAAGTAATTAAAAGGACCGATAAGTACTTTGTTTTGCAGGGTGTTAAGGGTACTGTAAGCTAAGATCGCATTAAGCCTGCTTACAGTATTAAGTAATGCAATGCTGCTGCTTTGCAAAGTACTTTTTAGTTCGTTGTAGGTATTACATGTTTTAAGTTTCCGCTGCTCGCTCTGTTTTCTGATTTCAGAATTCTGCGAGACACATTCGCTTGCAGACAACAACCAAAGCAACAGCTGCAAGATCGCACTTCAAAAAATCGTTGCCGCTACCTGTGTTGTGTGATTTATATTGTTATATTTTACTTACTTACTTACTTAGTCCTCTTGACTCCTCGTGGAGCATAGGGCGCCGAAGCGTTTCTGTAGCGGGGGTGTATAGCCGCAGGGTTGCTAGCCTTGGGCTAGTTATATTTTAGTGTTGTTATTATTTTTGTTAAAAAGATAGAAGTTTTTTGCAGCTAGGGATAACTATTTACTAAATTTATAGTTCTCCATAGTTTTTTCTTCTCTAAAACATAACCCCACGTAACTAAATCAAATATCTTGGGGGGTTTACCTACATGTAATCTGGTTACACATTGCTAGGTTGCAAACAACAAAATAAATAAAGATTGTTATTTGATATTTGAAACATAAAACCTGTGTTTTATTTCTTCGAATACAATTCATATACAGTGTCTCCCCGGATAGGTGAAACGACTCTTGTAAAATGTAAAAAATTCTGGATTTAATTTTTCACGTCTTCAGGTTCAGCCCTCCTTGGTTAAAGACGAATTTTCAACATATTTTTCTGTAGATTAGTGTGCCTTTTATGTAGCAAATACGACAGAAAGTTATTAAGAAAAGTTGTTTAGAATCAACATCCAAATCCAAATTTACAGGATTTTTGTAACAGTAATTCATTAACAGCGGTAGATTATAGTTTCTTGAAGCCATTTAAATATATATTAATTAGAATTGAAAAATATTTCTCCTAAAAAGCGCATTGCATAAAAAACGTAAAAATTATGCAAACATAATACTTTTCGGTAAATAATAAAAACTCTGAGATTTTTTTAGAGTGTGTTATTTTTAGCTAACTGAACAATCTCAAAGCCAGAAAACGCCTATTTTTTAACTTTAGCTAAAAAGTAATTTTTAACTTTTTTAAATATTTTCAAAATTTCACATACAAAGGTGTAATATTAAAATTCATTTTTTTATGTGAACACTTTAAAGATTTATAATTGGGAAAAATAATATAAAATGTTAATTACTTTAGATTTTTTATTATTTACCGAAAAGTAGTATGTTTGCATAATTTTTAGGTTTTCCATGCAAGGCGTTTTTTAAGTGGAATATTTTTCCATTCTAATTAATATCTATTTAAATGGCTTCTAGAAACTTTAATTTAGCCCTGTTAATGAATTGCTGTAACAAAAATCCGTAAATGTTCTTTTACAGTTGTCCAAATAAAGAGATTTGTCTTTGTCCAGTTACATGTTCTAAAAATCTCCTTATTTAGACAATTGTAAAAGAACATTTACAGAATTTTGTAACTGAAATTCATTAACACGGCTAGATTAGAATTTCCGTCGGCGGTTGCCCCAAATTCAAGCATACATAAAAATAATATCTGCGTTGATTACCTGCGCCTCAATAAAAGCCGAAACGGGCCATTATACCATGCACCGAAGTTTTTTAATTTATTACCTCCGGATATTCGAATGATACCGATTAATAAATTTAAAATAACAATAAAATCGTTCTTGTTAAAACACGCTTTTTACAACAACGAAGAATTTTGCGCGCGCATTGGCGACCTCATTGAAATCTTACTTAATTTCGGAAAAATGCCTTTCCGGATTTTAACAAATTCGAATATCTGGATTGTAAAAGGCGTTGTAGTTTGCTGGTCCGTACGACCTTCTTACAATGCGGCAACATGGGCAATTTATCTTCGCGCTCGAGGGTTTGTCCGCTGCTTTCAGGTAGAAAACCCAAAATAAGGTTTGCTTTCTCCACATTTTAATTCGAGAAAAGTGGTATGCAACCCAATTAACAAGCAATACGTTTACAACCATAAGCTTGCGTCTCTTCTCATTATATGCTCTTTGCAGATATTAAATTTCTAACAATTTTGTTATAATGCTAGATTTCGAATGCAACTGTGTTTAATACTCTAACACCCATATACATAGTCGTTCGCTAGCGTCTATGTCAAATTCGAGGTTAGCAGGTTAGATTTTGTGTCAGTTTCTGTCAAAACTGACGGAAAACCTAACCTGATAACCTCGAATTTGACATAGACGTACAGTGCAGCCAACATGGTATTCATAACGAAACTCCGGCGAGCCGCTGGCGAACGACTATGCATACGGGTGTAAATGAAGCAAAATCACAACTCCAGCAACAATCGAATTAAGATATAAATAAAGAAAAGGAATCTCTAACTTGGGGGGACTGTAGTTTCAGGGAGGTTGTTACGAAGAAAATTTGTAATTTAAATAAAAATATTTTTTACTTTGAATAATTTATTACGATGTGCAAGAGAAGAACTAATTATATTGGGTGTCGTTCAAAATTATTCTACACATTAAAAAAAAAGGGATATAAGCAGAGGTGTAGCTAGAGATCAACGGGCCCTGTATCATAAACTGCCAAGTGGGCCCCCCACCCCCACCCCATCAGGGTATTATTCAATAAACGTATAAAGATACAAACTTTTTATTTTTAACAAAATGAAATATAATTTTAAAAACTAATAAAAATAAATAATAAAAAAAGTAAAATTTAATTGCATTTTTTTACTAACGGACATACTACGTAAAACGGGAGGTAAATCATAGTTTACAGTGTACATATATTTACATAAGTAAGGAACAAGCAAATGGTAAATAACAAGAAAAAAGGTTGAAGTAAATAATTATTTACAGAGTTACTCTCCGAACTTTTTTCTCCGCGAAAATGTTTATAAGACGTTCCATATTTGGAGATGATTTTAATTCTTTAAGCTCTTTCTTTTCGATAGATAATATGGCTAAATCCGATAACCAAACACTTTCTGTCGATATAAACCTAAATTCTTAAATGTGACCTGAACAAAAGTCTCAAAATTAAATTTAGTATATAAATTCTTTTTGAGAGCTTGAGTGCTGGTGGGCCCCCCTGGCTCGTGGGCCCTGTATCATTGATATGGCAGATATAGCAGTAGCTATGCCCCCCGATATAAGTACAATATTGTGAATGGAAGAAAACTGTTGTGTGAGAAGAGTCACGCCACTGCCTCCTACACTTACAAGCCATGCTGTTAGACTTGGCAACATTGCATCTCTGGTAGTTGGTGGTCCTAAATTACAATACTCCCATTTGAAATAATTCTGCTTTAAAGAGCACAGTTTTACTCTTTATCAAATTTTACTCTGTAATTAACTAAAGATAGCTCTGTAATGGTGACATTTATTTACATACTCAAGTACAAACATGTAACAGTATATTTATAAAAATAAAACAACTTAACCTATGTCACACATGGATAAAAGAACATTTCTGTAATTATTTTAATGTTTGTAACTTTCTATACACCACTGCTGATTGAGAGTACAACATATATGCAAAAAATATGGTGCTACAGCTGTAAATAATCTTATTTGAACATAATAAACTAATCTGCTTGGTAACATCTAAATTTGTGTGACGCAAATTGTTCCATAATCTTCAAAAAACTGCTGGTGTCATCACTTAAAAACACTTTCACTGTTTGTGCATGTCTTTCCAATATTTGTCTTCTTCTACATTCAGGATTTGTCCTTTCTTGAGGCGCTTTCGACGACAATATGTTGGTAAGTTTGGAAATACGCTTGGTACAGCTTTGTCAGCTAATTGAGGGTAATGCAGCAACAGTTCTGCATTTCCCCACTCTCATTTCTAAAGTTTTCAAATGTATTTTACATTAAAAAGTATTTCACACACGACAGAACTTTTTGTTAGGGTCCAACGTTCTTGTGCTGTTGCACGAAGCCATGCTTTCTTTCGGATCTCGTTCATTGGAAAAGACAATTTTGTTAGAGTTTGCTTATGATGTTCTTTTAAGGTACAGTTGTGGTTGGTACACAGCGTCTTCGTGGCATTCTAAATATAAAATTAAAAGTTACAAGAAATGCCCTAAAAATGAGGTTAGCTTGTTACTTACCTCAGTGAAATACTTAATAAACCCCATGAATTCTAGCAGCAACTTTACTTGCACTTATCACGAACAGTACAGTAATATAAATAAATGTATTTCGTCAAACTTAGAGCAGTCCAACATATTAATATTTAATCACACGCCACATTTCAACAGACATTTTTATAAATAAACAGTACAAAAATTGGTCTACGATCAGCGTTGCCAAATCTCCAACAGCATGGCTTGTAAGTGTAGGAGGCAGTGGTCACGCCATTTCTATCAGAGTACTTTTTGTTATCTCTTTATTGCTGTTATATGTTAAGCATAAATAATAACTTTTACAACAGATCTGTAAACAAAAATCATTATTAAGTAGGTAGTTATTAATAATATATATTTATTTGAAATCGGCAGTGAAGTAATCCATTGTTTTACGACTTTTTTGTAGGTGGCGTGGCGACAGATAAACGTCAATCGACCGAACATAACCTACAAAAGTTGGTTTAAATGTTGTAATTACACGATTTCTCGATTTCAAATAAAACATAGTGTACACCTCGGCACTGAAGTTCCTTTTTACCTCTCATGTGGTTTATTTGCCTTGGCCCTACGGGCCTCGGCAACTAAATCCACATTCGTGATAAAAAGTTATACTTCAGTGCCTTGGTATAGAAACTACTATTACATTAGTAGGTAAGTACCTGAAAAATAAATTGATGCCTAGAAATGTTATTATGTTTCTGTACAGTTAGATAACAATCGTATTTAAATCAACGTTCTTAAAATAAAGCAATATCTTATTTAACCCTTAAGTACTAACGTGACGTCTGAGAGACGGAAATGTTCGACGCGTGTGTTATATTTCCCCCTCCAGTTAAGATGTATGGTTGATCTTTCATCTAATTTCAAACTACCTAAAAATAACTCAGTTTTTAAAATTTCGCTGCGGTGGGATGTTTTGTGCGGAAGTTATTTGTATTTAAAAATAAATTCCGTCTCAGAGACGTCACGTTAGTATGCACGCTACTATTTTTGCATGATGGGTCAAAAACCAACTTGCTCAAATACGGTTAGATCAACAGCTTGTTGCTTGAGCAGCAAGTGTTCCAGTAGTATAATGAATTAGACAGTGAGGACAGTAACGGAGAACCTAATATTGATGAAAATTCTGCTATACTTAGTGACCCTAATGTGTTCATCTTGCACTAATTCTGTATAGTTTTAGGGTGGTGTGAAATTTTATACGTATTTCTTTTTTCTCACTGTTTTTTTAGTTACGTTGTGTTAGAATACCATTGTCTGTTGAAATATGTTTGCTGATAATAAAAAAAAATGCCTTTTTCTGTAATTAAGTTAACACCTACAAATTTAAACACGGTTTCCTATTTGACTCTGTAAATGCTAATATTTTTATGAATTTATATTTTTTATGTGATTAAAATATGCTTGATACATCATTGCATAGTACTTTATGTTTTAAAAAAAAATTAGTAATAAATTCATAAATAAATATATGCCCGTCTCTGAGACGTCACGTTAGTACTAATGCACCACAACAGACACGTTAGTACTTGAAGGTTAAAAGATGAGTTTTTAAATATTTCTTGAACGGTTAGAGCAAAAATTTTGGGTAATGACGAATGCTGAAAGTAAGCGGCATATATTTGCTTAGGATCTATGTACTCTTTAAGAAGTTGCATAACGTGATATTTGACGTTAATTTTCGGCAACGTTATGTAGAACCTTGAATTTTCAAAAATTACCTTTTTTCGACATATTACTGAATCGATGTCGCCGTTTGTTATAAACAATTGATTTTTATATGCGTTTAAAGACCGTTCTGTTATGGGTATAGTACAAATAAGGTTTTCTTGAGATGTATGTACTGTTTCTAGATCAGTTTCGTCGTTTTGCTGTGTTGTTACAGGGGGTTTAATTTGGATATCAGAAATTACGTTAACTTTTGGATGATTTTCACCTAATGATTCCAGTATTTCGGAAATAGTATCATTATCCAAATATGGAATTGGTTGGTTTTCGTTTAGTGCTTCTTGAATTACTTGATCGATATCTCCTAGATTATTGTCAGTAGAAGAAGTTTCTAAAGGGTTAAAATCAAAATCTGGTGGATTGAAAAGTTTATCAATATTGCGTTCGTTAACTAAAATTTCTCCATTATACACAGTAACTGGGAGATTCTTAATCAATTTCTCCTCGGGATTTACCGAAAACGAAAAATTAACATCAACGGATTGTCGAAATTTAAACGGAATTTGCACATGCGGCCCTATTAATTTTTTGTTAACTAAATCAATATTAAGATTCATTCGAATAAGATCTTCTAAGCCTATTACTCCATCGAAGTAATCGTGAAAATCAAATAAAATGAAATCAATTTCGTGGTCGCTATGGAATTCCGAAAATGCTGGTATCATTGCCTGATATTTAACATTTTTGATCCCAATAGCTGTTTTTATTACGGTATTAGCGTGATAAATTGTTTGCGGATAAAAATATTCTACTACAGATGGTTTAATAATTGATCTAGAACTACCTGTATCAATCAGTAATTTTAATTTTGAGTTTTCAATTTCTACGTAAGGTAACGCATTATGGGAGGAGATATTTATTTCTGCTAGGTTTGTTTTTTGTGTTCGGCAGTCCAAGAGAAAATTTTCAGTTCCATTGGTATCCGATTCAATGTTACTTCCGTAATATTGTACAGTCGCGGAATTAAAAATCCGGACGAGTCTTATAGAGGATTTTTGCAATTTTTGGGTAATGTAAATTAGGCTTTGCGTTTCTAGGTGAGCAATTGACAGTTAAACAATGAGCCATGCTGTCATATACGAATAATTATTTTGACTTTGACTAATTTCACCAGGTAACGTGATAAGTAAAGTAAAGTAAGATATACACTGAATCATTTTAAATGTCCGGATTTTTAATTCCGCGACTGTACATTATTATAATCGTTTTCGCAAATGTGATGCTGATCCTCTAAAGGGTAATTTTGTGTCTCATCATAATTAAAAGTTTCTGAGTCAAAAACATTGCAAGAATCTACATTCTCGCTATCGCATTCATTTGAGTGTAATTCTTCGAAAACAAAGTTTGGTCTTTGTTGGTTAGGGTGTCTATGAAGATTTTGAAAATTGTTTTGAGAGTTTTGATTAGAAAACTGCGGTTTATTAAATTGTTGCGTAGGGGATTTTTTCGAAAACGTTGTTGGATGTCTCGATGTCGTTGACATGGGCTCCGGTTTAGGCAATTGGTTTGTTGGAATTTGGTTTGGTCTAAACACATTACGAGGTGGACCAAAAACTTCCCGATTAGTGGGATATCTTCTAGGACAGGGCTGTCCAACATGTGGCCCGCGGGCCGCATGCGGCCCTCCAGGATATTTTTGCGGCCCGTAGATACTATACTTTCAGGAAACATGAATCTAGAATATACATTATAAATAATTGAAAACAATTTAAAATAGGTACATAGGACAAAGTTACAAAAATATATCATTAGTAAAAGAGTTCCGCCTTGCAGGCCAAGCTCCTTCATGGGGTGTTAGTGCCTCACCATTATTATTATTATAAAAGAGTTTTCACTTTATCTTTCAACATTGTGTTAGGAAACAGTCCCACCCCTTCGGATGTAAGGCTTGTCTAGTCTGTTGTCTCAGTCTGGCAGTTGCCACCAACGCGAATGGTGCTGTAGCGATCAGACACCTGTTTTTGATTGTTTTTTAGTAGTGTTTAGTTCTTCTAGTTGTTAATTGTTGTTAACTAATTATTACTTTGACAGTTTTTATTTATCAACGAATGTCATTTTATCTAGCTTACTTATCTCTGTAAGGCTTGCTCCTGTATTAAATTTTTATTATACATAAAATGTATTTAAATTTGATACATCGCCTAATCAAGCGCTGCATCAATTGGACGCGTGAACTGACGATAAGAAATCCTAGCCGCGAAGTATGAACGATCTCGTCGTTCCCTCTCCAGTGGAAGCTAGGGCAAGTACCCCGATAACGCAACAGAAAAGGAATAAAAGAAGATTGCACTAGCAGTTCCAGTAACATGAGAAAATTCGCCCTTGAGTCCACCAGTCCTGATGCTGTCCTGTTTTTTTCCACCTGGGCCTTCCGGTCTGACACGCTGAACTGTCTAACGGAGTAGGCCTCCAACCCTTACCAGGCCAGGCTTCAAGGGAGATGACGTGTTGTACTGGCAGCCCGAGAAGTTCAAATTTTCCGCAAGAGCAAGACCGCTAGAATTCGATTTTACCTTGATTGTTGAACTTTCTTGAGAAATCAAATCCCTGAGGCTTTAACCCTGTCTTAATAAGCTATACTGTCTTGCAGGGCTAACTGCTTAAAAGCCATTTCCGACCGCCTAATTTTTAAACGCAAATCCCGGCGCCCCGAGAGATGAAATACTCCTCATAACCTTATTTTACTAATATAATTAAATCTGTAACCTGTAGGAATCGCAGCCTCTAGCCCGCTTGTGAGCGGCTAGAGTCATGTAGCCGCCTTTCATAAACTCACCTGCAGGGCCTCTTTTTTGGTCATTAAAAGGCGAATTCCTGGACTTCGGCGAATTCCTGGACTTCGACGTCCGATTCCGCAGCCCGAAAATTCCCTACCGGGGTGATAAGGCTCAAGGCGAAAAAATTCCATCTGCAGGATTTGACACCGCGTTCGCTCCAAGAACAAAATACTTACTCAGCCCATTTCCGGAAAAATCGGCGTGCGTACCGGCGGACTACCAATAGGGACCCGCAACACTCACCGGTGCATTGGGTTGCAGCTTGACCCACGAAACAATACACCGTTCCAGAAGCACATGTTAATTTTAAATAATGTACAACTCATAGTTATTTTTAATTAATCATAACTAGCTAAAAACATTATATTTGTTTTGGTAATTATCTGCTGTTTTACCTAATCGAATATATATTTCAGTGGACGTATTTCTCCGATTTGCGCTTAATCCGAAGGGTAAATTTTTGACGAGTTTAGTAAGGGGGTGAAACGTCACATCTCTATACGTAAATTTGCATTAATTGATGTAATTTGTTTCTTTTGTCGGTATCTCAAGAACGGAAAGGAATTAACCTAAAGTGAATATGATTTTTTGTTTAGAATCACTTCTAGAACATATGGTGTAAGTTTGTCGGTTACCCTGTATATCTCTTTTATGTTTCAATGCTTTTTGTAATGTAACCTAAGCTTCTTGAATAAATAAATATTAGTATTGAAATATACACGTTTTATATTTATTACAAATCACTCACAAAGTCGCATACGACACATTTTATGATGCGGCCCTCATAACCTTCAAAATTTTTACAGTGGCCCTTGGGCCCCTTGAAGTTGGACAACCCTGTTCTAGGAGGTTGTTGTTTGGGTTGAATATTTATAGGCTGATTGGTCCATACTGGCTTTACTGAGAAATTTTGGTTTTGCAAATTTTGAGGGACATTAAAGTGCGATTGAAACCCATTCGGTTGAGAGTATGAAGCATTGTTTTGAATGTTCGTTGGGTACACATTTCTATTACTGCCAAAATTAATTTTGAAGTTTTGTTTACTGTTATCGCTTAAACTACCGTGAAGTCTTTCAAAATTCTCAAATTCATTAACGTATGCCATGGCATCTTCTAAAGAAGCTGGCTTTTTTAAATGCATGTTATTTTTTAAAATACCAGTGCAACCTGCAATAAACGTATCAAGTGCAATTTTATCATAATGATTGATTCGACATAATTTTTCTGATTCACTAAGTTTAACATCGTTGCTTGTTCTTTGTGCAACGTTGCTTCTTAGTAATTGGAGACGGCTACCGAAATTTAGTAAATGTTCACCTTTATACGGCCTATTTCTGGTTAATTCCTGCAGTAAGCAATTCAAATCCCTACGGTCCGAAAAACACTGCACTAAAGCCTCTTTTAAACTCGACCAGGTATTCAATTCTACTCTATTACCTACCATCGCTTCAGCCCTACCAATTAACTTTTCTTGGATGCATTCGAAAATGTGTTGATCAAGCTCTGGGTCTTTAAATTTACTATAACTTGCAATTAAACTTTCGCAGCGAGTGATAAATTTATTCAAAGTATCACTGTCACCATCAAAAGGTTTAATAATTTCTATTTTAGACTTAAAAAGATTCCAGTTCACTTGAGCCGGTTGGTTTGGTTGATCAGTTTGATTAGTATTCGTCATATTTAATGCTGTATTATTCTCACTATTAGAATAACCTGCCTCAATTTGAACAATGTCAGAACTTGTTGGATTTTCTTGAAACGTAAGGTTATTTAACTGATCCAACAGCTCGTCAATTTCAATCATAAAGAATATTTTATCGGTAATAATTATAATTACTTCTTATTTGTTAAATATTAATCGAACGTTTTATTCAAAATATCCTCTTAAATACTAAATGGTCTGCAATAGACTGCACACTACCCTATCTTCCCCAAAGTCCTTAAACAGAGGGTCTGGGAAAGGCAAAAAGGAATTTTGCACCTACTTGGTTTGTAGACCTTTGTGTTCCTTTTCCGATCCTTTGCTGCTCACAGAGATGCTGTTCCCGATGTCCTCGAAGGAATGGTTCAGGATCTACGCTGAAGGGGTTGAAACTCCAAAGTCGCGAAAAGTCTCTAATTTTCCGACACGATGCGAAAGAGATTTTCCACAACCGCGCACTATCCTACCGACTGCGCCAGTTAAATGATTAAATCGGAAAAACAGCTTTTTAAAAATAAACTTTATTTCGTAATTACAGGTAAAAGCAAAAACCGTCTTAACTCTGTTACAAACAAGCAAAGAATGAATCTAACATTTTACATAATTCGCAATGTGGCAAAGAGATAACGATGAGCTGGGATGTGCCTTATCAGCGTGGCTCAGCAGGTGCATGTAACTCGCCTGAGTTATGACATCTTGCACTTTTTATGTTATCAGCGGCAGTCTGTAGTTAGAACTCGTAATAGTAACATGTGCTTTGCGTAATATTTGTAATCTTTGTCAAAATAAAGTTGTTTTTAAAAAGGACCTTAGGGTAATACGTAATTTAAGTTATAATATATAGACCGATTTATAAAAAGTTCTACTGACTATATAATAATAGGTATTTTCTAAATTAGAATTGTGTTTTATAATCTTGTTTTCTGTTCTTATGTGTGTTTGATTTTGTTATTTAACATTTAGTTGTTTCTTTTTAAAACTTTTGAATTAAAAATGTGGGATTTATTTTTGAATACCTAGCTGTCTGTTTTGAATACATTACATCATATATCCGTAGATAATAAATATAGAAATCATACAGTAACAATAGTATTTTTGTCACATATATCGTTAGTGTACTGAAGGGTGCATAAATGTTGGCTTGCCTACAATAAAGGTTTGCCTAGTTACGGCCCTGATTCATTGGTTGCTGAATTACGGTTGATGCTTTCTAAATTTCACTTTACACTTTCTGACTTGCAATTTGCTAATCTGAATTACAAGTTACGCTTTCTGAGGTGTAGATATCTATGAAGACATAGATCGATTATCTTCGAAATCTCAATGATATAAGTTCCTGGAAAATGCTAACAAATCGCTCGAATCGAAAGATTGTCAAAAAAGTTTGTTTGGAAGTCGGCGGGCGCGGGATACAATGCATAATCATAATTAAACAATCCGAGTCCGGCATTCGTACTAAATCTACAATCAGAACGGGCACGTTGCGCTTTTATCTGGAAACATCGCTATAGGGCCGGTAATGGCCAGCATTGTGCGACTAATTTATGGCTCAATAACGCAGCGAGAACCGGGGATTGAACCTGTACGTAATGTTGATAATCTGTACTCAAGCACAACCGACCTGCACCCCGTTCGGCTCTATTATTAATTTCAGATAATAACGCGCAGCTTTTTGCGCCGGCGCTATTAATTACGTGCACAAAAAACAAATTCGGCGGGCATTTAACGTCAGAAAATGAGTCCTGGTGAAAACAGATGGTGCCGGTAATGCAGCGTCCGCGGTTTTTGAGCGGCCGAGGAGCACGTTTGTCATTAGTTACCCCACGACCGGAATAACATTGTATAAATCTTCAGTCGGAAAACATCGAGATATCGACCATTAGTCTCAGACGCCACAACATGTGGGTCAACCGCGAACGGAAAGCTGTCTAAAGTTTGCGCGAAAGATTTTCGGCAATTTTCATCCATCTTCGCGCACACACCAGAAACCTACATTTCATGTTCCCGAATGCACGACCGCCTCTGCCTCTAAGTGCGAATATCGCGACGCTGGCTTTCACAACTTTCGGCAACTTGCTCTTGGGGTTTGCACTTCATTATGGGGGAAGTATTTTTATGAGCGCCCAGTCAGTCTAAGGTTAGTTTCGGTAAATAAACGCAGACTTCCAGCTTGTTATAAGGTCAATATAGTTTCATAACATTTCTTAGAAAAAAAAATCAGAACAATCTTCTTTGTATAATATAATCATAATATTACTTACTGTAATTTTACTGAGCAGGTTAATAAACAACAAGGCGAGAGTTCAGCACTTCTGAACATAACCCTTGATCTCAGGAGTTAATTTTCGTTGTTGCGCAGAAATTATTTCCATGTTTAAGTAGTATTACGCGATAAATATTCATATATGTGATTTGATTCCAAAAAATTCGATATCTGTTATTACTACTGTTACGTTTTTACGTTCGAGCTATTTACAAAATTATACGACGCTTGTATTAAACATTTATTTACAACGATTAATTACGATTATTTACAAACACAAGAATTATCAAGGCAGAACACAGATTACTTAAACTACCGAACTATTTCTAACAACGATCCATTTATTTATTTATATTGCACGACTTAACAGTAATGATTTATATGGTTATATTCATTTATATTACGCGCTTCGAGTTTGATGAGAACTACTGTCTATTCCTGCTGACACGTATTTATATATCACGAATGAGTCATTTCTAGAAACGTCCAGACCTTGCTCGATTAATCCAGCGACGCTGACGTGTTCGCGAGCAAGGTCGTTCTGGAATGTTCTGATGCGATCCTGCCTGAAGGTAGTTACACTTTCTGGAATAATCTGGAATGTTCTGACGCGATCCGGCCCGAAGGTCGTTACACTACATTTAAATTTCAAAATTGTATGCAAGACATTGAAAAATGTATAGTTTAGCTTTTGATAAACCGGCCCTCTTGTTGCTACAACTTAATGGCCGATTTAATTGGGTCTTTCGCATGAAGTGTCGGTAAGTTATTTAGTGGGTTACTTAAATATGCAATACCTGGATGGAACCACAATAAGAAAAGGAATGGCAGTAAAAACACACCAGTGTTGCGAGTGGGGCAAGGATAAAGGTAAATGATAGTGAGATTAAAAGAAGCTTGCTAGCGAAGTAGAATCTTTCAAGTATTTAGCTGGTGCTACGTTATTCAGCAGCAAATCAATAGCAGAGAAACTGAACAATCGATTGAGAACGACAGGAAGGCATTAGGTAAAAAATCGGTATGTAATGAAAAATACCAAAAGAACAGTATTCAAAACAATATACGTTGTTACACAAGAAAACAAAAACTAATTCAGGAACTGTGGTTTTTGCCAACTAGTTCCTGAGCAGGGATAGGGGGGGGGGGGGGGTGTCCGGAAGCGCCAATGGTTCGAGACGGTCTAAACCAGAAGATCTACATCTATTGGTATAAATCCCTAAACCACATAGAATTTATGACAAAGCCATAAATAGAAGTCAGAAAGTGCTGTGACATAATGATCATTTACGCTACATATTCTTATGATACATGACGTAGTATAATAAATCATAAGAAGGAAATATTCAAAACTAATAAATTTGGAAGGTTACAGTAATTAGATCTTGATGGGTGTAAAATTTCGAATATGAATAATGAAAGTAATTGATACAATGAAAGGAGCCATTTGATAGTGCGATATTAATTGAAATAAATAAACTTAATGGTTGTATTAAATGTTAATAAAGAACAAACCAAGGTAACATTAGAAAAATGTATTTGTTAATAATAATTAGAATGAATATCCTGTAATAGTATTATTTTAAAATATAGGAAGTGTGAACTAAGAATTGTATCTAATAGGGATAGAAGTTTGTTTAGTTAGTTACTGTAAAACAACTCATGAAAGCATACATGTAATTTTGAAATAACCAATTTTGTGAAATAAAAATAGAAATTATGCCTTAATTTGTACTGGTTTTGGTAATGACTAATTAAAAACGGGCTTTAAACAAATCTACGAGGTCGAACAGGTGAAATATAAAATGGAATTTATTGAGACATCAAGTGGATGAAGAGATTATACAGATACAGTTAACTGGAGATATAGAATACAGAATGTTATATTAGTTGAAGAGATTTGGATTTATTCATACGTACAAGATATTAGTAGTGGTTTTTACAAGTTATTATTTGATTTGGATATTCTGTGAGTATTGCAAGAGACATCGGACTATCTGCAAAAAAGGAACAAAGTTACATTTGGAACATCATAATATAGCAACTTACCAGGAGTTAGTGCGTGTGACAGTGACATTCAGGAGGAACCAGGACTGGATTTTGGGAGCAGAGGAGTTGGTTTGACAGGACGGATGCAGTTGAAAGGATTCACAGACCATCATAGGTGTTGCTGTTTATGAAGTGGGCAGTAGGTGTTGTAGTCTGTCGACGTCAGGATCCGGTATTTGTTGGATGTCAGTGAAAGCTAGAGCAGTTATAGAGGTTTGTGTAGATAAGTTGAGAAAGCATTTTGAATAACTGTCAATAAGAGAAAGTGATAATATAAAGTTGATGTAGTACTTACGTAGGTGAATTGAATAATAAATGTGTTAATGTAAGATACAATTGTCAGTTACCTGGTTTGATGAGTTTTAAAAGTCGGGTTTGCCGTTATGTGTCATTGATAGTCAAATATTTTTGAAAATACAATTTTAAAACTTCAATCAATAGAGAACTAGATTTTGGCGAACCCAACCTAAAAATAAGAGCTTTCGATTTAAAAGCAATTATCGTTTAACATTTAAGACATTGCATTAATTAATATTATATATATATATATTATGGAATGGGCTAGCCACATATTATGTAATGCACTACGTTGGAAGACTATATTATATAATAATACTAGCTTCTCTTACTACTGCATATTTATTATGTATTTGATATTTTTCTTAGAACTTGCCCTTTTTTAATGCAATGTCTTTTCTAATTAAATAATAATTTCTTTCAAATCAAGTTCCCTTATCTCAGGGTGGTTCGCTAAATCAAGATCTCTATTAATTGAAATTTAATATTATATTTAATGACATTTGTTGTCAAACCGATTTTTTAAACTCATCAAGCCAGAGTAGAATAGGGCTAGCCATCCCCTCCACTTTTTATTTGATTCGCGGATTCGCGGTTTTAATTCGCGGATTGATCCAATTAATTTCGCGGTTTGATCTAATTAATTTCGCGGTTTGATCTAATTAATTTTCACATGTGCTACTGATTAAATTACGCATTAGCTTCCGATTAAGTTACGCGCGGCCATTTTTAATTTGCTTCTGGAATTACACGGCGGCCATCTTGGTTTTCTGGCGCGACTATTTGAATTTAAATTTTTTCCCATTTTTTCTAAGTTCAACTTTTTTAATTTAAACTTCCCGGGTGTCGGCCGTCTTGATTTTCTGCGCGCGCACTTCAAGCGGCTGTCGTTTTTAATTTTGAATTTTCGCGGAAATATTTGAATTTCAAACTGGTAGATCTCTCTCTCTCTCTTCTGCTCCTTGGTTGTCTCTCTCTTGCAGTCACAGGATGGATGTTTAATTTAAAAAATCTCTGGCGGACTCGGATTTGAACCCTCTACGTTTGCATGCACATTGGGCTCACATCGATCGATGACGCTACACCACGGAGCGCTACGGGATTTAAAGGGTTTGAACAAAACGTCATTTCATATAGGTAAGAAAGGAGGGTTGCGTTGCTCTCAGCGACCGTGTTTCGGCTACTTTTCAAGATCGCCCATGTAGGCTTGCAGAGCTATATGAATAGAAATCTATATATTTAAAACGTGAAGCGTTTTCTTTCGACATCTATTTTGAGACTTCCACCGGGCCGATTTCGATAATTCTTTTTTTAAATGAAAGCCGTTACCGTGTAGATGTGCACAAAAACCCTAAATTGAAAGTAAATTGATAATTTTTAGAGAAAAACCATCATATTGTAGATCTCAAGTGGTTGCAGCCGGCCATGCAGTAGCAGTAAACCAGGTATATTCTCACAGTCAGCCTGCCGCGTTCTGCCAAGTATTGCAATGAACTACTATCACTACTAAATGTTTATTTGAAATCAACGGTCTGCTGATTACTGAGACAAACGTCAAAATAAGTGTAAAATGACAGTTAAAGAAAATTGCTCAGATGCTGTAAGGTGTTTTTTCTGCTTATTATAATTATATGGATGTGTTTATTTACACAGTGGTTCATTGCTTTCCCTGTTGGTACAAGCATACGTATATTGTTAAAACGTCTTTCGACGTTTTCCGACACCTGTTTTTCATACCCTTCCATCCTCACAGCTTCTTTCGTGTAAGTTTCAGTCATCGCTTTTGTAATCTATTATTTCAAAATTCTATTCGGCCTTCTCCTAGCTCCTCTTTGTGGCACCCTTCCCATTTTCTCTGTGCGTCTAGCATGTGCGATGACAATTAATAAATCACAAAGACAAACTCTGAATAAAGTAGGAATATATAATATTCGTCACAACCAGTATTTAACTATGGTCAACTGTATGTAGCAATGTCACAGGCGAGTAGTTTTGAAAACTTAAAAATTCAGATAGTACCATACGTTAAACATTGTCTACAAAGAAGTTTTGTAAATTGCAAAACATTTTTCAACGGGTCCCATTAGTGGTTTTTTATTTACTGTGGTTTTATTAGCTCGACGATGATATTTAAATGGCAGTTGCTCTCAAGACAAATACGTGTTATAATAGTGATTTTTAAAAATGCAGTATCAGTACAATAAGGGCATATTGTCTTGAATTTACATAAGGGTTTACCTGAGAAGATATTCCAAGGCTGAGTAGTTTTCCAAACTTAACTTGAAACTTGGCAACGAAAACTTATGTCAAGCCGTGCCAGATATCGCCAGCCCCACTAACATCATATATTCCGACATCAAGAACATAACAGCAAAACTGGCTTCGTAGAAGGGCGAGTATCATTCTGAAGAATGATAAAGCACTAAAAATCAACAACACACACCTCGGAGCCTTTCATTCGGAGGAAAAGATCTATCAATAGATTAACACTGTGGTGGAGACAGATGATACAGTGCACTACCACGTTGAGTTTCTCCACACTCTCTACCCTCCTGGACTTCTTCCAAATCGCCTGCACTTATACTACTGAGAAACGTGAAGACTCCCAAATACGACTGCAGGTGAAAGCGCCGCATCGTAACGTCACTGAGGACAAAATGTTCATAGGTTTTGGAGAAGGGGAGATAGTCTTCATTCCTCGAACACCCCTTATTCTTTCATACTATTCTTTTCAATTTAAGAGACTGCAATTTCCCGTAAAAACCTGCTTTGGCATGACGAGCAATAAGGTGCAGAGACAGTCGAATCAGGCTGGGGTCGACTTGAGGAAAGACTGTTTTTTTCTCGATCAACTTTATCTAGACTGTTTAGGGATCAGTTCTTCAAACAACTTAGTGGTGCTCAAACCAGAAGGGAAAACATCAAATATCGTCTACAAAGAAGTGCTTTTATCCTCTATTCCTCGGGATTGACTTTTACTTCACAGATCGTTATATAATAGAATCTGGGGAAGGTAAGAAGTTGTAATTCGCCATATTAGTTTTTTTTACAAGTAGGGTCAAACCATTTTCAGGGCTTTTCGAAATTCATTTCTCCAAAGGAGCTAAATGTAGTAGACCTGTTTTTGTAAAGATCTACAATGAGGAAACTCATACAGGTGGGACGTTAAAATTTGACATATTGGTTCGTTTTACAAATCAGATCAAGTAAATGTCAAAATTTTGCAGAATTCATCCCCGAAAAGGGTTAAATGGCTCAAATATGGTTTTCTAAATATCGCTCCAAGGAAACTACTACAAGTATAGGATGTTAAAATTGAACATATTAGAACATTTTTCAAATCGGGTCAAATCAGTTTTAGGGTTTTGAAGAATTCATCCCCGAAAGGGGTTAAATGAAACAAATCTGTTTGTCGAAATATCACCACGGAAAAACTACTAAAGGCAGTAAGTTGAAATTCGGCATTTTAGATAGTTTTACTAATCGGAAATAATTTTTAGATTTTTTTGAAATACATCCCCTCAAATTGGTCAAATGGACTAGAGGTGTTCTTCTAAAAATAGCCACAAAATAATTATTACAGGCAGAAACTTGAATTTCGGCATATTAAATCGTTTTACAAATTAGGTCAAATCAATTTCAGGCTTTTCGAAATTGACTCCCGAAACGATTAAATGGGGTAGATTTGTTTTCCTAAGATCGCCATAATACGGTAACTGCTGCAAGTAGAAAGTTGATTCGGCACAGTAGTTCGTTTTACACATCGAGTCAAGCCATTTTCAGGGTTTTTAAAAATGTATCCTCTCAAAGGGATTAAATGGGGTAGATGTGTTTTTCTAAAGACCGTCACGAGATAGATACAGGTAGGAAGTCGAAATTCCGCATATTAGTTCGTTTTACAAATTATGTCAAACCATTTTCATGGTTTTGCAGAATGCATTTGCTCAAAAGAGTTAAATGAGATAGATCTGTTTTTAAAAAATTACCTTAACGAGCGAACTACTACAGATAGGAAGCAGAAATTTTGCATATTAGATCGTCTTACAAATAGACCAAATCATTTCCAGGGATTTTTAGAATTCACTCCCAAAAGGTGCTGCGGTGTAAATGATCTCTTAGCGGTTGATACTGTGTGAACAATCCTTTAGTGCTGATATTCGGTTCGCGCCCATCGAAATTTGTTAGGTTGGCGATTTTTTTTTGTGGTGCTCGGATTTTGTAAACTCGGCCTTTGTCTCATTTTTAAAGCGAAACTAGCAGCTTGCACGGTTTTTCGCATTCTATAATCCGATGGGGAGTTAGTCTGCTTTTGATTCGTTGTGTGCCCCATGCCGTTTGGCGGAGTTTTGGTTTACAAGCGAATATTTGGACATTTAAGTCCGCGCCGATTGGTGGACTTAGTTGCAAACAAGCTTCTGAAAAAAAATTCGTACACATGATCCATATTCCTGGTGCGAGTTAATTTGCAGTTTTATCCGCTCTCGCGTGAAGCGCAACAAAATTATATCTCTCTTGCCTGAATATGAAAAACAATATTTGAGTGTAAATATAATTGTATCACATAATGACAACGTTTTATAATTTTCTATGGAATTAATAGATTCGTTACATTTCAGTGAAATATATACACATTGCTTAACACTCAAAATAGGATCAGTAGATATTCCTTTGAAAAGTTTAAATGTATCTACTGGTTTAATAGATGAGATGAGATTAATGGTACGCAATTTATTTATAACTGCTTAGATTTGGTATTAAATGGATAAGCCACAAGCCAGGCAGAATAGTATTATTACTGTGTATAGATCAACACATTCTAATATTGCACCACCTTTTTGCCTTCGGAAAAGAAATTGTCCTGTGCGTCTATCATTTGCCATAACAATTAACAAATCAAGAGCAAAATATGGGTAAAGTGGGAATATATCGTATTTGCCACAACAAGTATTTAGCCATGGTCAAGTATATGTAGCAATATCACGTGTGAGTAGTTTTAATAACTTAGAAATTTAAATTTTATCTAATGAATCCTACCACACGTTACAAAGAAGTTTTCTAACTTGCAAAATATTTTGCAACGGGTCCACTAGTAATTACTTTATTTTTATAATTCGCCCCAACAGAACGTTTGCTATCTAGTTTATGCGCAAATTTCATAATAATATCAATTTTTACTAGAGCAAATACATTTTGCTGTTTTCATATTTGAAATGCTAGAATATGATTAATTTTATGCTGCTATGCGTAATTACAAAAGACATTATAGCCCCGAGGAGGCTTTCTATTTTGTCATTCTCAAATGGCCTAACAGGTCGTTGCCTGTCGGCCACAATTATATATATCGGCAATAAGATAACATGAACAAGAAGATACACGTATTGGTTGAGTAAGAAAGAGATAAACATAGTAGCAAATATTCCTTGTAACACCGATATTGACATGTTTGGTTTTATTTTATAAGTAAACGTCTGAAATTGTGTCATAATATCGATAAAAACTGCATTTTAGTTTAAAAAATTCCAGTATAAATGCAAACGGACGAAAATAAAAACGCAATTGACCACAAATTAACATAAATTTGAATAAAACAGAGAATTTCGTTGAAAAATGTTCTGTTTTAGTTTTAAAAATTACAGTATAAATGCAAACGGACGAAAATAAAAACGCAATTGACCACAAAGTAACATAATTTTGAATAAAAACACACAATTTTGTTGAAAAAATGTTCTGTTTCACTTAAAATTTTACAAAACTGACATAATGTCACTTGAAATTATACAAAAAAACGACATTTTTATCCAATAAGCGATAAAAAATACGCCATCCCACATTATTTCACTTAAAAATTATCACATTTCGTCTTACAAAACGCTTTATAATAAAAAAAATGATGTAAAAACAGTTTTAAGAGTTATTTCTAAGCATAATTTTCCAAGTGTTTTACACTTTTTTCTCTAATTTGTTGCAGTTTTAGCAAGATTTTAATAAAAAACAGCAATTTCTGCAGCAGTTTTAGTAAGATTTCAATAAAAACACACAATTTTGCTGAAAAATGTGTTGGTCCACATCATATCACATAAATTTTTACAAAAACTGACATGTCACTTGAAATTATACAAAAAACGACATTTTTTACTCAACATACGACGAAAATTGAGCAAAAATCACTCAATTGCACAGCGTCTCACATACATTTTTACAAAATCGCCATCATGAACATAAACTATGCATAATTTTGCAATTGTTTTACACTTTTTATAAAATGCACCGCTCAAAAATAAAAGAAATCGCAATTTCATTGAAAAAATCTACTACCACAATCATTTCGATAAACAAAATTCAAAAAATCTTATACTTTTGATGGAAATATATGTATGTCGACCACAAATTAACATAATTTTTGAATAAAAACGCGCAATTCGTTGAAAAAAAAATGTTCTGACACCATCAAAACACACAATTTCATTGAAAAATCTTCTACCACAAGCATTTCGACAAGCAAAATTTTAGTTACGTAGGGTCATTGTTCATTTTTATTACGAAAATCAACTCAAAATTGAACAAAAATCACACAATTACACAACATCTCACATAAATTTTTACAAAAATCGACATCATGTCACATAAATTATACAAAAAATGACATTTTAATTCAACACACGATGAAAATTTTATAAAAATCACCCAATTACACATTATCTCACATAAATTTTTACAAAAACTGACATCATGTCAGTTGAAATTATACAAAATATATATATGTTGACCACAAATTAACATAAATTTGAATAAAAACACGTAATTTCGTTAAAAAAATGTTTTGGCCCCGTCATTTCACTTAAAATTTTACAAAACTGCCATCATATCACTTGAAATTATACAAAATATATGTATGTTGATCACAAATTAACATAAACCTGAATAAAACACACAATTTCGTTGAAAAATTTGCAAATGTTTTACACTTTTTATAAAATGTGTCGCTCAAAATTAAAAGAAATCACAATTTTTAAATTATATCACGCCATTATGAAATCGTAGATTGATTTTTTGAAATTTTACACTTTGTAACTGTAAAATAACTTCAAATACTAATATTTTAGCTTTAGATTTTGTAATTATTGCAGATTCGTGAAAAACAAAAGCAGAGTAGAAATAAAAAAAACAAACACTTTGTAATAAACAAATATATTGTTCTTATTTCGTATAATACTTAATAATATAAAAATAAATGTACATCTGAATGTCTTATTTTCTAAAAATCCGTTGCAATTTACAAAACTGTAGTTTGAGGTGTACAACATTTCAAATTAAAAAGGCTGCAAGTAATAAAATCAGAAGTTTAAGACGCTCCCAAGCCAGTCGCACAATTCTTGTAGGAAGTTGATCAGAAGCAAAAACAGGGCGTTTCACATTCAACAGACTCGGGATTGTTTGCAATATTTTCTGAACTTCCATTGTATTCATTGCGCCACCAATCGGATAAAATTAGTATGTTTTCCAATGCACACACCGGCGAACAGATATTGTGATTAAGGCAGCGTACGGCAGTAGTAGTTTTTTGCAGAACTTTTAAAGATGGGCACTCGAGATCTTCCAGATTCACGACGATTTTATTCAGAAAACTTAGAACCTTCTTTTTTTCTTGGCCCTTAACGTACACTTTTTCAAATTTTTTGAGAACTCTTGCTAGCTCAGTTTCAAATTCATCAAAATGTATAGAACCAGAATTCCAAGCTAGACCGTGGTGTCTATGCTCCAGATAGTTTATGCCTTTTTTAACAAAATAGGGCAGAGTGACATAATTTGCAGGAGGTTTTAAAACGAAAATTGCTAGCTAATTACCATCTGCTGAAATAACAGCCACTTCTTTCGGAATAAACTGTTTCTTCTCACCACGAAACCCTTGTAGATCTACGAAGGCAGTGTCCATACCGACGTTTCGTCTGGGGCCCATCTTCAGATGCACTAGGTAACAGAACACAATGACTTAAAACGAGTTAGTGCGGTATCGGTTTGGACAGCTGGTTTTACAAATTTTAAAATAAAAAGAGGTGGAAACACTGCGTGCGCCGCATAGCAGACAGGTTGGCTCGAGCACTCTCTGCATAATTAAGAAAACATCAAGTTTAAAACCCTTCTATTTGCAATTTCAAACAATATTTCATATAAATTAAGCCATGTACAAATTTCGAAACTGGGTTTGATATATATTTTATCGCAAGACTTGACCCTAAGCTGCCGTTTTATTATTTGTCGTAATTCGTCATCGATGAATTTTACAAGAGGCAGCCTGTCTGATGTGTGACGCACGCAATGACTCCATCTCTTTTTATTTTAAAATTTGTAAAACCAGAGGCCCAGGATGCTGCCGCACCAGGTAACAGAGTACAATGGTTTAAAACGAGTTAGTGCGGCATCAGTCGGGCCTCTGGTTTTATAAAATTTTAAAATAAAAAGGTATGGATACATTGCGTGCGTCACACAGCAGACAGGTTGGCTGTTGTAAAATCAGCGATGACGAATTACGACAAATAATAAAACGGTAGCTGAGGGTCAAGTCTTTCGATAAAATATATATCAAACCCAGTTTCGAAATTTGTACATGGCTTAATTTATATGAAATATTGTTTGAAATTGCAAATAGAAGGGTTTTAAACTAGATGTTTTCTTAATTATGCAGAGAGTGCTCGAGCCAACCTGTCTGCTATGCGGCGCACGCAGTGTTTCCACCTCTTTTTATTTTAAAATTTGTAAAACCAGCTGTCCAAACCGATATCGCACTAACTCGTTTTAAGTCATTGTGTTCTGTTACCTAGTGCATCTGAAGATGGGCCCCAGACGAAACGTCGCTATGGACACTGCCTTCGTAGATCTACAAGGGTTTCGTGGTGAGAAGAAACAGTTTATTCCGAAAGAAGTGGCTGTTATTTCAGCAGATGGTAATCAGCTAGCAATTTTCGTTTTAAAACCTCCTGCAAATTATGTCACTCTGCCCTATTTCGTTAAAAAAGGCATAAACTATCTGGAGCATAGACACCACGGTCTAGCTTGGAATTCTGGTTCTATACATTTTGATGAATTTGAAACTGAGCTAGCAAGAGTTCTCAAAAAATTTGAAAAAGTGTACGTTAAGGGTCAAGAAAAAAAGGAGGTTTTAAGTTTTCTGAATAAAATCGTCGTGAATCTGGAAGATCTCGAGTGCCCATCTTTAAAAGTTCTGCGAAAAACTACTACTGCCGTACGCTGCCTTAATCACAATATCTGTTCGCCGGTGTGTGCATTGGAAAACATACTAATTTTATCCGATTGGTGGCGCAATGAATACAATGGAAGTTCAGAAAATATTGCAAACAATCCCGAGTCTGTTGAATGTGAAACGCCCTGTTTTTGCTTCTGATCAACTTCCTACAAGAATTGTGCGACTGGCTTGGGAGCGTCTTAAACTTCTGATTTTATTACTTGCAGCCTTTTTAATTTGAAATGTTGTACACCTCAAACTACAGTTTTGTAAATTGCAACGGATTTTTAGAAAATAAGACATTCAGATGTACATTTATTTTTATATTATTAAGTATTATACGAAATAAGAACAATATATTTGTTTAATACAAAGTGTTTGTTTTTTTTATTTCTACTCTGCTTTTGTTTTTCACGAATCTGCAATAATTACAAAATCTAAAGCTAAAATATTAGTATTTGAAGTTATTTTACAGTTACAAAGTGTAAAATTTCAAAAAATCAATCTACGATTTCATAATGGCGTGATATAATTTAAAAATTGTGATTTATTTTAATTTTGAGCGACACATTTTATAAAAAGTGTAAAACATTTGCAAATTTTTCAACGAAATTGTGTGTTTTATTCAGGTTTATGTTAATTTGTGATCAACATACATATATTTTGTATAATTTCAAGTGATATGATGGCAGTTTTGTAAAATTTTAAGTGAAATGACGGGCCCAAAACATTTTTTCAACGAAATTACGTGTTTTTATTCAAATTTATGTTAATTTGTGGTCAACATATATATATTTTGTATAATTTCAACTGACATGATGTCAGTTTTTGTAAAAATTTATGTGAGATAATGTGTAATTGGGTGATTTTTATAAAATTTTCATTGTGTGTTGAATTAAAATGTCATTTTTGTATAATTTATGTGACATGATGTAAATTTTTGTAAAAATTTATGTGAGATATTGTGTAATTGTGTGATTTTTGTTCAATTTCGAGTTAATTTTCGTAATAAAAATGAACAATGAGCCTACGTAACTAAAATTTTGCTTGTCGAGATGCTTGTGGTAGAAGATTTTTCAATGAAATTGCGTGTTTTGATGGTGTCAGAACATTTTTTTTTCAACGAATTGCGCGTTTTTATTCAAAAATTATGTTAATTTGTGGTCGACATACATATATTTCCATCAAAAGTATAAGATTTTTTGAATTTTGTTTATCGAAATGATTGTGATAGTAGATTTTTTCAATGAAATTGCGATTTCTTTTAATTTTGAGCGGTGCATTTTATAAAAAGTGTAAAACAATTGCAAAATTATGCATAGTTTATGTAACATGATGGCGATTTTGTAAAAATTTATGTGAGATGCTGTGTAATTGAGTGATTTTTGCTCAATTTTCGTCGTATGTTGAGTAAAAAATGTCGTTTTTTGTATAATTTCAAGTGACATGTCAGTTTTTGTAAAAATTTATGTGAGATGATGTGGACCAACACATTTTTCAGCGAAATTGTGTGTTTTTATTGAAATCTTACTAAAACTGCTGCAGAAATTGCTGTTTTTTTATTAAAATCTTGCTAAAACTGCAACAAGTTAGAGAAAAAAGTGTAAAACATTTGGAAAATTATGCTTAGAAATAACTCTTAAAACTGTTTTTACATCATTTTCTTTATTATAAAGCGTTTTGTAAGACGAAATGTGATAATTTTTAAGTGAAATAATGTGGGATGGCGTATTTTTTATCGCTTATTGGATAAAAATGTCGTTTTTTTGTATAATTTCAAGTGACATGATGTCGGTTTTGTAAAATTTTAAGTGAAACAGAACATTTTTTCAACGAAATTGTGTGTTTTTATTCAAAATTATGTTACTTTGTGGTCAATTGCGTTTTTATTTTCGTCCGTTTGCATTTATACTGTAATTTTTAAAACTAAATCAGAACATTTTTCAACGAAATTCTCTGTTTTATTCAAATTTATGTTAATTTATGGTCAATTGCGTTTTTATTTTCGACCGTTTGCATTTATACTGGATTTTTTTAAACTAAAATGCAGTTTTTATCGATATTATGACACAATTTCAGACGTTTACTTATAAAATAAAACCAAACATGTCAATATCGGTGTTACAAGGAATATTTGCTACTATGTTTATCTCTTTCTTACTCAACCAATACGTGTATCTTCTTGTTCATGTTATCTTATTGCCGATATATATAATTGTGGCCGACAGGCAACGACCTGTTAGGCCATTTGAGGATGACAAAATAGAAAGCCTCCTCGGGGCTATAATGTCTTTTGTAATTACGCATAGCAGCATAAAATTAATCATATTCTAGCATTTCAAATATGAAAACGGCAAAATGTATTTTCTCTAGTAAAAATTGATATTATTATGAAATTTGCGCATAAACTAGATAGCAAACGTTCTGTTGGGGCGAATTATAAAAATAAAGTAATTATTTCTATTCATATAGCTCTGCAAGCCTACATGGGCGATCTTGAAAAGTAGCCGAAACACGGTCGCTGAGAGCAACGCAACCCTCCTTTCTTACCTATATGAAATGACGTTTTGTTCAAACCCTTTAAATCCCATAGCGCTCCGTGGTGTAGCGGCATCGATCGATGTGAGCCCAATGTGTATGCAAACGTAGAGGGTTCAAATCCGAGTCCGCCAGAGATTTTTTTAAATTAAACATCCATCCTGTGACTGCAAGAGAGAGACAACCAAGGAGCAGAAGAGAGAGAGATAGATCAGCCAGTTTGAAATTCAAATATTTCCGCGAGTGAATGCAAGAGAGAGACGCCGTGTTATTCCAGAAGCAAATTAAAAATGGCCGCGCCTAAGTTAATCGGAAGCTAATGCGTAATTTAATCAGTAGCACATGTGAAAATTAATTAGATCAAACCGCGAAATTAATTAGATCAAACCGCGAAATTAATTGTATCAATCCGCGAATTAAAACCGCGAAATCCGCGAATTAAACCGCGAATCCGCGAATCAAATAAAAAGTGGAGGGGATGGCTAGCCCTATTCTACTAGCCAGGTATTGACACACATTTTGATATTTTCTTTTACTGATTGTTATTTCAAATACTTTCATAAACTTGTTACACAAACCTTAATAACTTCCCTTGCTTTTTACTGCCAAAATCCAACCAAGAATGCATCCTGATGTCGACAGTCTGCAACAGCTACTGCGAACTCTTCAAACGGTAACGCCTATGCTGATCCGGAAACCCTAGTACTGCATCCGTCTCGTCAACAACCCCTTTTTCTTCTAGAATCCAATCCTTCTTCATTTCAAATGTCACCGCCACACCGATTAACTCCTGGTAAGTTCCAATATTATGATGTTCCAAATCTAACCTTGGTCCTTTTACACAGAGTCCGACGACTCTAGTAATATCCTCCAAATTATTCAAATCAAATAGTTGTTTGTAAGCACTTCCAATAGTCTTCCGTATGCAGTAACAAATCCAAATATCTTCAAATAATGTAACCATAGGTATTTGTCTATTTCCAATTAACAGTATTTGTATAATCTCTTGACTGATTATATTCTTCCAATAACTTCAATTAATATTTTCATATAACACACCAAGTAGATTTGGTTAAGGCCCTTTTAAATTTGTATAAACCAAATAATAATACAAATTTAAGGCTTTAATTTCTGTTTTTTATTGATTAAAATTTGTAATTTTTAAGATACATGTCTGCTTTTTACATGAGTTGCTTTTGTAACTAATTAAACAAAATTTTTCTCCCTGTTAGATACAATTCTTATTGCGCACTTGTTTATTTTAAATATACTATTATTACATGCTATTAATTCTTATCATTCTAACAAATAGGCTACATTTGTCAATTGTAACCTTGGCTTGAACCTTATTAAAATTTTCTGTAGCCATTAAATTAGTATATTCAATTAATATCAAAATCTAATCTCTGATTGTCTCAATTGAGTTTATTAATAATATTTAAAATTTACCACCCATCAAGATTTAATTATAGCAATCTTCCAAATTTATTCGTTTTAAATATTTCTTTATTGTAATTGATTACACTGCCTCATGTATCATAATATAAATTCCTCAATTCAGAAAAATATTCAAATAAACCAGTTTTATATTCTTAATTCTTTTTAATTAATAAATTTATAATTCATCCTAATATCCTAGTATCTAACTTCATAACAATTAATATCTATTTACATCTATCTATTTAGAATCACTATAGAAACAAACTATTTAACCTTTTCAACAAACAACAACCTTTATAATCTCATTAATTTACATTTTGTATGGACAGATCATTGATATATGAAATCTTCCTCTTATTCTTCCATCTCTTTCATTTATCAGTTTATAAGTGTTATTATTATTAAATATTTGATGTATTTTATAAGGTCCTTCATACGCATACTACAGTTTTGCACACTTTTTCCTTCCTGTTTGCTATCCTGAGTTTCTTTACAATTACTAAGTATCCTATTTCAAATTGTACCCGTTTTAATATTTTCTTATTTTGCTTATTTTCATATCTGTCGTGAATTATTTTCTTCTAACTCTTTCTAATAACTGTATTACTTAAATATTACTTTGTTCTTTTCTCCACGGTCTAGCTGGAATTATTTGTTTACATAAAGTAATTGGACTATTCTCTGTCGTTGTATTTGGGACATTGTTTATAAAACTTTCCACATCTGGAAAATATTGTACCCATTTATTGTGATGCTCATGTGTAAGTATTCTTAAATATTTAATCATCTCTTTAATGTACCTTTCTGCAATATTACTTTGAGGATGTTTTATACTACAAAAACAAATATTTATTCTTTTTTATCTAAATTATTCAATAATCTTGCATTTCTAAAATATGTTGCATTATTTGCCAAAATCTTTCTTGGTTTACCTACTTGTTCTTCAAAATTTCCAATTGACTTAATCACATGCTTAGTATTACAATTTTTCGCTGGGTATAATTTTGTAAATTTTGAAAATGCATCTACCATAATCAAAATATGCTTGTACCAATATTGTCCTGTAACTAGATTTGATAAGTAATCAATAGCTACCAGTTCCATCGGTTCGTTTACCCTAATACTTTTAACAATATTCTGATTCTTAAAATTCCTTTCCTTTGCGAATTGACAAATTTGGCAAGTTTGAATTAATTGTTTAATTAATTTGATGTCATTTTTCGTATAAAAACATTCCCGAAACTTTAACCACGTTTTTCTTGTCCCACAATGTCCAAATATTGTATGAATTTCCTCAACAACTTCTAACATGTCTTCTCTACTTAAAACATCCAATTCTTTATTTTCTATGACCTTTACCAATAAATTTTCTTTAATTTGATACCCTTTATAATTATTATCTTGACTTTTTAATACTAAAGTTTTTAATTCTTGAATTTCTTCTACTGTCTGCTTATTTAAAATCTCTTGTTTTGATAACCTTCCTTCCTCATAAATTTTCTCAATTCCTATTAAGATTTGTTTTGGTTTCTCATAATTAGGTACATCCTTTCTACTTAAGAAATCTGCAACTACATTTAACTTTCCTGGCCTATGTTTAGTATCAAATTCATATTGTTGTAAATATAATGCCCATCTGTATAACCTGTCATTATAAAAAGTTTTATTTTTCAAAAACTAAATTGCCGAATTATCAGTTTCAATATCAAATTTGTTCCCTGTTAGATAAAATTTTAGTTTATTAATTGCAAATATGATTGCCAACATTTCTTTCTCAGCTATGCTGTATCTAATTTCATAAAATTTTAATATTCTTGAAATAAAACATATTGGTACTTCTATTCCATCTTGTATTTGTATTAGTTCTGCTGCAATTGCTTGATCAGATGCGTCCGTACGAAGTATAAATTTTTCTTTAAAATTCGGATATTTCAGTAATAATCCTTCATGAAACCTCTGTTTGATGGTATTCAATGCTTTTTCTCATTCTTCATTCCATGACCATTTTACATCCTTTCTTAATAATTGTACTAAAGATAACGTCAACTCTGAGTAGTTACTTATGAACCTTTTATAATAATTAAAAATCCCTAATAACCCTCTTAATTTTTTTAAATTCGATGGAAGAGGTAAATTCTTAATTTCCTCAAGACATTTCTCATGTATGGTTACTCCATTTTTACTTATTTCGTATCCCAAATATGTTACTTTTTCTTGCATAAATTCACATTTTGATATGTTCAATTTTAATTCATTTTTATTTAATGTTTCAATTATAATTGCTAAATGTTTTAAATGTTATTCATTTTCAGGAAAAATAAGATATCATCAACGTAATGCACACAAAAGTCTTCAAATTGGTTTAATATCTTCTGCAGTGCTCTTACCAGTGCTGCACAAGACGTTGAAAGACCAAATGGTACCACTTTGAATTGAAAAATTTCTCCATCAATACTAAAACCAGTATATTTTTTCGACTCTTCATGTAATGAAATAAGCCAAAACGAATTTTTCAGATCTAACTTTGTAAGAATTTTCTTATCCCAAATTTTACTTAATAATCCACCAATAGTTTGTGGAGATTCGTATTGTGGCTTTGTTATTTGATTAATTCTGCGTGCATCCACATAATCGAAGAGAACCGTCACGTTTTTTAACTACCACTAAAGGATTAATAAAATTATTCTTTGAAGCTTCGATTACTTCATCTGTTACCATTTCATGTATTTCCTTCCTAATCTGTCCTCTTAATGCAAATGGTATAGGGTAAGATTTACTATTAAAGCTTTTTGTTTCATCAACCTGCAACCTATGAATGTACTTCTGTGCTTTTCCTACTTCTTCACTTATAACCTCTCTATTTCTGTAAATTATTTGTAATATTTGGCTTTTAAATTGTTTATTCTTCTCACCTATTTTTAACTCATTCAGCAATAACCCATTATTATCATAATTATTCTCCACATTATTTATTATGTAATTATTAATAACTATACCTTCTTTATATTTCATAATAGCTCCAATTTTATCTAATTGGCAACACTTATCTTCTTGGCTGACTCTACAGATGCAAGATTTAATTAACCCCTTTAAATGAATACACCTTTGTGATCCATCAATATTTATTCCCAGTTGCTGAATAATGTTGATTCCTAACACCATGTCCACGCTAAGACCTTTAACTATAAACAATCTAACAACACCTTCCCATTGATCAATAATTATTTTAATATTTAACATTCGGTTTGTTGTTGATATTTTTCTTTTGGTTGCAGATAGCAAATCTATTTTATTCACTTTTATTATATTCTTATGTAGGACATCCAAATTATTTCTTCATTTATTAAAGAAGCCATTGCTACACTATAAATCAAAGCTAAATATTCTGTATTATTTAAATTAACTTTTAAAAATGTTAATGTTGAAAGCTGTTTTCTTTCTTCTTCCTCTTCCAGTAAAAATTCTCCATTATTTTCGTAATTATTATAAAAACACGCGAGGTTCTTCCATGAACTATTTAAAATTGAAGTTTTTTTTTATCTTCTTAGGAATCTTTCAAACCCTCAGTTTCCCCTATCTGATTTTCTCGTATATGTTTTCCTCTGTCGTATTCACCTTTCTATACTGTATTAATGTATTGACGCCTAGGATATTTACTTGTTATATCCTCTTGATTCATTCGTTCCTTATTCTTGTCCTCAATTATCGTATTATATATTTTCCTGTCCTGGTTATTGTAATCTGTTCTATATTGGTAATTCCTTCCTTGATTAACATTGTTGTATTGGTTATTCCTCCATCTATCCAAATTCCTGTTGTAATTATCATTAAAATTCCTTTCTCCTGTTCTAAAATTATTATAATTATTAGGGCCAAAATTAAATTTATTTTGTTGTACTTCCTCATATTTTCTTTTACTAGAATTTTGAAAATTCTGACTTTCTCTCCTGTTATTTTCTCTATTATTATTACCAATAGCTATATCGTAGTTCCTTACTATTTCTAAAAAGTCTTTCAATGTGTTAATATTTTGTACAACTACTGCTCTGGTAATTTCACTTTCCAAATGTCTGGACAAATGTTGAATTATTTCTTCTTCAGCTAACGTTGGTGTTAAATATTGAGCTTTATTAAATTTTTGTATCACATACATTTCACGGGTGCTACCTCTTTCCCAATACCTACCAGTTGTTAACTGAGTTCTCACTCGAGCTTGATGTGCATTGCTCCAGTATTGATTTATGAATAGCTTTCTAAATTCCTCATAATTCTTATGTTTTGATTTAACAATACTGTGCCATGTATCTGCATAATTTCTTAACGTCATGTTAATTACTTGTAACATTTTATTTTCATCATGTGTTGACTTCATGATATTATCTGATTTGACAAGATAACTCATAGGTTGTTCTCCAGGTCTTCCTTCAAATATTGGCAACATGTCTGTTTGTCTTCCGATATAATTACTTCTTTGGCTACTGTTTAACATTTCCGTTCCATTTTACATTCTTTTCAATGTATCTTCTACCTCTTTAATCTTTATTAAATGATTTTCGTTTAACACATTAACTCTGCTTACGTTATTATTAATTTCTTCTTGCATTTCAGCTTGATTTTTATTTACCTTATCATCAATCAATTTTATTTGTTTATGCACATCTTTATTTTGACTTTGTATGTCCTTTAGTTTTCCATCTACCTCTTCGTTATTCTTTACCAACTTATCTTCCATGATTTTTGTTAAATTTTCCTCTAGTTGTTTGTGTTCCTCCTGTCTTTCTCCTCTTATCTCATTCTGAAGTTCTTCTTTATAACTTCCTAATGTATCACTAATCTTATTTATTTGTGCTTGCAATTCTTGCTTATTCTGGAGTTGTACTTTATTAAAATCTTCCCTTAATTCCTTCATCGTCTCTTCCATCTTATCTGCTTGGTCTTTTTGTTCTTGTACCTTGTCTGCAGTTCTCTTAATCACTGCTTGTAACCTACCTTCCCTTTCCTTAGCATCCTTCTGAATTAACTCTTGTAATCGTCTTTCTCTTTTCTCTGCATTCTTCTTACTTTCTTCTGCCTTTTCCTCAATTGACTGTTGCAATCTTCTTTCTCTTTCCTCTGCCTTTTCTTCAATTTCTTGTAAATCCTTCCTCAACTCTGCTGCACCTTTCTTACTGTCTTGCGTTATCTTATCTGCAGTTTTTTCAATTGACTGTTGTAAATCTCTCTTCAGCTCTGCTGCTTCTTTCCTTGTTTCATGTAAATCCTTTCTCAACTCTGCGGCATTTTTCTCTGCAATTTTCTCCATCGAATGTTGCCATCATTTCCATTAACTTCTCC
The DNA here is from genome assembly GCA_940337035.1 of Agriotes lineatus. NCBI lineage: Eukaryota > Metazoa > Arthropoda > Insecta > Coleoptera > Elateridae > Agriotes > Agriotes lineatus. The sequence goes on from CALNHX010000477.1 coordinate 234,400, forward strand.
ATGTCTATGGTTGTTTTTTCTGTTGATTCCTGCTGAGTCCTTACCTGATCACCTTGTTGTATTTCCTCTACTTCACCTTCAGGACCACTCATTACCATTTCCAATTCTTCTTGTTCTACGTCTTTTTCCTCTTCAGTCTCCTTCTCCTTCTTCTTCTTCTTCTTCTGATGGGGCTTGCTGTAAGCTGCACTGAGACCTATTGGTCCATTGTGCTCCCACCTAATTTGTTATGGGTCTCGTTCGAAGAGGCCGGTTTCCAACGCGAAGGAAAGAATCCTACCCATAGGAACGTCCCTTATTGCCTGGGGTTCCACCAGGCCGGCTCCAAAATGTTTATGTCGCAGTGTTAGGAGAGCCACACATTGACATAAAACATGAATTGAGGTTTCTTCCTCCAACTGGCACTTTCTGCAGGTGGCATCATTTACGATTCCAATTGTGAATAAGTGCTTCTGTAAGTGACCGTGTCCTGTTAGTAAACCAGTCACGATCCTAATGTTTTTCCTGCTCATTGACAGGAGAGTAAGGTGTTGGTAGGCGACATTTCCCCGATGAGGAGTTTTTCCTGACGTAGCCTTGGTACCGAGGCCCAGTTGGCGCTGGATTGGTTACTTAACCAGCGCTCAACTTGTCGCTTTGCGGTGGCACGGGTAATTCCTAAAGCCGGCTCAGGGCCGATGAGCGGCTCTTGAGAACCTCTTCTGGCTAGAGCGTCAGCTTCTTCGTTACCCTCTATTTCACTATGGCCTGGTACCCATAGTAGTTTCACCCAGTTTGTTGTACCGAGTCTGTTCAGTGTCTGGCAACATTCCAGAACCAACCTGGAGTTGATTCTGGGTGAACTCAATGCTCTTAGTGCTGCCTGACTGTCTGTGCAGATGTAAATATGCAGATTGGAATAACCTCTTTGAAGGTTCTCCTGAGCACAGGTTAGGATGGCAAATACCTCCGCCTGGAATACAGTGGCATGTTTTCCTAGGGCAACGGTGAGTTTGACCCTCGGCCTACAGCCGTAGATGCCAGCACCAGATCCCCCCGCCATCCTGGAGCCGTCTGTGTACCAAACAAGTCCCCTTGGAGTGAGAAGACGCTGTTGCTGACACCAATCGTTCCTATCAGGGATGAGTACCTGAAATGCTTTATAGAACATGTAAAGCGGAGCCATGAAGTCGCTCCTTGTGAGAAGTTCTGGGACCTTCTCAAAATGTTGGATGATCCCTGAGTGTCCCACTTGTTCCCCTTTCATGGCCCACATCTGGCCTTGGCTTAGTCTGTAGGCTGATTTCCTGGCCTCCGCCTCAATCACTAGGTGGAGGGGCGGAAGCCCCAGAAGCACCTCCAGAGCTGCCGTAGGAGCAGTGCGCATTGCTCCAGTTATGCCTAAACAAGCCAATCTCTGTAGTCTGTTGAGGCTGTCTCCTTGCTTTTTCTTGTAACTCTTTTGTCAGCCATATTTTAGTTTAAAATTTTAAATGTACCTATTTTTAATTACAGACCTTTATATTCAATTATAAATCTTTATATTTTATTCTCAAATTGACCCTTTATAATATTCTTTTTTCTATAGCACATGTTAAAGTGTGCTTTTATCAACTCAAAACAAAAGGTCAAGTTTTACTTTAACAGCAAGGGTAGATAAAGTAGCACTTTAACATCAAGGATAGATAAAGTAATTTAATTTTCTAACTTTTGTTTAAATTAAATATGACAGCAACCCAATCTAGCTACTGACATTTTGAAATGTGATTGACTGTCATTATTTTCTTTTGAAATTGTTAAAGTTCTTGCTATAGAAAAAAATATTGTATTATACACGACGATAAAGTTAAACGATTCACTCGTGGATAAAATTTAACTTTATGGTCTTGTATAATAAATTACTATTAATTACTTTTATCGATTGTCCTATTCTATTTCTTTATTTTTCTCAAAAAGAAATTAATTATGATACGTTTCTAAATTATGATTGTTTTATTATAATCTTGTTCCTTAATTCACAATTGTTAATACCAAATTAACCATAAACTTGGTTTATCAGTTACAATTAAATCCGTTTATTTTTATTATGTCAATATCCCCACTTTACTGGCGACATGTGTTATAAATGTCAAACAACATGGTTTATTTTTAACTTTTAAAAGCCCCTCGTTTGGACGCCATATATTATGGAATGGCTATATAAGCACCACGTTGGGCTAGCCACATATTATGTAATGCACTACGTTGGGAGACTATATTATATAACAATACTAGCTCCTCTTACTACTGCATAACATTTATTATGTATTTGATATTTTACTTAAAACTTGCCCTTTATTAATGCAATGTCCTTTCTAATTAAATAATAATTTCTTTCAAATCAAGTTCCCTTATCTCAGGGTGGTTCGCCAAATCAAGATCTCTATTAATTGAATTTTAATATTATATTTAATGACATTTGCTGTCAAACCGATTTTCAAAACTCATCAAGCCAGGTATTGACAACTGTACACTACATTGACACACATATCAATCAATTCACCTATGTAAGCACTATATCAAGTCCATTTTTATATTTTCTTTTACTGATTGTTATTTAAAATACTTTCATAAACTTGTTACACACACCTTAATAACTTCTCTTGCTTTTTACTGCCAAAATCCAACCAAGAATGGATCCTGATGTCGACAGTCTGAACACCTACTGCCCACTCTTCAAACGGTAACGCCTATGCCGATTCGGAAATCCTACAACTGCATTCGTCTCGTCAACAACCCCTTTTTCGCCTAGAATCCAATCCTTCTTCCTTTCAAATGTCACCGCCACACCGATTTACTCCTGGTAAGTTCCAATATTATGATGTTCCAAATCTAACCTTGGTCCTTTTACAGAGAGTCCGACGACTCTAGTAATATCCTCCAAATTATCCAAATCAAATAGTTGCTTGTAAGCACTTCCAATAATCTCCCGTATGCAGGAACAAATCCAAATATCTTCAAATAATGTAACCAATTAACTGTATTTATATAATCTCTTGACTGATTATATTCTTCCAATAACTTCAATTAATATTTTCATATAATACACCACGTAGTTTTGTTTAAGGCCCTTTTAAATTTGTATACACCAAATAATAATACAAATTTAATTTTGTTTTTTATTGATTAAAATTTCTAATTTTTAAGATACATGTCTGCTTTTTACATGAGTTGTTTTTGTAACTAATTAAACAAAATTTTTCTCCCTGTTAGATACAATTCTTATTGCACACTTATTAATTTTAAATAGAGCTAAATTGTAAATAAATCTTTTGTAGAGAAAAAATACTGCATCCATTCATACTAATGTTAACAATTTTCAATTTTCCGGAATAGTATAAATCAACGAAAACAAAAATTTCATTTTCAAAAACTCTGTGGTGCCTTGGAATTCCCTAAATAAATAATATGTGTTGTTTGTTTGTTTGTCATTGATGTTTGGCATTTGTAATAATTCTAAGGTCTAAGGTACCTGGTACTTGGCATACCTGGACCTTGTCCATAACAAAAATGGTTGTATGGTGGAAATAACGCTCGTCAAGGAAGCGGCTTGTTTATTGTAAAATAACCATATCCGCAAATTCCAAACAGTACAACCATTAGTAGACTGATAACATTAGGTTTAAAACTACAGGCGCGTCATTAAATAATTTTATGTGCAATAATGAGGTTCCGAACCTACACCAAAACGAGGCAAACAACAATACGTTCAATATTTTGACGGCAGTGACTGAAAATCCTAGTATTAGACAAGTATCACAAAATATACTTTTTCCGCCTATCGTACTAGAACTGTCACATTATTGACAAAATTCTGTTGAGCAAAGTCAAACATTCCATTACACCAGCCGTTGCTAGGTAATTTAGAATACAGGAATAATATTCCCCTCCTGTGTTGTTGGGCTCGGCATTGTCCTCGCCCAACAATATTCACAGTCGTCTGGGAATGTTACGTTTTTCGTCCTAGATACACAATATACTATTTTCAGTTGTTGGAAAAGGAAGTAATACCGGCGGTGGTCAAAGTGTTGCTAGAGACCAACAGATTTGTTTTCAGATGGAACACACTCGCTTTGTGCACGCATTTTTAAATAACAATTTCTTCAATTTGGTGCAAATTATGCAATTAATTGGCCTGTTAAGTCTCAAGATCTTTCACCAAATGATTTTTTGCTTTGGCTATATTTGAAATCAAAATTTATTCTAGATAAGTATTTCAAAATCTAGAAGAGCTGAAAAATTGTATTCGAGGAAAGTGTGGTCAGATAACTCAGTATCAATTAGCAAAGATTTAGTTTGATTTTTCATTATTTTTGTGTTAAAATAAATAAAATTGTTTTCTATTATACGCAATGACAGACAAATGTAAGTGCATTGGCTTGTTTAGATAGTTCCATGGCATCTCTGATTTTTCGAAAATGTTGGTTTGATTGTTTGCATTCTTTCGGCCGAAAAATGGAAAAGTGTTAGCAAAAGTGTAAGTGGATGCAGTATTTTCTTCTCTACAAACAAATATATGTACACTGTAGCTCTAAAATGATTAGGGGAGCAAATAACTTTACATAAAGAATTTACTATGCAAATTCACATGGTGCGTCGCACAAGTCAGCATCTGGTATAATCAGCTCTAAAAGAACATAACTTTTGCAGAAGCAAAGATATTTGAAACGACAAAAGAGAAGTGACGGATGCCTACAATAATGCACGTTCAAATAAAATTATAGAAAGTATAAGCCTATATAAACCTAGTTTATGTACAGGGACCAGCAGAAACATATTAAACATTTTATTTACATTTTTTATACAGTATAATAAAAAAAACGAAAACATGAGGATGTTCACAAAACTTGGGAGTTTATTTATTTAAACATCGAGTGCCGGAGATGTCTACCTTCTTCTTCAGAACATTCATTAATACGTCGAACAAAATCTTGCATAACTTTTTCTGCTATATCTTGCCTAATACCGTTAATATCGTGGAGCTCCCGGTGGCTTTTTAATACAAAGTGAACCGAATTAACTAAACTTCTGAACCCATCGTCTTATTGTCAAGTATGATGGAACATTCTGCCGCCTGTTAAATTGTCTTCTGAATGCACATTGCACAGTTATTATACAGGGTGTTAATAAAAAAACTTTACACACTTTAGCAGGTGATAGTAGAGATGAAAACAAGAAAAAAATTCTAATACACTTAGGTCCAATACTCCTTGGTTTTCGAGATATGGAATTTTTAAATATTTATTTACACCTCTTATGAATGCGATTTTTTTGTTTGGGGCTACTTAAAAGATCTTGTTTACGCCACTGAAGTGAACACAGAAGATAAACTTTGGCAGCGAATGGTAGACGCCTGCCAACAACTAAGGACTCTAGGTGTTTACCATCAAGTGCGTGAGTCTCTTCGACGACGGCTGCAACTTTGTTTACAAGAGCAAGGACGACAGTTTGAACATCTTCTGCGATAACTTTAGAGTGCGCTAAATGCGTTGTTTGTTGTAGTTTTTTTTTGTAAAAAAATGTTGATTGACATGTATTCTGCGATTGTCCGTTTTTCGCAGATAACGCGATATCGCATTTATAAGAGGTGTAAATAAAAATTTAAAAATTCCATATCTTGAAAACCAAGGACTATTGGACCTAAATGTATTAGAATTTTTTTCTTGTTTTCATCTCTACTATCACCTGCTAAAGTGTGTAAAGTTGTTTTATTAACACCCTGTATAATAAATAACTCAACACATTAAGCTCGCTCTTGCACATTAAAACGCATTTTGACATATTACTTAAACATTAAAACAAAACTACTGATCCTACTTAATATAATGATATTCATCAAATTTGTATGGATAAAACCCTTAGTGGGATATTACACGTTAAAATGTTTAATATGTTTCTGCCGGTCCCTGTATTTTAATGTGTTTGTAGAGATGTCATTTTAATCTAAGTATTTATTTTCCTGTAATTGCAGTGTATGTGGCGTTGATTTTATTCAAAGTTTTATTTTAATTATATTAGTTGCAAATTTAAACTTATCTGTTGGCAACATTAAATACACATAAACCGAATAAAGAGCAAATAGTTGTACGATCTCCTTGCAATGCTCTTCACGGGCAGACTTATTCCAACCTTTAGTGAAAAACGGAGCGAAAGCGGGGCACGGAAGCTAAAATTCGCATATATGAGATTCTATTACGTTAGAAACCGAAATTTGCGAAATCCACCTATGGCAACCAAATTATGATTAATTCGATGAGTCGTGTTAAATCGATTACAAGCAGAGGAGAGTGGCTGGTGGGAAAGGAATTAACAAATCTTGACGTTACTACTATTTTCAGGATTTTGACAATCATTACGAATTGATATGCATTGATGAAAACAATAATTAGTAAATATGACGCCCATAGCTATAACTTTTGTTAGATGATGTGTAGATGGTTACACGTAGCGTTGCCTGTGATAGTAGGATTTTGGTTACTAAATCGCTTAGCGATTTTTTTTCGGTGAATATTATAAGCAAATGGATATTTGGTGTGATACAGTAGCTCAATATCTCAAGCAAAATTTCAAAAAATGAATAAATGTACTCTAGAAAAAGCCCTTGAGTGACTTTGTTTAGGTAATAATTACCTCTATCCTTTTGTATGGATTGACTTAGAGAAAATAATGCATTTTTATGCGACAAATTGCTGTAGCATAAACCTATTTTTATAGTAGAAATTTTCGTGATTTTTTTTAACCCTCCAGTACCCGTTTAAAATTCTAAGACATCAGTACCCGCACCGGTCTCACAGTCCGACACCCCTCTGCCACCTCCATAAAAATAATGAGATATCTTAGGGCATTAGTTTCTTGTTCACTAACGTCTTCATAATCAGATATTTCCTGTTCAGTGTCACTGTTCATTTCCCTAGTTTTCAATAAATTATCTTCGTCAGACGATGGCACGTCATCATAAAACGAGTTGTCGACAGCCTCCTCCTCTATTATATCTCGCATCGTCTGTTCTAGTCGCGCCTGTTCTTTCTCATAAAATCTGCCATGACTATAATAATGTTTCAGTATAACAGTGTTACTAAAAATGCAGAAAATACTTCCTTCTCCACACATTGGTCGTATATCAAAGGTAAAAAGCAAAAGCAACTCGGGTACCCGCTTCGGTCTCTGAAACCGAAATTATAAATAACCTTTAAACCACTGCACGCACGAACTCAAAACTGCATACGGATCTTCAATGGCAATATATAGGAAGGTAGTGAAATGGGCGGTAAACTAACGCTAGCACATTAAGTAATATACCGCATTATGTGTTTGCTCGGTCTCACAGACCGTAAACGGGTACTGAAGGGTTAAATTTGGTTGACCATCAAACAATCAAAAAATTGACAATTTTAGTAACCACAAAAGCCTCAATCATTATATAGCACGCCTCTATGGCGAGAAAGTTTACAATCAAAGCAAAATATAAGACCAACTAAGGCAAAAGGTGGTAAAATTATTAGCGGACCTAGCCTTTCTAAAACGTTGCCGTGGCAACAAGGTATTGCCTAATTGTGTATATATTAATCACCACCTGAGAAATCCACACAATAGAATTCCCAATAATGCCAGTTTAGGCTTACTAAGATTCGAAATACAAAGAGTGAGACAGGGTCTAGATATCATGGGATCAAAGCAACACACTTTACACGCTGGAGCTAATATTGTGGGAGCAGATTGATGCTATCACTTGGAAAACAACAGATAATATACTCGAACAAGCAACAGCTAATCAAGCTGCCAAATATGATAGGCTATCGCCTAAGCAGTCATCAAAACAACAGAACACGGACAAAATTGCTACAGCTTTGAAATCATCTAGATGCAGTTTAGGAAATGTTTCAAGTGGCCTGCAGTTCATAAGTGTGTATTTGGTTGCATACTCATTTCGCATTTTTGGGATATTTTTAAAGTACTTGAGTTTTAGGGAATTCTAATAAATTTTCAAAATAGATTGTGAGTATGATTTCCGGCGGCCATTTTGTGAGACTGATTTCGTGAGATTGTTCTTTCTGAGGCTGTATATGTGATATGGAATTTTCACTACATGTGGATATAATAATTCCAAAATTTTTGTGAATCCTGTTGATCAGCCGTAGAAAATTCGGTGTGAGATTGCTAGAATGAAGCCAGTTATACTGGAATAATAATTTATTTCTGCAAGAAAACTTACTTATGGCAACCCTCCAGCTTTGGTATGTTTTTTGTCGTTGCGTTTGCAGACCGACTGCGATATTGTGTCATTTTAGGCCTTTTCTTTCTACTCGTGTCATATTCTGCATATGCTCCTCCTTCAGATTTGATGTCGCTTGCTAGAGCACCTGGACGACCAACTCCTACGCAGTTCTGAGCCCCTTCAATTCATGTGGCTGCTTCCGAAATTTGAACCACACGGTCTTTCCCCAGTGTGATAGCTAGAGAAAAGCCTGCCACACCTAATTTTGCACGTGTTTGGACAGCATCCTCAAGTCCACCACCCTGCATAGCTACTCTGACGGAGCTGCTCTGCTACGCATCACCAGGTATCTTTTGCGTGTACAGCTAGCGTATTTAGTTATTTAACTCAAGACAGAAAATATCGTTAGTGCTGTAACTATGAAACTCTAAGCTTTTGCCTACCATTTATGCTGCGAAATTTTTAACCAATGCTGCAGAGAAATCGAGAAAGCCTGGCCTCGCTGCTATATGTTCAACTGGTGCATTTAGTTATGCGAAATAGATTTTTACTTTATATGAATTTATTATTTCCTATATTGGCTACTATGTTAACGTTTTGGTCGTTTCCAACTCGTCAACGTCCCTCAACGTTTTAAAATTAATGCTTTCCTTGCAGGAATCTCCGGGAGCCTAAGCATTAAAACAACTCCTATTTAACGCTGAAAATACACAGTTAAGTGTATAATATCCTTGGCGTATAGTACCATTCGCGGTAGTTCGCGTTTATAAAAATTTATTGATCCTTGGAGCGATTTGATGAGACTCCCGTTTATCGATTACGCAGTACTTTATTTTTAAGTCACTAAATACTTAGTTGAGATACGTGTACTCAAGCGAAAGGCGAGTTAAAACCATAGAGTTTTGTTTTTAACTTCAAATTTATTAATACTACAACATTGTACATCTTATAATTAAAATTGAATTAAATATACTATCTCAATCCTAAACAAGTATCATATAACAGATTTGTTTTGCCTTCTTTGTGTATGGTGCAGAGTTTGTACGAGTACATACTGTAAATAAACAATTAGGTCATTTCAAGTTCTGGTATTTTCTTTCCTTTATTATTTTTATGAAACAGCTAAGTGGTTTAGGAACTTACACGGACACCTGTAAGTTTTCTGGTTTGGATCGTCTAGAACCAGTGGCGCTTTCGGACAAACCCCCCAATCCTGCTCAGGAACTAGCTGGCAACAATTTTTTACACCACGAGACAATTCCTGAACCATCGCGTTGTAAATTATTTAATTTTTATATTTTTTGTTGTACAGAAATTCCCCTTGTAGCAAAGTAATCGTAAATCTCAGTAATACATAATTGGATGAAAGGACCACATCCTTACTAAAGAAAGGTTTCAACTTTTCCGTAGCACCCAAACAAATGCCATTGGAAGAGATAATATGTGGAGCGGAAGCAGCAATTCAAAAACTTACCAAGAAAGGTGCAAAAGAATTCGACAAGATGTATCTTGCATTTTAAGAAGAGCGGAACCAGCCCGCTCTAGCATCAGTAGAGAAGAAAGGGAGGCTGCTAAAGCATTAAAGAATAATAAAGATATTATCGTACTTAAAGCCGACAAAGAGAATGCTACTGTGGTGATGAACGCTAACGATTACAATACAAAGGTGAAAGCCCTACTATCTGCTACAACTTAACAAAATCGGAATCCCACTGCCTCTCTCAAAACAAAAATATCTGCCGCTATAAAACACTCCGATAGTATCCATCCTACTTTAAAGTACCGTTTAATTCCTAGGAATACAATAACTCCTCGTATCTATGGTTTACCAAGGATACATAAGGAGTGGATGCTGTTGAGGTCAATTGTCAGAGCGATCAATTCTCCCACACATGCTTTGGCAAGGTATTTGTTTGATTCACACAGATGCGTGCATCAAAACCTTTTTGATTATAATTAATCATGTAATTCAAGTCATAACTGTTCTATCTCATTCAAAGGTCGTGGTAAAGTCAATTTGCATCTTGCCGTATTTGTTTGCCTCTGTTAATATTGGAAAGGAATTTGTAAGCTTCCCTTAATGGCTTTTAAGCGGATGGATACATTTTCTAATAGAACTTAAGCCGACTTAGCATATTTGGGAATCATGGGTTTATGGATTTCGTTCAATTGCCTCATTGAGAGAGCTTAGCATTAAGATTCTTAGAATAAGTATTTATTCCTACGTGCGACGCCCGATTGGCTACGCAGGATCGCCTCAGCCAATAGTGTTTGAGCTTGCCCCTCCTTGATGAATTTGCGAGTTCGGCTCGTTGTAAATTCAGCGTGAGTTAGATTCAAAATTTCGAGTAAGCAAGTTCAGCTATGCTTTGTGCTGGGTTGCGGTCGTTCTAACTCCCTGGTAAAGGCGTTTCCAGGTTGTTTTGTGTTACGGTTACGCGCAATTCGCTATTTTCGCGTGGCCAATCCTAGCGTGTCACAACAGTTGAAGCTTTTGTAAAAAACCATCGGTCCATCAGTGACGTTTGTAATCGTTGTTACTCAATATACTCGTGTTTGTTAAGTCTTGTTTCACTCCAACAAATAACTGAACCCAAGTCAGGGTTATTAAGTGGCAGTTCCCGGCAATCCCATTGAACCGGAATTCGCAGTGGATTAATTGGGGGCCCCATTCGTGGAAGCCTCTTATCAAGTTAATCATACAAAAAACAGTATTTAACCATCCTCTAACTAGTAAAACAGATTCCTTTATTAAGGATTCAGTGGACTTTGGAAACTAAAGAGGATAAAGTTAAACAAAGATGATATCGTAGTCAGTTTCGACGTAGTGTCACTCTTTACGAATGTGCCGGTTGATGAAGTCCTAGTGATGCTTAAAGACCTATTGCCTACGGACTAAGTAGAACTTGTTGAAATATATGAAAAACACATACTTTAGTTGGAATAACAAAATATACGAACAGGTCGAAAGAGCGGCTATGGGTTCACCGCTATCACCTGTAATCGCTAATATTTACATGGAGACAAAGGCTCTCAAACTATCACAATTAAAGCTGAAATACTGGTTTAGATATGTAGACGATACTTTTGTCATCTGGTCACATTGTGTTTCTAAAATACCCGAATTCTGTACATCAGAACATACAATTCACAACGGAAGTGGCGAAAAATTGCACTATTCCGTTTCTGGATGTTCTGGTAAAACATACATCAGATGGTAGTTTAGGACATGCAGTCTATCGAAAGAGAACACACACGGACAGATATCTAAATGCTAACTCACACCATCATCCTATGCAAAAAGCAACAGTTCTTAAGACTTTGGCGACCAGAGCAATTCGTATCTCAGATGCAGAGAACCTAGAGAGAGAAAAGGAGCATTTATTTGACTCCTTACAAAGGAATGGATATACAACTACCGTCATACGCAAAGTGCTAAACAAAACTATGACACAAAAAGCTAAAGAGAAATCCACACCCCTGGAAGGCGTAGCCATCCTACCTTACAGTAAACGCTCAACTAATAAGATAGGACGTGTCCTAAAACGATGCAGTATCATAACTGTGTTTACGACCAATGAAACTTTGGGTAACGGTTTCAGGTCAGTAGAAGACAAAATATCAAGTTTAAAAGCAGCTGGCGTATATCACATTCCTTGTTCTTGCGGCTCGAGTTACATTGGACATACTGGTAGTTCCATTAATCTAAGACTTCAAGAACATAAAGACGATTGGAAACCCAAACGCATTACAAAATCACCCGTAGCTGAGCATACTTTTACAAATGGGCACACCTTAGAATTCGAACAGGCCAGAGTACTTGCCAGAGTACCTCATTTGCTTCCCAAGAATGATGCGTTAAGCAATAGAAATAGTAAAACATCCAAATAATATAAACAAGGAAGATGGTTTTAGACTTAGTAAAACTTGGACTCCTGTCATTCACCGTCTAAAGCATTACAACCACCTATCGTCAGCCGGTCACGCTGGTGCAAAGTGCGTTGGATTTGGACAACCAATTAACGTTGTCGGCTCTATTGTAAACGGCCTGTGATAGTTTACGCCGGTGGTAGTTTCAGTACGATAATCCACATTTGTGGTTATACAAGTCGGTGGTAAACCAACTCGGTGGTATTTCAGTTTAGTGGCACGTCATATAGTTGTCATATATTTGAAAATTCAGTAGTAAAAAAAGCTGATGGTAATTCACGCCGGTGATTAATTAGAGTCGAGTCTAAATCCATATCGGTGGCAATCGGAATCGGTGGTTGCTTACGGAAGTGAGCTGTGGGTGTTGAATAAGTGAGATGAGAAAGCACTAAACGTGTGGAAGAGGACAATTTTAAGAATTTTCAGAGTTTTTGGGGAAACTAAAATCGATAAGGTGGGAAATAGGAAAGAAGTGGTACTCGTGGACTCGTGGACGATTTAAATAGGTGCGTTGGTAGCCACAAAATTGGAAATTTGGAAAATACGCATTGAATAAAAATGTCATGACTTAGAGAAGTATAAGGCCAGTTTTATCCAAAAATCTTAAATTATTTCTTACAAGACGAAAACACAAGTACATATAAACCCAACCCACAAAAGGCATTTTCCAACTTTCGAATGCTAACATATTAATAAAACTGTGAACTGGGTTGAGCAATTTAAAATTTGTAATATTAATAAAGAAGGACAAGATTTGAGAGTGTGACAGCTACAAGTGTACTGCTAAGTAAAATTTCTTGTTTTTTTTTAATACGTTCCCCCTTATAGCGCTGTTTTGATTGTTGGGTAGATATTTTTTATGTCAGCGTATGAGACAGCAGTCTATTTTATCTGCTTTCATTGTGCAGTTATTAGATTCCCATTTCCAAGCTTTACATCGTGAACACTTAAAGATCTGAATTACCAGTGCAAATGTCGAAAAACTTCAAGTGGATCTAAAGTAAAGAGGCGATTTTATCGCAGATTCAACAACTAAAGTACGGTAGAAATTTGTCTCGTTTTCCGAAATTGCTGCCTGAATACTTAAACAAATCGCCCCATCTAATCTGCTCGGATTGAAGAGGTAGCCGAAGTTTCGGCCTCTTCAAAATGTCAAACTTTATTCCATCCAATTGCGATCGGCCTTGCAAAGTTGTACGTAGAGAGATAAGGACGACCTGCCAATTAGAGAGCTTATCTGAATCCTGACGAACAATAAAATCTGGGGCAGCGAAAAAATCCGCGCGCGCCGCCGACATATTTCCGAAGCCGCCCGCGCGGTCCCCGCAATTAAACAAATTCGTTTGATATTGTATATAATTAGAAGACTTCAAAGGGAAACTTCACAAAAGTAAGCCGGTTTTCACTTTGCTAAATATGCTAATTTGCGAGGATTTAAGAGTCGTTGTCGACTAGCTCCTTTCCGCTACGAGTACCGCTTCAGGCGCGCGGGCGGAAATAACTTTTCCGGTTGAAATGCGATATGCCGTTCCGGTTCAGGTGACTTCAGCCCCAGTTATCACGCCTACACTCCACACGCAACTATGAGTTATGCTAATAGGCAAATTGCTAATGGAATGCGAAACACCTTGGAATGCGCCCGAAAAACCACTGCAGGGGCGAATCCTGGCGCAGTTAAGCTCAACGTAAGTAATGCCGCCTATCGCAACGAATATGGGCCGCAAGCACCCTCGTAAACATAAAAAATAAATTTAGTACTCCTATTTCATAAACACTGATGACCTTACAAACCCATCTCCAGAACCGCCCACAGTAAAAGGAGGCATGAAAATGCTCTAAAAAATGCAGTTACTGAAGCTCATAAAAATTCACCTCTATCAATTTTAATAGCCAGCTTCACGGATAAGCTCGATATTAACATCCCATGCTAACCACTAGTCGATGTGAAAAAGTTCTCGGGGTTATTAGATGTTAACGTATGAAACATCCTGATAGGTTCGCAAGAATTTACAACACAGTTCGGTTTACTCCAATTCCCCGAGCAAACATTGAAAATACAAAATAAGCACACATCAATCTGAACATGAAACCAAAGCTTTCAGAGTTACCGAGATGAATACTGACCACGTGCCCATAATAAATATATTCTCTATTATTTATAAAATATGCATTAATTTTTTCAACTCAATATGTTTTGTATGTACCTAACTATTGCAACATTTCTATTCGATAATGAAGATCTTCTGAATTTGTACAGCCAAAAATTTAGTTTACAATTTGGTGTTCTTTTAAGCTCCGTTTTTGTACAGGTTATTCCATACTTCATTTACATCAGACAGAGCCATCTTAATAGTTCAATGACAATAATTGTTATACGAAATCAGAAAATTTTATAAGAATGAAACAAGGAAGTATTTGAACAGCAATGCCAATGTTCTAAAAATAATTTGCAATGATCAGGTTTTGAAACGGCGATCTAGCTGCCTTGCCTGGATTGTGTATTTTCATGCTAACATTTATAGCCAGTTTATAATCACATACATTTTCATTGCTATTAGACTTAAGATTGTAATACAGCCCCGGCAGAAGACAGCGTTTTCGTGTCCAGTAAACGTCGTCACTTTTTTTGTGTAGCGGGGAGGTACACAAATTGTAACGCATATTGTGGGTACGTTACATTAGCCGTCATTGCGGCACCAGCTAGTAGTCACGGTAGTTACCCCACATCGTGTGTGATAAAATTCCAAGCGTCACGCCGTTGAAGGTTTGGTGACGGAATCCAAGGCGAGTTCAACTCGAGGGTACAGTTGCCAGGCCCCGAATACTAGGTAACTTAATACCTACAGGAAGTGTTTGTAGCACCAGCGATAAGCGCTTGCTTCAGATGTGTGAAAATTACACTAAAAGAAATGCGCGTACGAATGTGAAATGCGACGGGCGCGTAGAGAGTCGGCTTCAGGCAATTCAACGTTCGCGCTTATATGAACAGCTGTTGCGACGTTATCTTAATATTGTTTTTTAAATGTGCAAAAACAGATACTCGCAGCCCCAAGCTATATCACACGTAGAATGGCCATTCTTATTTTATATTTGTGTTTAGGAATGTGTTAGCTAAGTTAATTCGTTGGTCATTCTTTCAGAAAATTTACTTTTTACACTCGGGTGCAATAGCTGGCCGCCAGCTCAGTCAGATGGAGGTATGCAGGTTTTTAAACAGAACAGTCGGTAGAACTAAGTAAGAGAAATAAATGCCCAGTGCGCCAAAGAATTACATACGGCAAGTGCATCCAGGAGTTAAACAAGAATTCGTAAACTCACAATGCTTACGCACAAACACAATTCCTGAAAGAGGAGCTTCAAATACAATAAACACCCGTAACTAAATTAAACCTCCATAGATGACAAAATCGCAGTACAGTTCTCATAAGTTCAGGATCACAGTACATGTAAATATCACAAAATTATCGATTCACCAGCAGAATCGCAGGCGGCCACAATATTACTTGCTACACTAATTTGTTACCGTTAAAAAACGACACAACGACATAACAAACCACCCCTCAAGCGTGCACAACAAAATCATACGCTCGAGAGCCGGACTTGTTAGTCGCGACACGATAAAACGAGAAAATCGGGAGGTCGATCGAGAATACAAGGCCCTAACCCCGTTAGATGACGGTAACAGGAAGGGTTGCTCCGACTAAACTCAACCGGGAGGGCGGGTTCTTTTCTACCTTCGAGTTAGGGCTGTACATCGATACAAAAGAGGTTAAAGATGTTAAATAATTGATGCGCCACCATTTTCTTGACAAATCGGGAAAACGACAATCGCAGCACAAGTGAAATGACTTGAAAATGGAAGTAGGCAATCCACCTGGTTACGTTTAAAACTTGGCAGAGTTTGTTCGGCGAGCTAAATACAGTTTCGACTTACCTTACAACTATAACTCACTAAAGCAGCTGCTAACCTCCTCTTACATCTGTAACAGTACATAAAACAGCATGCAAATACCAAACACAAAAGAAAAACATCAATACTTGACCAAGAACTCTATTAGGATGAAATAAAAATATATAAATAAGTGGCAATAAACATGAAATTGACTAATTAGACTTAAAAGTACTCAAACGTTAGTTAGGTTAGATTGCTCAATACGTTAACTTTAATTACAAAGGGTACACTTGACGGTAAACACATTAATGTGGCTCAGGGCAAACGAAACGGCCACAACTTACGTTGAACAACAAAAGAATGCATAGGTAAATCGTTAAATTTAGCAAACGGCAAAACACATCATTGACAACAGATGTACTAATCGTTCAACACTCGACGGGGCGTTCACTTTTCGTTATACACAATAAAACTAGTTTACAATAACTTTTACCTTGAGAAAATTGGCTGGCTGCACAATTACGGGCGATACTGTATGTAGCGTCGCTTCCCAAACAAACTGCCGGAAAGAACGGACGACGGCGAAATCAACGGGCGAAGACGTGGTGCGGGCGAGCCTCGGAGATGCTGGCCACAACTAAGGGTGGCATGATGCAATAGAGTCCCCCGAAGGGCGAAGTCGACGTAGCGATAACACGGGGTGAACCCCTCGCCGTGCGAGTTTCGATAATACGACGGTAAATTCAAATTAGCGTTGGGTTCAATAGAAAGAGTTCGTTAGGGTCCGTATAAACGATATCTTCAAGGGTCTCGCAACCCTCGACGATAAGAACTCTTGACCCCACTAATTAATGCTTCACATGCACTTCAAACGGAAAGTTTACCATCACCAACGCCGGAGATTTCTTGCCAAACGAAACAGTTCGAAAACGTTAAATTGGTACAACAAACAACACGATGCACCCAAAACACACAGCTATTCACAACGAAAATTACGAAAGTTCGAGCAGCGTCCCCCGGCCGCAAAGTGATGCGAGCCGGGGGCTGAAAAGCCAAAAACGTTTGTTATAGTTCAACAGCCGGTAGCGAAGTGAAGTTCCTGCCAAGCGGCAAGCGTGAAGAATGACATAGCGCGGACGCGGCTTATCTACGTCCTTGTTCCACGCGTTACGTTTAAGAATAAGACGGATCGAAATACTGAAACAACTTTACTTAACCAGGGGATTCACACGTAAAATTACAACCGCCGGTTCGGCGTCAAGAACCACTTAGGACGTGATAGTGGCAAGATGACATCATCCATGCAGAAGGCAAGGGCAGAACAAAGCTGCTTTGATAAGCGGCTTACCAAGAATTTAAAAGAACAAATGGACTACTGTTTGCAGCAGGGTCAAGGTTTAATAACACGTTAGCAACGGAAAATTAAGTCTCCGTGAATATGCAAGAACTGTAATGCGTTAATTTTTGAAATGATCAACGCGGAAATAAGGTTTAAGGAAATGAATTTTGATCACATTACCACTGAATTACGAATTTTGCTGGCGTGACTCGTGAAAATGCTAGAATTTAGGGCCGAAGTATCACAAGTAACTGCTTTAATAGAATTGTTCTAACAAATTATGTTTGGCTAATTTAGCAGTAATAGCATGAGGTATCTCAAACAAGAATTAAAACTAATACAGTTTGTAACATAACAATAAGGCAATTGCCTTATTTCACACATTGAAATTAGACCTAGACCCATTATATTACAGCGGCGAATCCGGTGAATGCTTGGTTTCGAAAGAAACGCAAACGCGATTCCGGCAGCGAACGCACGGCCGAATGATATCACACTTTTTGGAGTCGTTTGGCCCCAAATTCTGGCGGCCAGAGGTGGTGGCTCAGAAGAGAATTTACTGTGCGATACTGGGATAAAATAGACCTGAAGGTAAACCTCCTTGTCGGATCCTCTCCTGCGCCCAAACGGCGTCTGCAACAGGGGTCAAGCGGGTCCGAAGATCTACAAAAAATTCCTAGCGCATGGAGCATCCGCATGCAAATAAGACCAGCTGTAGTCCAAGCCTCAAATTGGCCCTCAGGCATTAAGTGCTATAAAAGGGGAAGGAATCCACAATACCATATAAGATCGACAGAATATTTCGAGGCGATCTCTTTACTTGCCCTGGACGAAACTCCAGGCGAATTTGCGAAACTCGTGTCAACATGAAAAATTCCGCCAACGGTGTGGGAGTCAAGCTTCCCTCACATTGAAAATAAGGGTAAATCCACTTCAAAAGTGAAGGCTCACATACACACCATCGAACTAACAGCAGCCCAAAATTAAACCTCCAAAATTCTAATTGCTACCACTGCACGTTCTTCGTTTCGCCAGCCAGATCGGTAAGGACGCGTCTCGAAACAGAGGCCAGTACTTGAAAATTATCTCCGCGAGGCCAAATGGACGTGGCGCAGCGCGGGAAATACAAACGGCGTGCTCACAGAAAACCGCGCGAAAAGATGAGTAACAAAACAAAATGAATACTACAGAATGCAAAATTAGAAGGCGGTGCAAATAAATCGTAACAAATGGCCGTTCATTTGAGTTTTGATTTCTTGTGTTTTCTTTATGTCTGTATATGTGTTTTAAAGTCAATATATTTTTGTAAACAAACTAGATTTTCTAGGGTATGTAGCTTGAAGTTCATTTCAGCTACAAAACACGGCAGGTGAAGATCAGCTTCTTGTTTTTTGCCAATAGTGATCGTTCGTAGTCACTGGATATTTAACGGGGTTTCATGCATACCGACCTAGCAAGCTAAACAAACAGGACAAATAAGTTAAATACTAAGACGTAGCAGCCGTCTTACTAAAAGTTAACGTCACGACGTAGGGGTGAAACTATTGTATTGTTTCAATATGGCGCTCAACGTGCGGCACAAGCCGCTGTATGACTACTAGCACTGTGTTAGGCCTTTATGATGTAAGATTCTGGGCAATCTTTCCAAGCAGCATCAAACAATACAAAAGGTACACTTGGGTGCAATTTGCCGGCCGCCGGCTCAATCGGTAGTAGGGTCGCGGAATTGATATCGGTAGAGTTAATTAAGTATACAAATGCCCAGTGCGCCAACAATTTTTGAAGGTACGACAATTGCACCCCGGTGAACTGTGGAGAAATTGTAAACTCGGTACCTAGCACATAATACTCCCTGTAAGATGGCTCCGATAAAACAACCGAACCGTAGCTAACACAAATCATATACAGATAATTTAAGATAGTTTAATTTCATGCATAAATAAGCTATATAACTTTTACATTGACAATCTTAATTCTAGCATGAAATGAAGGATGAGAGCCGCCTTAATTAAGTAACACATGCACTAAATGTACTTACAGTTTGGACAAACATATATGTTACAACACGTTAAAAATGGGCCACCTCGTCAGCGGCTCGCTGCGACAGACTTGAAGCTCTGGATCTGGGCGTCGTTGCGATCGTGGTTCGACGTCGGCCGAGAACGTTTTGCGGTCGTCGGTGGCCTAGGGGCCGGCAATAACAGCGCCGCTCCCACAGGTCGAAAGGCCAAACCTCGGGGCTAATTACCTCCGAAAAACGGTACCCTCTTGTGCCCTAATAGAGCGCCCGCGACAAGAGAAGCGGGCCCGTGAAGGCTCGACAAATCGCCTCGCGAAACGTTGCGGCACGTGGCCCAGCAGGTCCAGCGACTCCAGGACGAAAACGCAAATTGCGTCAAACACGGCTCGAAGGCGCAATGTTGCCTAGTACGTCTTGCTGTAAGAGGGAAAACAGGGCTCTAATAGAACACGCACGGACAGGCCTCTCAGCGTAAAATAGCTACTCACCCCAGAATGGTTTTTGGGCGCAGAAAAGGAACAGCTCGAATATGCTAACACCAAATAGATCCGCCTTAGCGAAGGAAACCAATGTCCTTAATTATGTTCGGGGGGCTTCAATCCACGAAAACGTGAGGGCATTCCTAAATTCACATCTCCAGCTCGACCAAATAGCCCTAAATAAGCATCCCCGAACTAGTGAATAGCACTAAAGAACTGCTCGCTTCGAAAGCTGGCGAAGATGACGCGTAGCGAGTCTCGGCCTGCTAATGGTTTTTCCAGATAAAAGCTATCGCCAGAAGACACGGCCGAACGCCAATGCGCAACGCGCGGGAAAATAGCTTTCAAATTCAAAATTATGGCAGGCGGCGCATTCTGCACGTAACAACTCCCCCCTTACCAGAACAGAAAAATTTCGCAGAAATTTTTTTCTACACAAAGAAATCTACGCCAGACAGCTTGGTCAGACAAAAAAAAGGAAAAAAACCAGAAAGGGCATCACCCCGCTAATACGCTTACGAACACACACACTTGAAAACCCAAACCCACCCCACGATAAGGCAACTACTTGAGAAGGCGGTAGTGACCCCAAGAGGCACCCGTGGCCAGATCAACTCCACGACAGGGATCGAGACGGCTCGTCGCTGCTGGGTGAAAATGCTGCGCCGGTGAGCAGTCCCGTAACGACCCATCGCGAGGAAGCTCCAACCCCAAGAACCCCTCAACATCACCCCGTATCTTCCCAAGTACCCCCCCTGACAACTTCCTACAAAACAAAACCCCGAGGCGGAAGCAAGACCTCCACAGTTGAGGTACTGTGAGACCGAAATGGGACAACACTAAGCAACGAAGACGGTTAGGGTTGACTAACCGGCTCCAACACAACATTATACAACACGAGGACATATCAGACCGCGATAGCGGATCTCTACCAATCGTTCTTCCAGAAGGCAAACTCGGCACTAGCCGAAGTAACATTCGCAATAAAAAAAACCGATAGGGCCATACCCTAAAAAAAACCTCACAGGAGGGAAAACACGACGCCAAAGTTCCTAAGGGCGACCTACCCAAAGATGCCTCGAAGAAGGGAAAGCAAGTTGAAAACGCTCCCCAAAATAGTGACCTACCCTACAATTGCCCAACCAACCACCCTAGACTCTATATGAGGAAAAACAAGATGAAAACGTTTCCTAACAGTGACCTACCCTACAAATGCCCAACCAATCACCCTAGACTCTATACGAAAGGGACACTAGTCCATAGCCGAGTCGTCATATGGCTTCAAATCTTTGGCGTGCCAAGTACCCTGCATCACATTTCCATCCGGATCTTTAAGCTCATACACCCACCGAGAGAATTTCCGATTAATAATGAACGGGCCCACAAACTTCGCGGCGAGCTTGGCCGTGAATTGGCGTGCGGCATCCGACAACACGTAGTTCCTACGCAGCACGGCTTGTCCAAGAACATACTCTAGGGGACGGCGGCGAAGATCGTAACGCGCTTTAGATTTCTCATACGCTTTACCTAGCCGACGTTTTACCTCTACATAAAGTTTATTGATGAGCGAGGCACGGGCATTCAAGTCTTTACTACGATCGAATTGGAGCTCAGGGTTCTCGTTGTCCGGGGGAGATTCGTGCTTAAGCGAGATCTCTCTACCAAAATTAATAAAGTACGGGGTCTTCCCCGTAACTTCATGAACCGAAGTGCGAATCGCGCAAGCGACATGAGAGAGATATCTGTCCCAATCTTGATGATGATCGGCGACATACGCGGTCAACATGGTCTTCAACACTCGATTTATGCGTTCGGTCGGGTTGCCTTGAGGGTGGTAATTGGCCGTAAACGAAATCTTACACCCATATCGGTTCGCTAGGGACTGAAATTCGCGGCTACGAAATTGGACGCCATTATCACACACAATGCGCTTTGGAGCGCCAAACATCAAGAAAACATCTTCCTCAAAATGGCGGGAGATCAAATTAGCAGACGCGGAGCGCAAGGGGAACGTGAGTGCGAATTTACTAAAGCAATCGGCCACAACCAGAATATACGCATATCCTCGCGATGATCGATGCAACGGGCCCACAATGTCACCACAAATGACTTCCCAAGGCTTCGAGATAAGGGAATGACCTCCCATAAAACCAGCAGGGGCTCTTTGTTCGGGTTTAATGCGCTGACACGTTTCGCAACGGCGGACATACGCGGCTACGTCGTATCGTAATCTCGGCCAATAGTACTTATGCGCGATACGATGGAAAGTTTTATTTACGCCAGTGTGACCAGAAGTGGGGTCGTCGTGATTCTGCCTAATAACTTCGCGGCGCCGGGGTTTAGGGACCACGAGCTTCCAATGGTCTTCTTCATCATCCGCTAGATCGGGGTAGTTAGACCGATCATACTTAAACAGCTGACCGTTATTAAGTCGCCACTGAGGAAATTTTCGAGGGTTAGTTCCAATCTGATGACACATACGCCTATACCACGGGTCGCGAATAGGTTCGGGTGGAACATTAACTGTATCAATAACCGGAACAGCACGAGATAGAGTATCCGGCACAACATGCTCTTTGCCTTTACGATGGACAATGTTGAAGTCATACTGCTGCAGACGGATAGCCCAACGCGCAATGCGACCAACCGGGTCCTTAATATCGTTAAGCCACTTCAGGCTATAATGGTCTGTCACCACGGTAAATTTTGTTCCCTCCACATACGGTCTAAGTTTCTCTATCGCGAAAAGGACAGCCAAACATTCACGCTCAGTCGTGCTAAAGTTGCGTTCATTCTTAGTCAGCGAACGGCTAATGTAACAAATGACCTTTTCACCATCGGCCTGTTGTTGGGTAAGGACCGCGCCGATGCCATAACCCGAGGCATCAGTTTGTATTACAAAGGGCACGGAGAAATCCGGGCATGCCAAAATCGGGGCCGAAATCAAGTGTTCCTTGATTGTGCGAAAAGCATATTCACAACGCTCATCCCATACGAACTTAGCGTTCTTCCGAAGAAGAGTCGTCAGCGGGCCTATAAGTGACGAGAAGTTTGGTACGAAGCGTCGATACCATGACGCCATACCGATAACACGGTGTACCTCGGAAACAGAACCAGGAGTAGGGATACGCGTGATCGCCTCCGCTTTTTCCGGGTCGACCAGCAAACCCTTCGAATTCATTCACCAAATAACCAAGATACTTAAGCTCGGGCTTACAAAAGTGGCATTTGTCCTTACTTAGGGTAAGGCCAGCAGACAACAAACGAGATACAACCTCCCGAAGAACTGACAGGTGCTTATCGAAGGTGGGCGTACAGATCACAATATCGTCAAGGTATGTAAACACATAGGGCTCTAAATCGGCGCCAACTACACGGTCGATTAACCGCTGCCAAGTGGCCGAGGCCGTATGCAAACCGAACGGTAGGCGACAAAACTGATACAACCCGCGATTGGGGACAGTAAACGCAGTCAAAGGCCTTGAGGAGGCTGCAACAGAAATTTGCCAATACGCCGATTTAATATCGAGAGTAGTGAGGTAGTGCGCATCACGAAGTTTATCCAGCGTGCTCGATACATACGGAATAGGATAAGCATCAGGCTGACTAACTTTATTGAGACGGCGAAAATCAACGCAAAAACGATAGCTATCATCCTTTTTCCTGATCATGACAATAGGTGATGACCAAGCGGAAGTGGACGGTTCCACAATTCCCTCTTCCAACATCTTTTCCAACTCCAGATCCACCTGTTTCTGAAGAGCAGGGGAAATAGGATAGTATCGCTGTTTGATAGGGGGCGAAGTCGTCTTAATTTCATGCTCAACTAAATGCGTACAACCGAGTTTATCTCCCATCTGCTCAAAAATGTTCTTAATGAATACGTCAAGTTGCTCGCGCTGAGACTGCGTCAAATGTTCGACGGCCTGGATAGCGTTCACGACAGGAACTAAGTCATCCTTAGAAAACGTCCATTCATTACTTCGAAGGTCCGGCACGATACCCATGCGACGCCAAAAATCAGCACCCAAAATTAAAGCATGTGGTATAGAAGGCACAACTATTACGTCCATAAAGCAAACTTTGTCGCGAAGAGTTATCGGGGCCGTGACAGTCCCTAAGCTTCGACATTCCATGCCATTAGCGATACGACACACGGGGGCTTGACTTGACTCAAGTCGACAATGGCCTTTTACCAATTCCCAACCTTCTCTACCTAGAATCGTGCGTGAAGCGCCAGAATCCAATAATCCAAGAAGCTTATTTCCAAAAATAGAGATCTGTAGATAGGGTCGCTCATCAGGGCCAGCATGACTCAAAATAAAATCTAGAACCGCTTTTGAACAGGAGGCCTCCATAACAGAACTAGTGACCTGAGGATTTTTTCTAACGCACGCTAGTCGGTCTCCTAATCGGCGCTGAATTCCGTTTCCCGAACACGAAGGGCACGTCCTAATCGTAACGTCGGGTTTCCCGCAGCGAAAACAATAACGTCTCCTCGGCGAGGGACAATCGATAGAACGATGATTAAGTTGATTGCAATTCCAACAACGCGGTGGAGAAGCACCGACAGGATTATTCAATTTTGCGAAAGAATCTCTAGAGGGAGCGCAATTATCATTGGGTGAAACGGCGATCGTATGAATCCTAGGATGGGCTCTAGGCCTTTGATACGCGAGGTCAGGCTCTAACATGCGACTAACGTTAGTTGGGGGCCCACGAAACCCTTGAGCACGTACGTGTGCATCTTCAATTGCCTTACAAGTTTGGATCAAATTTGCGATAGTATGGATAGTCTCCAGGGCCAAATGTGTTTGGAAATGCGGCAATAAGTTTCGTCGGATCAAGCTAAGCCGCGTATACGTCGAGGGCACCGAAGGTAAACGGCGGAATAAGTTTTCCATGACAGCCACGAATACAGTGACCGGCTCGTCAGCACCTTGAGTGCGATTCCGAATCTCATCCCATAACCCGGACTCATAATCGCAAGGGAGAAAGGCAGCACGCAATGCCCTAACTAAAGCATCCCAATCACATACTGTATCCCTAATCGAACGGTACCAAATTAATGCGTGATCAGTAAAGAATTCGACAGCTGACCGGAAGAGTTGCTCTTTCGAAACGCCACGTGCGATACGTAATTCCTCTATTCTTTCCAGAAAACTAGACAACCCCGAATGGCCATCAAAACTAAGGTTCCATTTATTAATCGGTAAGTAATTGTTACAGCGAGACGCGGGTTCAAACGCTTGGGTGCTATTTAGGCCCAAAGGCGATTGGAATGAACGAGGGTTACTAATGCCAGGCAAACTAAATCGGACTTGCGAGGGAAACTCGACAGGAGCTCTAGATTGACTCTGAGGATGATCGTGCGCATCATCGAGACTTTGCTCATCGACCTGCGAATAATTGTCATCCAAATTTAATAAGTTAGCCACGCGTGAAACCGAAGGTGCTGTAGTTTCGCTAACCGACGCTAATTTCACTTCCAGGTCATCCATAGCTGTTAAGCAGCGATTATACAACTCATTCCTCCTATCGCACAAAGATCCCGTAGGGTTCAAGCGTTCCAGACGATTCGACACATGCAACAACCTAGTCTGAAGGCGCTTAGAATCGTTGCTATTACGAACAAGATGTCCCAGGGCCGAAATTTCCTCCACTAAAATTCCCAGTTTCCGGAAACAAATATCTAGTTCCTCCTCAATATTCAATTCAATTCCGGGAAAAGATGCATTCCCAGATTTCTCCAATCTAATCCGTGCACGCAAGAGCTTACGCTTATCTCCAGAATTACCGTCACAACAGACACCCCTAATTTGCAGTTCGTAATCTAACTCCTCTACAAGAAGCCGATCGACATCCATACTGAATGATTATGACAAGAAAACCCAGTAGAAAATTGACAGATAATAAATAATAAAAGCGCGCGACGCGAAGGCACACGAGGGACGCAACGTGCAAAACTTTGATAACTAATCACGATCAAAGAATGTCTTATTACTAAATTTAGAAAAACAAAACGCGGGCTACCAGCGTACAATCGCAAGAAGTTCTCCAGGCACTTCTCAAATAATCCAGAAGCAAAAAAAATTGAACGCGGTCCAATAGCAATAACCTCCGAACCAGAGCGCAATTACATAAATTTGCAATATTTAAAATAATGGATTAGGTGCATGCACAAATCTTAATAACTAATGGAATAAATATAGCTTAAAATACTGTTAGTACAACGCATGCAATATTATCACTAAATATTTAAATCGGCGCAAAACATCCTAACAATTCGAATGCAAAAGAAATGGTTCGCTAGCTACGGTTATCACATTAAATGGCAAAATTTGGAAACGCCAAAGCACACTTAACAAAAACGGGCCCCACGTTGGGCGCCAAATCCTTCTTGTTAGGCCTTTATGATGTAAGATTCTGGGCAATCTTTCCAAGCAGCATCAAACAATACAAAAGGTACACTTGGGTGCAATTTGCCGGCCGCCGGCTCAATCGGTAGTAGGGTCGCGGAATTGATATCGGTAGAGTTAATTAAGTATACAAATGCCCAGTGCGCCAACAATTTTTGAAGGTACGACAATTGCACCCCGGTGAACTGTGGAGAAATTGTAAACTCGGTACCTAGCACATAATACTCCCTGTAAGATGGCTCCGATAAAACAACCGAACCGTAGCTAACACAAATCATATACAGATAATTTAAGATAGTTTAATTTCATGCATAAATAAGCTATATAACTTTTACATTGACAATCTTAATTCTAGCATGAAATGAAGGATGAGAGCCGCCTTAATTAAGTAACACATGCACTAAATGTACTTACAGTTTGGACAAACATATATGTTACAACAAGTTAAAAATGGGCCACCTCGTCAGCGGCTCGCTGCGACAGACTTGAAGCTCTGGATCTGGGCGTCGTTGCGATCGTGGTTCGACGTCGGCCGAGAACGTTTTGCGGTCGTCGGTGGCCTAGGGGCCGGCAATAACAGCGCCGCTCCCACAGGTCGAAAGGCCAAACCTCGGGGCTAATTACCTCCGAAAAACGGTACCCTCTTGTGCCCTAATAGAGCGCCCGCGACAAGGAGAAGCGGGCCCGTGAAGGCTCGACAAATCGCCTCGCGAAACGTTGCGGCACGTGGCCCAGCAGGTCCAGCGACTCCAGGACGAAAACGCAAATTGCGTCAAACACGGCTCGAAGGCGCAATGTTGCCTAGTACGTCTTGCTGTAAGAGGGAAAACAGGGCTCTAATAGAACACGCACGGACAGGCCTCTCAGTGTAAAATAGCTACACACCCCAGAATGGTTTTTGGGCGCAGAAAAGGAACAGCTCGAATATGCTAACACCAAATAGATCCGCCTTAGCGAAGGAAACCAATGTCCTTAATTATGTTCGGGGGGCTTCAATCCACGAAAACGTGAGGGCATTCCTAAATTCACATCTCCAGCTCGACCAAATAGCCCTAAATAAGCATCCCCGAACTAGTGAATAGCACTAAAGAACTGCTCGCTTCGAAAGCTGGCGAAGAAGACGCGTAGCGAGTCTCGGCCTGCTAATGGTTTTTCCAGATAAAAGCTATCGCCAGAAGACACGGCCGAACGCCAATGCGCAACGCGCGGGAAAATAGCGTTCAAATTCAAAATTATGGCAGGCGGCGCATTCTGCACGTAACAACTGTTTCAGCTTTAGCTAAGAAATATCATGTAGAGTGTAATAATGTACTAGTAGGCAGTTATTAAAGGTTGTTTAAAAATATGATTATTGTAGATTGCTCCTGAAAAGTTTGTGAATGATGAAATGCCCACAAGCAACTGGACTACGATAGCGATCATTCAGTTATTAATGTAGGCTTCACCCTAGAAGACCCAATGAAAAACTACATGCTATTAAAAAATTAATAGCATACAAAAAATGTGTAAAAATCTATACCCAGAACTTCCCTCGTCGATATTGTGCCACTAAATAATTTTACAAATCAAATAAAATTAGGAGTAAAAATATCTTCACGTTTCTAATAAATTAAATAAATTTTAAAATAAAAAAAAGGTTACCGGTGGTCGAATTCCAACGGCAGACTGACCGCGAGTGCAGCCCCAACGTTTTGTGGCATATTTTAAGGGACTGCGCAATTTCTACCTGCGCCACGGAGCACCGACCTGTCGAATTTCTGCGTCGCAGCTATATTTAGTAACGCGCTAATTTGTGCCTCCTTTTTGTATCGTAAAACATTTATTCTGTGTCTATTGGCTCCCATTTTTGGTAAGAACAAAGCCTGCACTATCTAAAAATTATTAGTTGTATCTACTACTAAGTTAAATTAAAAATAAACAAAATTTTATTATTTTAAGGTGCACACCCTGTATATATTTGTCTGAAATTTTCACGGTTTCATGCCAGGTATATATTGTAATGCCACGTTGTGCTACTTTATATTTATGTATTGACTATATCAGCTCCACGTTATGCTAGCCAAAACTTGTGCTATAGCTCACCCGTTGAACTATGCCTTACTTAATGCAATGTCTTAAATGTCAAACAATAATTGCTTTTAAATCGAGAGCTCTTATTTTCAGGGTGGGTTCGCCAAAATCTAGTTCTCTATTAATTGAAGTTTTAAAGTTGTATTTTCAAAATTATTTGACTATCCATGGCATATAATGTCAAACTTGAATTTTAAAATTCAGCAAACCCGGTAATTAATAATTGTATCTTACATAAACACATTTATTATTCAATTCACCTATGTAAGTACTATATCAACTTTATATTATCACTTTCTTTTATTGACAGTTGTTAAAAATGCTTTATCAACTTATCTACACAAACTTTAATAACTGCTCTTGCTTTCACTGCAGCAACATCCAACCAATACCGGATCCTGACGTCCACAGATCGCAACACCTACTACCCACCTCACAAACAGCAACACCTATGATGGTCTGTGAATCCTTTCAACTGCATTCGTCCCGTCAAATCAACTCCTCTGCTCCCAAAATCCAGCCCTTGTTCCTCCTGAATGTCACTGCCACACGAACCAACTCCTGGTAAGTTGCTATATTATGATGTTCCAAATCTAACTTTGTTCCCTTTTTGCAGATAGTCCGATGTCTCTCGTTATACTCACAAAATATCCAAATCAAATCAGTTACTTGTAAGAACCTCCAATAATGTCTTGTATGTATGAATAAATATCTTCAAATAATGTACCCTTCTGTTTTCTTTATTTCCAATTAACTGTATTTGTATAATCTCTTCACCGATTATATGTCTCCATGAATTACATTTTACGTTTTCGCCTATCACACCACGCAGATTTTTTTATAGCCCATTTTAATTTGTATATACCAAAAATAACACAAATTTAGGCATAATTCTTTCTTTCAAAATTATGCTTTTTTTATAAATTGTTTTTGTAACTAACTAAACAAGTTTCTATCCCTATTAGATACAATTCTTAGTGCACACTTCCTATATTTTAAAATAATACTATTATAGGATATTCATTCTGATTATTATTAACAAATACATTTGTCTAATGTTACCTTGGTTTGTTCTTTATTAACATTTTATACAACCATTAAGTTATTTAATTCAATTATTATCGCATTATCAAATGGCTCATTTCATTGTATCAATTACTTTCATTATTCATATTCGAAATTTTACACCCATCAAGGTCTAATTATTGTAACCTTCCAAATTTATTAGTTTTTTAATATTTCTCTCTTATGATTTTGTATTGTTTGAGGCTTTCGCGGTTACTCGAATTATTCTCCTTAGCATAGAATTTCGGCTTAGACCGCGTAGTATTTGTGTATGAACACCCAGCATTTTCTGGCTTAATGTGCCTTGCACCTTGTGAAGTCGAGCAAAAACCCGCGCGATGGCCATGCTCTTTGGTGGCTCGTGTTGTTTGAGTACCTTGAGAACGAGGATACTTAGGCAGATTTGGCCGTTTTGCTGTTTGTGCATCCATATTCACTAACGTTTCGCAAGACCTTGCAGCTTGCATCATCAGAGTGAAAGTCGCACTAAGAACCGAAGGTCGGTGTGGAGCTATTTATAGTCCTCTGTGCCAGGCGCGCGGAGTGGCGTAACGCTGGCGCTGGTTGGTCGTCCGAGTTCAACGTAATCCGTGGGGCGTGGCCGTATGACGCAGAGTTGTTGTAACGCTTTAGATCGTGTATCACAGGGGTCCACGTTTTACTAAGCTTGAAGCCATCTTCCCTGTTGATATTGTTTGGATGTTTTTCTATTTCTATGGCTTCACGTATCACTCGCGGGAAGTAGTGAGGTATTCTGGCAAGTACTCTGGCATGCTCAAATTCTAAAGTGTGCCCATTTGTAAACGTATGCTCAGCTACGGCTGACTTTGTGATGCGTTTGTGTTTGCAATCGCCTTTGTGTTCTTGGAGTCTTAGATCAACGGAACGACCAGTCTGTCCAATGTAACTCGAGCCGCAAGAACAAGGGATGCGATATACGCCAGCGGTTTTTAAACTTGGAATCTTGTCTTTTACCGATCTGAAGCCGTTACCCAAAGTTTCCTTGCTCGTGAACACAGTTTTGACGTTGCATCGTTGCAGGACACGTCCTATCTTATCAGTTGAGCCTTTAACGTAAGGTAGAAATGCTAAGCCTTCCAGAGGTGGAGATTCTTCTTTAGCCTTTTTTGTCATAGTCTTGTCTAGTGCTTTTCGTATGGCGGTAGTTGTGTATCCGTTCCTTTGTAAAGAGTCAAACAGATGTAGCTTTTCTCTCTCTAGATTTTCCTCGTCTGAGATACGAACGGCTCTTGTCGCCAGAGTCTGGAGAACTGTTGCTTTTTGCATTGGATGATGGTGTGAGTCAGCATTTAGATATCTGTCCGTGTGTGTTTTCTTTCTATAGACTGCATGTCCTAAACTGCCATCTGATTTACGTTTCACCAGGACGTCTAGAAACGGAATACTGCAATTTTCTTCTACTTCCATTGTGAATTGTATGTTGGGATGTACAGAATTCAGGTGTTTTAGAAACAGATTCAATGTCTGGCGTCCATGTGACCAGATGACAAAGGTATCATCTACATATCTCAACCAGCAAGTCGGTTTTAGCTGCGCTTGTTCGAGAGCCTTGGTTTCAAAAGCTTCCATGTAGATATTAGCGATAACAGGTGATAGCGGTGAACCCATGGCCGCTCCTTCGACTTGTTCGTATATTTTATTGTTCCAACTGAAGTAAGTGTTTTTCAGGCAAATTTCAACAAGTTCAACTTGGTCTGTAGGCAAGAGATCTTTGAGCATTACTAGCACCTCATCAACCTGCACTTTCGTGAAGAGTGATACTACGTCGAAACTGACTAAGAGATCATCTTTGTTTAACTTTATGTTCTTTAGTTTCTGGACAAACTCTGCTGAATCCTTGACAAAGGAGTCTGTTTTACCAGTTAGAGGCTGTAGTATACTGGTTAAATGTCTTGCTAAAGCATGTGTAGGAGAATTGATCGCGCTGACAATTGGTCTCAACGGCACGCCCTCCTTATGTATCTTAGGTAGGCCATACATGCGAGGAGTTATTGCATTTCTAGGAATCAATCGGTGCTTTAAAGTGGGATCGATACTATCGGAGCATTTTATGGCAGAGGTTATCTTTGTTTTGAGAGAGGTAGTGGGATTACGGTGTAGACTTTTGTAAGTTGTATCAGATAGTAAGACTTCCATCTTCGCATTATAATCTTCAGTGTTCATTACCACAGTAGCATTTCCTTTGTCAGCTTTGAGAACGACAATGTCTTTGTTCTTCTTTAATGCTGTAGCTGCCTCTCTCTCTGCTTTACTGATGTTGGAGCGCGGCGGTTTCGCTCTTCTTAAAATACAAGACACATCCTGTCGGATGATTTCTGCATCTTTTCTGGGAAGTTTTTGGATTGCTGCTTCCACTCCACATATTATCTCCTCCACAGGTATTTGCTTAGGGGCTACGGCGAAGTTAAAACCCTTCTTTAGTAAGGATGTGGTCTGTTTATCCAGTTGTATGTTGCTAAGGTTTACGATTACTTTGTCCGTAGCCAATTGTTTCGAAGACTGCTTAGGCGCTAGCTTATCATATTTGGCAGCGTTACAACAACTCTGCGTCATACGGCCACGCCCCACGGATTACGTTGAACTCGGACGACCAACCAGCGCCA
This sequence comes from Agriotes lineatus, assembly GCA_940337035.1. Classification (NCBI taxonomy): domain Eukaryota; kingdom Metazoa; phylum Arthropoda; class Insecta; order Coleoptera; family Elateridae; genus Agriotes; species Agriotes lineatus. The sequence goes on from CALNHX010000477.1 coordinate 266,471, forward strand.
GCGTTACGCCACTCCGCGCGCCTGGCACAGAGGACTATAAATAGCTCCACACCGACCTTCGGTTCTTAGTGCGACTTTCACTCTGATGATGCAAGCTGCAAGGTCTTGCGAAACGTTAGTGAATATGGATGCACAAACAGCAAAACGGCCAAATCTGCCTAAGTATCCTCGTTCTCAAGGTACTCAAACAACACGAGCCACCAAAGAGCATGGCCATCGCGCGGGTTTTTGCTCGACTTCACAAGGTGCAAGGCACATTAAGCCAGAAAATGCTGGGTGTTCATACACAAATACTACGCGGTCTAAGCCGAAATTCTATGCTAAGGAGAATATCTCTTATGATTTATTATACTGCATCATGTATCATAACAATATATATAATGTGTATGCAAAATATCATCTTCCTCCGACAAATAGTTTTTGAGTTATACCTCCAACAGACAGACAGACAGACAGACAGACAGACTGGCGGAATTGAGAAAACCTACTTTTCGTCATCTAGGGACCCTGAAACGTGAAGATCTGAAGTAATCTCGAAAGGTGATTTTTTTTTGTAATTACAATACTTCGTTCGTCTTTCAGACGAGGGAAGTAAAAATAATTGAGACAAAAACTTAGAAGAGAAAGGGTAAGCGATCCAACAACCTGGAAAGAAAATAAATCAAGGTTAATAGAAACTTAGGATGTGAATATGTTTCAGCCAAAAACAAAAGAACGTTCTCCAGAAGTATGAAAAACTTTAAACACAATTGTAGATCGGGGTGTACTTTAAAATGCTTATTTGATGAGAGGAAACAAATATTCAATGCATAATGAAAACTGGGAGATACTGATTTTCAAAGAAATTTTTTTCAACGTTATTTTTTAATGTTAAACTAGGTTGTGATTTTATCTTAGATTCAACATTGGTTTTTTTAATTTTGAAAACACACATTCAATGCTTTTGTTATTAAAACTGGTCAGGATTGACCAACCATTAATCTTTCTACCTTACATCTTAACACTAAGTGTTAAAATTACAAGTTCATCCATTGACGTCCGAAACTTAACGTTGACTGGTATAAATACACTTAATTCACTCTCATTCGGGCTATGTGCTCTGCTCTTAAATCACACAAACACTAGTCGAGCACAAATAGCTTGGTCCTTTTCAAGGAGTCGCCGGATATCACCTTGCGAAAAATGATACAAATGCAGTTTCGTTGTAATCACTTGATGAGCCGTTCCGAACCCGGTTAAAGTCAAACATTGGTAAATAAAATAATTTGTTGTCACAGTATTCAATTGTGGTATAAGTATCAAAGGAAACATGCTTAGTTTGTGTGAAACTAAATTAAAGAGGAAAAACTACAACTCTAACACCAGAACACGTCTTTTACCATAATAATACGCCGACACAGACTTCATACGAAGAAGTAGCATATAGGATTAGTAAAAGATGGAGTCGTAGAGTAATTAAATGAACACAATATAAAATTGAGAGACTTTTATATAATCTACAATATACACAGGTTGAACATGAAGTAGATGAAACAATGAATATATACGAAATTCAAGACGTAAAAAGCGTTAAAGCCAATTATCTTCAAGATTAACATCTATATTACCTAAATACTTTTTTAAAATATCATAACAGCAAAATTGGACACGCTCATTACCTCTCGAGTGATGTCGAAACGACAAAAGCGATATTCTGATTTGAACAATGCAGTTTACGATTTAGATAGAGGGAAGTAGCAGTGGTCAAAAAATTCAGATGAAAGATGTATAGTAAGTACATCTTTCATTTGGATTTTTCCATTATCCAAGGATGGTCGCTCTATCTAGTCTAGAAAATTAGACATGAAAGTTGCACACTCTGATGATGCAAGCTGCAAAGTCTTGCGAAACGTTAGTGAATATGGATGCACATCATCAAAACGGCCAAATCTGCCTAAGTATCCTCGTTCTCAAGATACTCAAACAACACGAGCCACCAAAGAGCATGGCCATCGCGCGGGTTTTTGCTCGACTTCACAAGATGCAAGGCACATTAAGCCAGAAACTGCTGGGTGTTCATATACAAATACTACGCGGTCTAAGCCGAAATTCCATGTTAAGAATAATAACCACTAGAAGTAGATATATTGTTTTTAAATATTTTGCCGTTTCCATGTAAGTTATTGAAAATTTTACTAAACAAAATCACATTTAAATAACACTCGCCTTTGGCTCCTGACTAGCAATGTGTCGATCCGGTCGGATTCGATACAAAGGATCGAATCCGGGGCAGGATCGATTTGGATCGAGTCCAAGTTTCGGTTCGGATTCGTTCCGAGGAACGAAAAGGTCGCGAGGCTTCAATTCTCGCGGACATTCATTGCTTTGGCATTCCGTTATTCAATCCATTTCAATACAGAATACAATACAATGTGCTGATGGGGAACAGCAAATGATGATGGTGTTCGTTTTATTAGGCTCGACGTCGACAGGCGACACATGATACGGCCGAAGTTGCATGTTTTTATCAGTTATCAGTGATTTATGGCTTTTCGCGGCTTTTTATGTGCCCAATTGATGTTTGAGACATATAAACATACTGAATTACCAACTGCGTGACCACTCACCAAACCAAAGGTACGCGCGTTTTTGTTCCGGGTCCGGAATGACCGAGGACCCTGGGCACAAAACAAAAGACCCTGGGTGTCTGAAATGCACATTCAATTTCGATGTCGATCCGAGGATCGAATCCGATGGACTCGATCCACTTCCGGAATGGGATTGGAATGAACGAGTCCGCAAAAGTATCGAAACTTTCCATCACTACTCCTGACCTTCCGAAAAACACTTAATTATATTACAAAAGTCACCAAGTCACAGATCATGCAAAAATGGCTTATGTGTGCGTAAAACGGACTGAAACTTATCACATTAAGCAGTGATGCTAATCAAATAATTAAGTTCATGCAATATTTATTCAGGTACCTTCATATTTTCCATACACAATTAAATTATGTGAATTGCTGGGATAACAAACCAGCATACACTTTTAACAAAGAACGAATCAAGTTCGAACTGCTTTGGAAAATGTGTAAAAGTTGATTTCAGCCAGTTGTGAATTCTGAACTACGCAACTATTATTCTTATTCTGCAATAAATATACCTCCCAGCACTATATTTACTCCGCCAGTTAAAAAAAAAATTGAAAGAGTGAAGCCCAGGTTGTTACGCTCGATACAACAACTTGGCAACGCTCGATACAACAACTTGTCAGCGAATATAAATTAAAAGATATAAAGTCGAATTGCTAAACTACATGAGATAAAGCCTACAATAATCTCTCACTGCGTAATGATATTACAATTTTTAACTAACAGGCCACGCTGCATGGTAAAAATTAAGAAGCTACTCGTCGAACACCTTTGGAATGACGGCTTTGGGACCTGAAGATCTCCTGCAAGAACTAACGCAGGTCCTGATCTCGCCTGGCTAAACGCCTGGAAAGTTGCTGCACTAAAATCCTTATAACGAATAGCTGTCTTGGACTGCAATGGAGCAATGCCTACAGGACCCGCACACTGGTCGTAGAACTTGCAACTCAAGCCCTTCAAAAAAGTCTAAGGAAAACATAATTATTCAGTGGATACACAAAGGACAAGAATTCTTACCAGATCTTAGCCACATGAGTAATTTTAAAAAGTGTAACTTTCCCGCAGCATGTGGTTTTAGGCTATGGAATTTTAATCCATTTTCGAAATTTCTTCATCGATAACATTGACAGCAGACACCTTATCGCCCTTCAATATTGCACAGCAATCAGAACTATTTAAGCTTGTAAAAACTTCACGAAACTACAAGCTTTCCACACATTACTTGCTGCTTCATTCTTTAAACCGGAAGTACCACGAATGACAGAAGAACGCGGCAAACAATTTGTTCCCCTCATACCACTTATCAAAGATTGTGAACTTATTAGGCGACAAATTCCCTCTAATGCATTAAAATGGTGTCCGGTTCTTTCCTGTGTAGTGACGAGGTAAGAATAGAACTAATTTTCCAACACTCCGTTTAATAAAAATTAACATGAACGTTCCCAGGTTATAAAAAGCCTTTAGACCAATTCTATACCTTCCATCAATAGTTCATATTGTTCACTGCTGAACGAAATTCTACCTTAACTGTCTCCATCTCTTTCTGCTTTGAGCCAGCTGCATCCATTCTCTAACCACTGTCGTGCATCCAGAGGCTAGGTAGTCTTCCTCTGATTCTGTAGGCTTAGTGTCTTAGTCTTCATTCTATGCGTTTTCTAGTTTATCGTCCTAGCAAAATATTCCGACCACTTCCATATTAAGTGTAAAATAGCTTCTACAACATCTCTTGTGCCAGTTCTTCGTCTTCTAGTTTAATTTTGAATTCTATCTCTAAGGTGATTCCCAATATTGATCTTTCAGTTTTTCGCTTGTATAGGGTGTCCCGCAATATGTTTCTCTTTTTGGAAGAGTACAAGTCGGTTAATAAAAATTGTATTTATGTCAAATACTTTTTACTTTAATATGCAAAAATGAATAAATTATTTAAGACAAAAGCCATTATTAAGATGCATTCCTTAGCGAAGCAGCACCTCCTCAAGGCAGAACTGAAAATATTCCACAACTTGCCGATGTTTAGGAGCAATTTCTTGAATTTATTTACGGGTTCTTTGTTGTAATTGGGCCAAAGATGATGGGATTTTACTATAAACCTTTAATTGTGGGCGACAATAAGCACATCTGGCATTATCGACCTCCATTATTGTGAGAATGCTGATGGTGTTGCACTCACCGATATTTCTCTTCGATACAGGGACATGCTGCAACAGTTTTAAAGATTAGAACTTGATGATTTTGGTCGATTCCACTGCAACACTTGGTTCCACTAAGAAGCCACAGCTCATACTGCAAAATCTTCCATGGAAGGCATAAGGACCATACATAAGTCCAGATTTAACACCCGTTGGGCTTATCTGAAATCAAAGGTTTATAGTAAAATACCACGGAATTTGAACCAATGAAGACAATGAACCCGGGAAGAAATTTAGGGAATTACGGTAGACTGCCAGCGTGTCATAGATCATTTTTGGTTCTGCCTTGAAGGGGTGCTGCGACGCCCAAAAAGGTATCTTGATAATGTAATTTGATATAAATATTTTTCCAGTTTCTCTGTATATTAATAAAATATTTGACATAAATACAATTTTTATTAACTGAGCTGTAATCTTTTAGAAAGAGGAAGTCGTTCCGGTAATTTATTTGTGTTTCTCTTGGCGATTGCGAGCGTCTCCGCACCACATGTAAATAAAGGGTGTACGCAGTGACTAAAAACTATCCTTTTCATAAAGGAAGGTCAGGCATGAGTAAATTCTGTCTATTGTAGGCTCATGTTCTAAGTATTTGTACGTACGCACTTGCTCCATTTATGGTTGTTCATTTTTCATATAGTCGGTCAAGGCAAGGTTGACAAAATCTGCTATTTGAATTTTTTTTAAAACAACCCCTACTAAAGCTGGTTGCAACATGTGTATCGTAGTCTCTGCCTCTTAGACTGCGTTTGTTATTAGAACAATATCATCAGCAAAACATACGTGATTCATATTTTGGACATTGATGCTAATTTCAATGGATTTGCGTTTCGTTGTATCCAACATATCTTCCAACGGTGTTACTGTGGTTTTAAAGCACTTCAAGATGCCACATACTTGTAACCAAGGCTACACATACCTGTGGCTACTAATATTCCAATAAATAAACAGTTTAAATTCCTATTTACTACTAATTAGACGTGTTCTTCAACTCTTAAATGAGACGATTTCTATATATTTATAAAGCAATCGTATTACATCTGTGGTGACTCTTTTCGAAAACTACAAGTACTATTACTACTACATCAAACAAGTTATGAAAAATCCCTGAAGATCTTCCTTCAACCCTTGGTATTCTACCGCGGGTATCTAATGTCTGAATATATTGCAGCACTCTTATCTCTACCGAGGAACTTTCCTGTAATTGCTGTAGTTTTTAGAAATCTCACTCCTGCCTTTTCTCCGCCCGGCGCGGCGCTCGCCAGAACCACTGTGGTCAGTTGCTCCACGAAGGTCCCACTCAGTCTAGGCAACTACTACTTGGCAGCGCAAGCAACGATAATCATGAATCAGGCTGAACTTATGTTTTCCGACTTTCTAACCGTCTGATATTGAAATATTCTTCACAGTAGTAAAACAATATTTAACACAAAGCCGCAAAATACAACTGCCTCTGTTTGCACTTACCATCCTCTGCGTTAACTAAGGTTTGCGACTTGGTAATATACATACCAGGTTGATTCCTCAGCAAAAAACTTGGAAGCAAGTTAGACTATCCACCTGGTGGCAAATATTACTTCGATTGACTAGATTCAGGACACTTTAGGAAAATAGAATATATTGCCTTTGGTATCACATTTATTTTTTGTAAATAAACTTATGACGAAAACGTTTGTTTAACCTAAAAGCGACATAAAACGTATTCAAGTTTAGAGATGCCAGCCGGATGATAAGCACCTAAGTGTTGCAGGCAACCCGTGCGACACGCCACCGAAGGGAGCTTAGGAGACTGCTCGATTTTTTACCTCTGCTTCGTGCTGCTCGGAGGGCAATCCTCGAACTAACCAGATTAAAGGACGGCCTTTAGTGACACATGCAATCGGCTCCATATGTTGTGGTTTCAGGGGTACTTAACCCTTAGGTGTAATTTTTTGGTGTCAGTGGTGTAATAATGGAGCTACAGGGTGTCTGACGTCAAATTGTGCTGGTCGGCGAGTTGCGTGCTGCATAAAATTTGAAACCCAAACCCTGATATAGATTTTGATCGATTTTACTCTGATTCTGCAGTGCCGTTTTCTGGGTTTCTACTTAGGGTTGCAATTTATCCTGAAAACGTCGCAAGAACTTACCTGGAGAAAGTTATGCGTTTAACGAACTACGGTGGTAGTTTGTTTTGCAGCGGGTCTATTCTGCAGCGACCAGCTTAATTGGTAAAGGCTTTACTGGTGTCTTTTATGGAGAACTGGGCCGGCTAGTAGTAGGAAACGGTGTAAACCTCGCTACCGAGAATCGGCGTCGCGAAGGGTAGCTCGAGGAGCGGTTTTCTAAGGGTAGTTTCCTTTGATATCAAAGATTGACGAGCCAGAGGAGAAATGCGGTATCCGATTTTAGAGAAATTCTCCTTACCTATATTGGTAACCGAAGGGTAGCCTACGAGCAGGTTTTGGTGGTATTCTTTGGTATTGAGGATTGACGAACCAAAGAGATAATTCAGTTTCAGGAAAGGTAGTAGAGCTCTAGAGGGCTTCTTCTGGTAGATCCGTAAACTTAATTATCTCGGACCAGCAGCAAAGTGCCTTTCAGGCTAAGGAAAAGTTTGGATCAGTTCAGTCGATGCTCCTTGGCTGAAAATAAACGAGACGTGTCGGCTCTGGCAAAAACTCATTTTGCAAGATCATGCCGACCTAGCGGCGGCTTCAGGCTAGAACTGCTCGCCCGTAGAGCCTTTTCTGGCTAGATCTAAGGTCTCCTTTGCGGCTCCTCCAGATGAAGCTAAATTTACAAGGTGCTGGTCTCAAGTCTTTTCAACACGTTGAGCATCTTTTTCTTTTACCCTTCTTGGTCTCTGTCATCTGGATCTACTCTCTGGAACGAAATTCAGGTAGGGATGCGCTATGGTTAGCTGCTTGCATTGCTGAACCGTTGCTCTTGTCAACGCGTCTCCTCGCGGTGGAGGTCAGGCGTCAATCGTGACTTAAATTGAGACGTTCAAATTCTACCACGTTATTTATATGTAAATTTAGTTTCTACAGGCGCAAACGTCACCGCGTTCTATTTTGTTTCTTAAGAGCACCGGAAGCGTCTACATAGAAGCTTTCAAACTTATCTCCTGTGTAGTGGCTCATAGATGTATAGGTTTAGACGATATTTAGCGAGTATCTTCTATTCAGCTGGATAACTAAGTGTATGACACGTGGACTTATACTTTAATGTATATACTCTTTTCAGCATGTTTCTTGTGGATCGGGAATCCTACTTCCTTTATCGAGGTCTGTTCTCTTCTCCACCGGAATTTGTGCGCTCCTTTTCTAGTTCTAATCATGTCTTTTCTGTTGGCAAAGTTCTTGCACTATATGTTGCTATATACTTTACAATGGTGGACTGATCTCTTGGTTTTAGGTGCTATGAGCGAATTTTTGCCTCCAATGCATCTTTGAGGCAGACCATGTTTAAGATGTGGGATTTGATATTGAATGTTTTCCCACCTAGGATTCACTTCTACTTGTTTTAAGGCTCGCTATAATTAAGGATTTAAAAGCCATCATCTTCCACATTAGCTGAACGGATTGGAAGAGGGCCTCGGAGATATATTGATTAAATAGAGGTAGATAAAACAACATTAGAGATTTGGCAAGGTTTGTCCCGGTAATAGGAGGTGAGACAATTCCAAGAAACCATGAGGGGAGGTTTGTTGGGCTCTGAAATTAAGACTGTTCTTTAATGAGTTTGTAAAGGAGTACGTACCCTCATGTACATATACATTAAAGCATTTTCACTTTCTAGACGATGCACTGTTTATCCATGAATTTAGCAAGGTTCAATTCTAGAAAAGCTGTCCCGCACTACACGCTAGTAATTCCCCAGATTTTGCCAGTAATTAATATACACGAGATTTGTCAAACGCATCAACAATTCTTATTGCTATGGTGAACCTCCAAACTACTCAAATCCAATACTTTGCCAAGCTACTTCAAACGGAGAAATCAATAGCTGTCAGATCTGGAAATTATGGCGGCCATTAAATACCATATCTGTTTAGTTTATTGAGCTCGCCATGATTTTACGTCCGGAGAGGAAGCACCAGAAGGAGTTAATGTTTCTTTTAGTTTTTCCCCTTTATTTCGGCCGTAAATTTCGGGAGATAAATTTTCATATTTGCGCTTGAAAGGGTTCGAAGTAGTTTGAGCAAAGGGTGACAGATCGTGTTATTTTGCCTCTGACATTCCCAGACTGCAGCGGAAACTATTTCCACTCCACTGGAGTGCTTACCATTCGGTGTTTTATTTCAACTCATTTAATTCTATACTTTTGTGAAAATACATTTATATATTTAAGTTTTGACATAATATCAAAAAGGCTCAAAAATGAGGACTGGCTGTAGCAAACAACTTATTATTGGATTCAGTCTCAACTGCGCGGTGTGACAATTAGGTACGTTTATTATAAGTGATGCTTCAAGCTAGATTAGTACTAGGGCGACAGTGAAGGAAAAACGGAATTTTATCCACAGTGTCTTAGAAAAGTTCTGATAACGTTCGTCAATTCAGCTTTAGTCTCCAAATATATAAGAGCAATTAATTTTGTCTTGATATTTGTTTACCTATCGTAAGTAGTCAATAAAGTGGAGAAGCTTCAGAAGTAGGTCATGCAACAATTGTGTTTTTTCAAAACTTCGATGTCTAAGAAGGCGATGGTAATCTTGAAAACTTATAGCTTAAATCACAATTGTGGTTATAATCGCTCCCCAGACAGCGTATAGTTCAGGTTTCAGAACACTTTTTATTCGCTTAAATTGCAGAACTTTCCTACCTTTTCAAATCAAAACGTAAATGAATCGCAGGCTGGCATAAACAAATACCGATTTGGAAGCACTTGTAAGTAGGACGTAGAAAATTAATTTTTATACATATTCTTCGTAATAAACTCGAAGAAACAAGTACAAAACATAAATTAGATTTGAAAAAAGGTTCCGCTAGTATATATTATATAGATTTAATTACGCTCGAAAGATGTCCAACAAAAGCGAGGGGATCAGCGTAGAATAACCAGGATGATCCTGATTTCTATCTGCGTGTCCCCACGAGTTGTTTAATTAAAATGAATATGTTTTTCATTTCCATGCCGCCGCCACATTTTATTTAATCCGAGATGATTAAACTGGAGAGATCAAAGTCTGGAAAAGGAGGTGTAAACAAATAAATAGCTCACGGATAATGACGTGGATCTTTCAGCTTCGATGCGGAATTGCCAGTCCTGATGAGAATTACATTCGAACGAAATAAGATGTAAAAGCCTTCGGCATTGAGACCGATTTTCAAAGAAGTTCCGGCGCCATTCCATCGGCCCAAATAATTCTAGTTCTGTGCTGCAATTACAGCGGGATACAGAAACTATCACGGTCTCCATTTTGGATTAATTTCCCCTACTGCATCGCTCGAGTTTTGCCGGAATTATTCCGTTTTAATTCGCTCAATGCAGTGTTTAGAGATGCAAATATGAAACTTTCGTTGGGCTTTTGTTAACACAACACCATTTGGAAGTTGGGAAATTACAGTCGTCAGCTTTCGACTACAGATGCAAATTTCGTGGATGTTTACGCTTGCGTCTTCATTAATTATACTTCTTCTGTATTTATTAATTACACAGAAGACAAAGCAGCACTATGTTTTTGTGTAATTTTAAAGAGCGTGCAAATATTTGCTTACACGAAGCGAAGTTGATTTTTTACTTCAGTGCAACAAGACTACTTCAACGCTTTGTCATTTTTGCTTAATGTTTTAATACTGGCTTAATGAAAAACGCTGTTTGTGATATTAATTTAAAATTAAATGATAATAAATTGTAAACTTGAACATCACATCTCGCATATCAATCACAATTTATAGAGAAGCTTTTGTGTGCACTAGACAGACTTCGCAATTTTGGATATGGTTTCCCCAATTGTTAAAATATGTAACTGAAATTCGAACCAGGCGAAAATAATGAGCTATAAATAGTAAAAAAAATGTATTCAAACAAGAGTTTATATAGATATATATATTTTGGGTATAATGAATCTTTGAATATTATTTTAATAAATTAAACAGCCAACTACCACACTATTTGCAATTTGCCCGGCTATATTGTAATAATGCTTAAATTTCTAATTCTAATTTACTCTCATCCCAGGGTTAGGTCGCTACATCTAATTTAAAAAACAAATATGAACTTGCTATGATTACTAATTAACTACGTTTCGATATAAATAATTATTTAAGGTCGTATTTTAAAATAAACATTTAATTGTAAGTATTATGTATATCGCTAATTATCTAATGGGAGTTGATACAATGGGCTTATATTTTTAACTGATGGGATTAATACAAAACTAAAATGGTTCCCTTGCTTCGAGAATACGTAAATAAGCTGACAATTAACCAGGCAATTAAATCTGCTGCTATGCAATCATAATCAAATCTAAGTATTCCGCGTCATACACAAAACACTTCTACTCACTCCACGAACCGGAAGTGACACGTTAAAGGACGCTAAGAAAGCATACTCACAAAACGAACCCTTTTAGGAATAAATCTGACTTTTTGATGGCTTCTCAGTTAAAAATAGGGCTACCTGTTCCACGGTCGAACTCCCACGATGCTCTGGGCCACTCTTTGTTGTTTTCCTGCAGTTAGCAAGGCTCAAATCTGCGCTGCAGTCCACCTGGTGAACGGCTGATGCTCTCGGACGCCTCTGGCGCCGCTTTCAATGAAGCTGGGGTCTCAAATATCGTACTCCGTTGTGCTATACGGCCGCTTCTCTCTTATTCAATTGTATAGGAACCTATAAACCTGCCTAGACCTCCGTACAATATATGTTCAAAACACCACAGCTTCCACTGGAACACTTTGACACCTCGTATTACCTGTGCGGAAGCCCAATGCAAGGCAAAACTTCCACATGTAACCCAGGACACAATCATTCAATTAAACAACACTTTTAATTAACTTGGGTATTTATTAACACATAAAATAACTTGATTTTTAGGGAAGCTTGGCTATTTCACAACCAAAGCTTTTGAAGAAGCTACTCCAATTGTTTTGTTTACAGTTTACACATTGTTACATAAATTGCATGCTCTGATTTTATTATGTTTTAAACAAAGATAAAGCTATTCAAAAACGTCCTTATGCAATTATTTTCATGGCCTATGCATATTTCTTAATAATTCTGAAATTCAAATTATTACATTTACTGAACATTCTTATATTAAATATTTGTTTTGCTAGTTATGCTATAATTACTACTAGTTATAATGCATAATATAAAATCTGCTAGAATTTGTTCATACCAATATGTATGCTGCAAAAACATAAATTATATCTGGTGAAAGATAAGCTTTTGTCATAATGTTGGACATTATAAAATGTCCGGTTAAAGATCCGAAACGTTGTATCGTTTGAGATGATGAAGTGGATGGAACTTTTAGGAGCATCTATACTAATCAAGCTTAAGTACTAGCAAAACTGTAGGATGTTTGAATATCCACGCGACATTTGCGTTGAAATTTTAATGAATAGGAAATTAATATCCATGCGAAGTTGCGTTGAGTTCTAGTTAATGGCCGGATACCTCGAGAAGCTACACTGATTTGCCAGAACTAGGGTTCAGAGAAAGAACAATTTTACGTTCCCAGTCTATTGGGGGATGATAATACCGATTTTTTACCGTCTAAATAGTTGAATATTAAAATAACAAATACCGGATGTAACTAAGGTTTGAAAGTTTATACATGCCTATATAAAGAACTGAAGTATGTATCTCAGAGATTAATCTAAATTTTGAACACATATGTTATTCGTACATGCAGACACTAAATCTGTAGCATTAACCAAAATAAATATCATTTTTATATGATAATATGCTAAAAATTCCAGAAATTGACAGATTTTTAACTGGCCGGAGCACCACCATGTTGTCAAAGACTTAACCTCACCTGTTATTTATAGATTTAAAAAAAAAACAAAATAATTCAATATTTGGAATATAAATATAATGAAATGCAACGAATTGGTAGTTTAAACATTAAAACCCCACTGTGCTTATCGAATGAAAATTCAAGAGTAGCACTTGACAACACTTTGTCCGCTGCCTTTCTAGGATCTAAATACCGCTGCTAACCGTCTGCATAATTATTGGCGCGTATAATGTTGTAGTAGTTGTGATACAAATGACCGGTCCTATTTGATGGCGCAATTAAAACCCAAAATATCTAGGAGTAACTCATGACGAAACTCCACTCGCCTGAGTGTGCTTGAAGCAACATTTTAATATACAGCCGATTTCTACAAATATATTCTTTATTGCTTACTAGCAGATTTCGATAATACACGTAAAGTTTAGTAAAGTGCCTAAAAGCGTAGTGTAAATACGCGGTCGTATTGCGGGAATAAACGCGACTGCTCTGCAGAGAGCAAGGCATGCTTTGAACTGTGCCCTTAGTTGACACGCCCAGCATCAGTTAAAAGTAAGCGTTCTTATATTTTCTTCGGAACTCTTAGAACACAGAAGTATGGTAATAGTAGCTTCTTAACTTCACGGAGACTTCCTCTGTCCCGTCGACATTGCTGTTTGGTGACTCACAGCTTCAATAAGCCAACAAAGAGAGCGCCTGCATTGTTCTGGTAGCTCTTAAACACAACTGCGTAGTAGATTTTTAGCATAAATGCGTGTTAGAAATATCTGTCCGCTTTGTTGTTTAGTACCTAATATATATATATATATATATATATATATATATATATATATATATATATATTTCGTACCTAATGATAGTACTAGTTAGTATTGTTCTTGCACAGTAAATATATCGTGTGTTTCAAAAAAACTCATTTGCAGCATGCCATGATCAAATTGAAGTTTGCCATAACTTGATACATACTCATTGAAGCAAATAGACTACCATACGTCAGAGAGAACTAAATTAAATGTTGATCTTGGACTAATTTGCTTAAAATATACAAATCACTTAATAAAAACAATTTTTATTGACTCTTATAATTAATACACTCGTTGTTGTTGTGTAAATGCCATTTTATTTTCCTTTTTGCTTGATACAAGTAAACTTAATTCAGTGAAAACTTTTGCCTATCACAGTGACAAATGTTTTCATAAACAAAATGCAATCTAACATTCACCTACAGACTTAAGTTAAGACAGAACTAGATGTTTTATCTCTTTTCCAAAGACCTGTCCTAAATAACCTTTCAAGGAGTATTTCCGGTGCTAAAAAGCATGTTTGTTATAGGTTAACGATAGCATTTCGGATTTATAAATGGCTAAAAACTAACGTTTACACATTTTCCAAAACTGTTTCAAAATCAAATTTGCATGCTGGTTTGCTGTTTCAGCAAATAACATGATTTAGTTTGAGCGTGAGAAGTATACAGGTACCTGGATAATTGACCCCTCTAATAAAGGAATAGATTGTATTTGTAAAGGTGTAAAAATTTAATCACTCGGTGAATGTTATTTACGAGTATTACAAAGTTTACCCGCATAAATATTTGGTTAGCATTACTGCATAGCGTGACAATTTTCGGAACTAGCAGAGTTTTAGGATTGCTCATTATATGATTCTCGACAAAACTTGGGTTTCCTTTTCTTTTTTTGCTACCATTGAGCACTTAGTGGTCGGCTGTCCCAAGAAATCAGCAGCGAACGTTCCAGGTGAACCACTTGACTTCCTCTAATATAGTTTTCATCTTTGGTAAGGTAAGTTAACCTCGATTCATTTTCTCGAGCTAGTCGGCGACATGTTCCCGTTCATTAACGGTCAAAAATATTGTAACAGAAGCAAGACCTAGAAGGTTCAGATTCCATTTTCAAATTACAAGATAAGAATACTTAATTCTGTTTAACGGGGCATGGTAGATGTGAAGATTCGTTCTTCAAAAATGGCAGATGCAACGCCATATATACGTATTATATGTACTTGTGACTTGTCGAATAATGAAAATATTTAATATTTTTGGTATTTATATCTGATACTTTATATACCACCAAACTATCAAAAATCTAGTAATATGTTGAAAGATTACTGAATGTTCAGCATTAAGTTGAAGTTTTACAGTAATTATTGCAAATATAAATCCATTGGCATCGTAGGAAATATTTTATACCAAATCTACAACTCTATTTAATGGATTCTGAATATTAAACTATCATACACGAAAAACAGTACTTGTAACTTCCCTCTTAATCTGTTTGTGTCAGGGTATGCCAATAACCCTCTTTGCCCCTTGCTCGCAGTATCCATGAAAACGCCTCCCTTACCAAATCGGGTTTTCTCTGCGATAATGAGATATGCTGGCGATTATGTAAGCAAGAAATGCTGTGAATTTTCAAACATTTGGCAATGGTGAAATGGTATCGTTCCTGAAAAACTTCGTGTCTAGCTTATCTGCTGCCAATTTTGCATAAGTAGCCCAAATCAGAGAGGGGCATAAAATTTAATTACAATTCCAGCACGCACGGTTTTACTTTTCACTACAGGGCGACGGGTTGCATGCCAAGCATAGAATTTTCACTGCCAAAGACAAAATAAAATCATGGGCACCAGAAGTGATTAGCCAAGTTAAACCGACCGTCCTTTTAATAGGTTTTAACAATATATCCTTCTCAATTTAATATAACTCCTGTAGCACAGATAGTGCCAACGCTCATTTTTTACTTCATGTTATTTTGTACACTTGCTGTTTAAAATCAATTATTTGGGGTAAGTAGCTTTGATAAATGTGAATAATTACTGTCCATTCAGTGAATTAAAGAACGAAACCCCGCCTGGAGATGTTTGTTTAGGCAATAAAATGAATACTAAACAAACCTGTGTTCTTTTTTAATGGTGATAGGGTTACGCAATACAGCTCAGAGCTGAAGTCGAAGCACAAATACTATTAGAGCAAGTCTGGAGTAGCGATGATAAGAAATCAGAATTTTTAGACACAAAACCAAAAAAAAAAACGTATGACGACAGAAGTATTGAGGATTTATGATCGGAAACTAGTATAACTTCTTCTGAGTAAGATCTCCTTTGCAGCAATTTCCAAATTGTATTTGGATCAAGAAGTGATAAAGCAGATTCTTATTTTTCCAACACCCTGCACCATAATAAAAACGGAAATTATGTAAATATACGAAACTAAGATCCTTATCTGATGCTGCTAACAAGAACCTCTTATAGTGTGCCCCAGTTGAAGAACATCACAGCATCGACGTTATTTTTGACGGCATAGTTGCAAATAATTTCCAACAGGAATGCCGATCCGATAGGGTTACAAATTTTGAAATGAAGCTTTGTGACTAGGATCTGTTGTTGATTTCGATCCTTGCAAAGGCTCTTCAATTGCTTCTCCTGTCAGGTACAAGCATGAAGGATCGGAGGCATTTGTAGTTCTTCGGTATGCCAATATTCTAACAAAACTGTCTTGCTAGTTGTTCCATTTCTATTTTGGCCAACTTATTCACCTCACTGGTATAAGTGGAGATATGTATCACCAGAAACAATAATAACATCCTGCATTCCACATTCATGTTTAGCTAACTCAGTATAACTAAAGAAAAGGGAAATGATAATTTTTTACTACACCCTAATTGACAATTAGACTGTTATATAGAACAAACAGAATGACAACAGTGTTGGGACTGTGACTACAAATTAATGCACTTACAGTATTTTCCGTGGATAAAGTTAAAAGGGTGTAATGGCACTACTTCTATATAGCCCTATAGTCTACTTTACTATGCAGTTAGATTGCCCTTTGTTTGCTAGTTAACACAATCATAGAAGCACAAGACCCGCTCCTAACTCAGTATGACTGAGGGAAATGTCAATATAGATTGTTCCGGCCTGCCTGTTATCACCTATAATTCTGTAATCATACATGCAAATCCTGCTAGAAATAAAAACCAAACAATTTACATAAGAATACATTTACTCTGGAAAAGAACATACAAACATGAAAATGCATAAAAAGGATACCAAATGGTAATATAAAAATATTAAACACTATCATCAATAGCTAAGAAATGTCCACGAGCTTAATGCTGAATCTACATGCTTAAATACACTGCTTAAGTGTAGGTATGCCTTATTAATTATCAACCCCAAGTCAAAAAACCAACAGTGCTAACAATATTTAAATATCGTACACAAATACTTAGTACAGCTCTGCCTTCGGTCGCTTGTAAGCAGCTATCGCGATGTGTTCGCAGGATGATGCAGGTGCTTTGTACTGACGCGCTGATTCAGCAGGTACGCGCCCGTTGCTTTGGGGCGAGTAATTGCTCATCGAAGCTATTGCAATCCCTTCATAGGGTCATGAAATCTCAATGAAAATGATAGAGGTGAACTTGACTTGAAGAAAACTTGATTACAGGAATGAATACAAGCTCTTCGATGCTGAGAATAGACGTCAACCATCAATTAGAAGACAAGTGGAGAAACGGTGCTGGATTTGCAGATGTATTAAAAGAATATTGCAAGTTAAACGCATATTTTTGACCATCCCCTTCTTTCAATAAATATTTGAAAAGAAAACGTATCCCACAAATTGGCATGTCAAAATAGCTAGGCAACTGTAATAACTGGTGTAGGATCAGTATTACAGGTATATGGCAGAATATTTTCAGCAGAATAGTTCTACCTAGGATACCCAAGGAGGTAGGTAGGTATAGCCTTAAGAAAAAATCATACAAAGCAAAAAAAAACAGAACAGTGGAATAATGAGAAATAGCGACGTACGTGGTATTAGTCGACTTTGAAATGGCATTCTATTCCATTAAGTGAAGATTGAATCAAATAGATTATTCGAGCCACTCGCAACAAGCACAGGTGTTAGGAAAGGGCGCCTACTACCATCAATGCTGTTTACTATAGCCTTTAAAATCTACCAAGATGCAGTGCATGTGCACATGTGCAAATTGATTTAAATGGTCTAAAAAATATATAGCAAAAGCGGGTATGCAAATCAGTACACAGAAAACAGAAGAAATAAACACACGGAAACTGTAACTACCCAAATTGTTTTTTTATTCATCACGCTTTAGCCCTTTTTAATGCCTTTGCAAAGCGTCCCTTGATAGATTTCTTCAAGCGCCCGTGTGCCGAGCGGGTTGCCTACCGTTACTTTGGTCCTACTTTGAAAATGTTGCAAATTTCAAATTGGTATCACGTATTTTGATGGCGCAGCGCTTCTTCTTGTGTTCTGCCTGAAACTAAGAATTTGCCTGTAATCTTAAAAAATCTGTAAAAGGCTCTACCTAGAACTTTCATGGTCGATATTGTGGCACTAAATAATTTTAAAAATCAAACTAACTTAGGAGTAAAAATATCTTCACGTTTCTAATACATTAAATACATTTTCAAGTAAAAAAATGTAGCCCGCTGGGGGATCTGAACTCCGCCGCATCTGCGAAGCAGATCGTAACCACATCGATGTTTCGTCTGCGCCCTCGAGCCATTGGAACGAGTGCGGAGCGCTTCTCTTGAACAGAACGGGCTTATTGTTGAAACGTTTCGACTCTTTTGTGATGTTATCCTGTATCTGTTGACTCCTATTTTCGGCAAGTGTAAAGCCTGACCTATAAAATTATTACTTCCCTTAAAATTAACGTAAAAATAAACAAAATGTTATTTTTTTAAGGTGCTCACCCTGTATATATTTTTCTGAAATTGTACCGATTTCATTCCAGGTATATATACATATAATGTGTATGTGTATCCGACAAATAGTTTTTGAGTTATACCGCCAACAGGCAGACAGACAGACAAACGTGAAGATCTGAGGAAATCTCGGAAGGTCTTTCAGACGAGGAAAGTAATAAAAACCCGTTCACCACAGGTCAAAGATGAAGAAAAAGCCAGCACCATCCCGTACCATAGTGAATTTCGGATGACGTATTCACAAGCGTTTGATTCTGTACTCATAACAAAAAGAGGCATTACAGAGTTTCTTTAAGACCTGCACTTTGCTGCCGACGCATGACTACATTTTCTTTTATTCACATGCACATATGCAAATGCCAAATAAGAAAAGCCATAAGTAGCAAGAACCGGAACAAATAACATTATTATGGTAGATAACAATGGAGGAAAGATCTGGGAATCGCACAGAAGTGGTAGACGCTATTAACATTGTGTACTATCGCCTCGTGTGTGCTGCATGTACATTTTTTATGGTTTCTAGCATTTTTGTACGGTTCCCACCTGTAGGTATGACATGTTATCTTTGTTTTCTGAATGGTGTCATTTTTGACAATGGTCTATTTTGATAATGTCATCTTTGCCCCACGTGCATTAACAGCAGATGAATGCGTTTATAGTTTTCGGTGCTCCCAGTTTTGTGTTCTCTTCAGTGATCATATCGTTGTTTGTGGTAGTCCACTAAGTGTTCGACACCTGTCTTATATACCTGAAGAAGCCGATTGCGTCGAGACACGTTTAGGGCCACGAAATCGCTAGGATAACACAAGGTCAGGTTTTTTATTTTACCATATTATCTACGCAGCAATGTGTCTTCACATTCCAGCTAATCACATTAAACCACCAGACGATTAGAATTAAGAGAAGACATCAGCTCCTATTGGGAATAGCATTAAAATAATATGTTTCCAACACTGACTCCTTGAACGTTGTTAATATTTTCAAGCGTTACATTTGTTTGTAGTCAACGCTCACCGCTCAGGCGACCGGTCCAGGTTTGATTCTAGAGCGACTATAGGATCTGAAAAATCGTGTGTTTCCCGGCTACCACACTAACACCTATGATAGCCGTTAATCTCTAAAAAGGAAACTCCTCCTCCTACCTTACTTACGAGTAAGGGTTCATAGAACCACTTTGTGGTTAAAAACTGGCCTATAAAAGAGGAAGAAGAATAAATTTTGGAATTCATTCGACTGGTACAATTGTAGTATGCGGGACTAATTTCATCGTCACGTCCATTTCGTTGAGGGAAGACATATGTTTTATTTGACTAAGTTTAATTTTGAGTATTATAAAACGCTGTTGTCCAAAGGCGTCTGTGATAAGGTCGCGCTCACGAAATAGGTTTAGGGATCGTACCTTTTGGAGTGCCTGAGGAGAGGGTTATCTTCTCTTTTCGAATTCAGGTGAAAATCTTTTATATACTTATCTAAACCGCATACTATATTACTTCGTTTTTTAAATTTGCAACCTATTGTATTGTATGAAAGTTGTAATTACATATGTATCTGTATTTTAATATTAACCTTCTGGGTTGTTATGCATTTGTCGAACCCAGCACCATGTATGTACTGCAATGATCATCTATGTGAGTATACGAAATAAATTTCTTTTGCGTTGCAGTTATTTATTATCCACTTTCTACATAAGCTTCCTCAAATCTTTACTCCTTCAAATGTCATACCTATGATTATGTACTTCTTAATATTAACAATTTACCCGCTGCACCATTATTTTCTGCTAAATAGGTTTGAATACTAGCTCATTTAATACCTTTTAAAACATGAAACTCTTTACTTAAAATGGGAGATGCATTTATAATTGTTCTACATTTTATACTACTTTTTTGTTTAAACTCTACATCGATTATGTTGATCTCCTTAATATAAAGTGTAAGCTGGCAGTTTAGTAAAAATTTCAACTCAACAGCTCTTCTCTTATCAATATCACCTTTCAGCTTTTGCTTCAGGTAATAATTATTATAGGCATGACATAGTTCAATTTATTTCTCATAAACCTTTTCTTTCAGCAGCATTTCGTTCCAATCATCTATTGCGATGGTATTAAGCCCTACAAACTCAACTCTGATAGCATTGCCAAATTAATGGACATTTCATTAAAGCTCAGGGTGAGGTATTTTATATAACTGCAAGGCTAAACTTTGAATTTAATAGATTGGATGTATTGGTAGAGAGATTCCAATTAATAGCAGTATAATTAATTAAAGAACTGTTTAAGCAAAGCTCAATTCTCACAAGGATCTAAGTTGAATGTAAAATAACATTTAAAAGAAGAGGTTTGTGCAAAGTAATGGCCGAACTATTAATTACAAAAATGGTTTGCAAAGGCAATAAATTGAAGCGAAAAATTCAAGGAAAGTTTAACAGTGAAATATTTGTCAGGGTTTTAAAAAGAAAGGTATGAAAAGCTAGATAAGCTAATAAACGTTGCAACGAGCAGCTAAGTAGGCTGAAAATATACGTCTTCAGGATTTGGTGTTGGCGAAGGCTATTGAGGATTCCCTACACAGCCCACAAAACCAATATTTCTATACTTGGGGATTCTAACATTCAGAACTGATTGTCAACCGTCTTAAGACGAATAATTCTCAAGTATTTTTGACACGTTCTTCTCAGGAAAGGTGATAATTTCCAAAAACCTATACTCCAAGGTATAGTTGAAGGGCTACAACCTCGAGGGCGTTTTCCAAAGCCAAATAGTTTACCGAAACTTCATTTTAAGAAGACATAGGTTATGATTCAGATGAGAGCGAGTGGATAGAATTGGAAAACCCAATAACGTGACAGACAGATATGATGTAATCACTAATCACAGTTCAGCTATGAAATATTTGACTAAAAAAAGGGGAAGAGAGAGAGAGAGAGTGATATACAACACTATTCTAACCTTTATAAACCCTCTTTGGTGCCAGCAATTAGGTAGTTCTCTGCCACAGCCAATTGATAAACCCCAGCCAGTTCGTAGCAACTTCCTCTATATACTTCACACTCTATAGTATGATCAAAAATTATTTTCATTTAGTATGGCTATGTAATAGTGCCGAATTTATGAAAGCAACTATAAGCCGCTTAAAAATCAACTGTTAGGTTTACCATTCAAGTATAAACGTAGTTACATTCATAAATTAGGAACGATTCTCATACTAGATGAAAGTTATTTTTTATTTTATTTTATGATGCTGACACTCCACTATTTGGAATATTATGTCAGTTAACAACAACTTGTTATAGATTAAATAGCACTCTAATTGAGAAATTATTCGATTTAATACTGTCTAATTTATTTTACAATTCAAATACGTGTGTATTCCTTTTATCAAAAATTACACATTGTTAGTTTTATAATTTCATGAATATTAAAACTCTCCTAGCAACTACCCTAGTTACATAATATTTCTAGTTACCGTTAAAATTTAGAGTTAGATTCATTAAATTTGACACTATTGCATTTATTAAATTATCTTCTTCCTATCTACAAGGGTCATTCACGTCAACACCGCAATTTAGGTTTTATATGTAGGTGATCGTGGATAAGTTTGTCAACACTTCCAATACTTATAGATAGATGCTTTCTCCACTATTTGACGAACAGTAACTCGGCCACTGCTCAAGATAAATGGCAAAGCATTTTAAATAAAATATAATTAACATGCAGTTTAATTATAATACAAATAAAGAGGATATTAAGTCCAGCAGTACGGTTTTATCATAAAAAAATCTATTTTATACAATGGAATCGACAATTTCTTCAGCAAATTTTGACTATCCATTACTGAAACAAAGATTAGTCAGAAAGAATCAAAGTTATTAAATCAATTGCATGTGAAATTGTAAACGATACCAGCTAATTGTCCATTCGTTGATTGCAAATGTAACGCAAATTTGGTTGATAACAGTAATTTTAAAATTGTTATATTAGTCAGTTTTTATCTGCAAAAGTAAATATTATTAGAAAAGATAAGAGATAGGTTTGTTTCTTACATATTTGTTGTATCAGAGGGTTATTGTTGAACATTTTTGTATAATAATTGCAGAATTTAAGAACAAGTTAACCTAAAATATGATATATTTGGCTAAAATGACGCAATGGTTGAAAAGTAGGAATCTGCAATTGTATTTAATTTATTTTCAAGGTTATGGTGAAAATAAAAATAACCATGGTGTGTGTAAAATTTTGAATTAAAATTATACCACCTTTAGAATCAAGCTAAAAGTGTAAAAATTCAATTATATTACAAATAAATACTGGTATGTGCCATAAATAGTGATGGTGGTATGCGTGTAGCATAACTAGCAGGCATTGCTGACGACGGTACAAAGCAGTCAATGCAGTAGATGGAAGTCCATTATGTCAATTAAGCTAAATTGAGCTCGAAGATAGAAAAACCGGATGTAAGTGAAAAACAAAGATAATATTAAAAATATCAGATCTAAGTGAAAATATATAAATTTAAATATGCAAAACTTCTACTTAAAAAAAGAAAATTGTTGAAAGTAAATTATAAATAAGTTCAAGACAATCAAAGTTAACAGTGTTCAAGCAAAGTCGTTTATGAAGCAAATTAAAAATAAACATTAAAGTAAACTGCATGTAAACATACAGTATTAATTATTTAAAATTGAATTTAAAACAAAATTTACTAACGATAATTGGATTAAACCTATAAACATTAATAAAATACAGATTGATAACCAATAAATGTTAATTGCCTCATATTTATAGTGTTGTGCGTTTTATTTGTGTATGTACTAATTGAACAATTGATTTGTTTACAAATGCATTCTAGCTGCGGGCCAAGAAAGGTAAGATAGAATATAACGTGATAAAACCCTGAGAGAAAATTATTTATATCATTCAAATTAAATTAAAGTCATAAAAGGACCGTAGCACTATACATGGAATATTGATATTATTCACTGTTGTGGCAGTTGAGTCTCCTCTTTCATCTTGCTACGAACACATTCGCATCCTTCTTTAAACCGTGAATACAATTCATACATTTGCGTCTTTTTCAGAATTTGTTCTCGAAACTGTGCTGTTCATCTTTCCCAAAATTTCACCAGATTTGATATCCTCGTTCACAAAAAAAACGAACAGCAGTGCGCTGCGCAATAGCAGCATTGGGTTTCCGTCCGCCATATTGAATAACAACGGTTATCGTGACAACCAAAAGTTCTGTCAGAAAGTTAATGTGAACGCATACCATGGTAAACACAAATTTCGGTTTTGACGTGAACGTCCTTCATACGTCACATCCAAAAACGCCTACAAATCCACACGTTATCGCTTTCTTCTGCACGTTTCTTCATTTCTGCTGCACCCTCATTCAACTAAATTCTGTTTTAGCATTTTCTTTTATTATGTATATTATGCCTTATACAATTTGTTTAAGTGCAGGTTATTCAGCTGTTTGTACATGCCTTAAGTGCTTCATTAATCTACCTACCGTTATGAGAATGAACACAAAATAAACTGGCTCAGTGTCATTTTCCAATGAAAAGAAACTGTGTAATTTTAGTCTTATGCTAATTACGATTTCCATTGTTAGTTTTATACATTAATCATAATAATTCAACTAATATGTTAATGGAATTGTATTATTATAGGGCTAGTAAATCTAAGTAAACCAATCTCCTAATATAATTAGTCATTATTATTATATGCCGAACCACAGAACCATTGCCATTAATTCAAAACGTCGACGACGACGACGATTAACATTTATTTAAGCCATTTCACTGTTCTTATGCATCTTAACTTGATTAAAGCCGTGGTACTGACATTTTATTTCTGATATTTTCTTTCATACGATTTACTGATACTTTCTAGTTTTTTTTAAAGATTAGGTTCGTGTAATATAGAAGCTGTAAATGTTCAGTGGAATTTGTGTAGGCTACTAGTTAGATTGAGTTTATCGTCATCGCTGATGGCAATCCTTGTTTACGACCATATAATCGCCGAAGATTCGAGTTAACCTGAACAGTAAACATTAGAAAAGTTATATAGGACAAAACAACACGTATATCTTTAACAATATAAAATTAAGATTCTCATAGCTGAACGATCTTATTCGCAACAGCACTAGAATAAACTAACGATATTCTTTGACACTTCAATGTAAGTCAGATAGCTAGTTGTGAACACCAAAGCTGTCCCTCAACCAACAGCGTCCAACGGGCTAGATGGGCTACTCCGGAGAAGGTAGTGGTTTAACACTAAAATTATCAAAACCAAATACGGGCACGACCGACTTGATTGTTCAACAATTCGCCAGTCTAGCTTGGGAGATTACACGGCGATATGGTAATCTCAACTTAAATTGAAGAGAGATATCTCAAAATTACATATATCAGAAGCATGCTCTTTGATAAGTTATAACCTATTATAGAAAGGAGATAGGCATAACTACGGGACAATTAAATTGATATTTATCTTCAATGTCTATGTGTAAACAAGTAATATATCGAGAGATCCAAAAAAACTGATCCTCAGTAGGCTTTGGAAATTCAAACGTATGAATAATATGTTGGTGGCGCTGTAGGTCTATGTCAAATTCGAGGTTAGCAGGTTAGCTTTTGCGTCAGTCTGTGTCAAAACTGACGCAAAACCTAACCTGCTAACCTCGAATTTGACATAGACCTACAGTGCCACCAACATATTATTCATACGTTTGAATTTCCATAGTCGGCTGAGAATCAGTTTTTTTTGGATCTCTCGAGACTAGAATACTGAAAAAAATTTATCTAGGGTATTTAAAAAGAAGGTACGAATTTAATCAAGTCAAACCCAATACCAATCTCGCGGCATGTACACGCTTCAAATGTAAGTTTAACGCACATATAAACAAAAGGCAAGGTAAGTAGAAAATATGTATATACATCACTGCTATAATAATACATAAATGGTAAAACCGACATAAACATAAACATTTCTATATCGTCTACTCATACACTTATTTGCGCCTATACATATTTTTATTGCGGCAAATATATTTAGTTAGAGTATAAGGTCGTAACTTATTCGTTGAATCCAGCGTCCATCAAGAAAACTGATACCACCATAAGAAAATCCGAAAATCTAGAAAATTCTAAAAAACTAGATAAATACCTACCTGTAACCAAAAAGACGCAGTTTGGAAAAGAACTACTTATTTCAGGTGTATAACGACTGACTTATACAAAATCAGCGAAAACCGCCGTCGTTTTCGTATAAATCTACCGACTTGGTGTTTCTTCGAGATCCATGTACTTAGTCGAACGGTAAAATTTGGGAACAAAATAATGAAGATACAGCTACCAAAGAATCACAAATACCCATAAGGTCGAGATGCGACGATGCGAGGTCTCAAAGACATCGACGATTTTATTTTTAAAAATTCGGCGGAGGCAAAAGAGCACGGATAGGTTATTTTACCACCACCATGGGACGAAATATTACTAGACAATTCAACGGCATGGTGGAAGCAAGATAAATTCCTTAAATAGAGCAGGTAATACGCAAAACCCAACCGAACATATCTGATCAACCAAAAATGCATAGAATATCACGTTCAGATTCGCCTGCAACAACCGGAATGACCTTGCAAATAAATAACAGGAGAAACTGCCTTACAATCTGCAGGATTTCAAACTTAAAAAATAAAACAAAAAGACACTAATAGCTTTAACCTCCAAAATGTCAAAATAGATACTTTGTTTATAATCGGGTAACTATGTAAATTACCAGATATAGTTAAACAAAATAACTTTTTCATGAGGCCTAACAGAATCACAAAATATTACATTGCTCGTAAAGAAAATATTGCCAGAAATTATAACCAAAAGTATGACGCATCTACAACGATAGCAGCTAAAATCGTCTATACCTATACTTTTAAATTTGCATAGCGAATAAGTAGCGTTTCGGGAAGGTAAGGTGAGTGAGATCATTAAAGCTAACGTTAAGGGCTAAGCAAAAATATAGACTAATGTTCAAATGACCGTAACAATATATTGAGAGACAAATAATTTTCTGACTTAGGCAGTAACGTCGGTAAAAATGGAGAAACAATTAAGGCAAGAAGTGGATTCTATAGCCTGAAAAGCTTAGGGCGCATTAGTATCATACACAAAACAACTGAAATCTATATACTTAACGGCTGTGTAAAATCTGCTGTACTATCTGGTCTCGCAATTTGAATAACCACACTAGTTTACAGAACAGTATCATACGTAAGATGTATTCAAAGATATGATGGCCACATATTATCTGGAACAAACATTTTTTTAAGAATCAAACAAAGCAGGTAAACATCAACAAACAACAAAGAAAGTAATTTAGGTGACTGGAGCATACTCTGCCATAGGGCTTTAGTATGGAAGCCAAATACACGAAAGGCTAAAGAATACATGGCGTAGGACATTTAGTAAAATTTGTCGAATCCATATGTGCCTAATGGCGCAAGGATAACGATAATGATAGTATTTCAACCAATCACGCAGCAGCTATATTTTAAAATGTTTCACAAGGCATTGCTTGTATACCCCGAATAACAATGGCAAGAAAAATTCAGTTTTAGAACAAAAATAGTGTCAGGGTTACATGGGTTAATAGCGGCGTCCGGAAGATTCGATAAAAATACTCGAAAACGTGATCATTTATTAACGAGCAAACGCAAGCAAAGCACAACGATGCAAACAAGCAGCAGGTAGCAGACGCGTAGCGGCGGCGCGACGCTCCTGCGCCCTGGCGGCGGCGTCGCTCAATAGCGTCTTAGTACAACAGTACCGCATAACCTTCCCTAGCGTCGCGTACTCAGCTGTTGATAATAAACATACGACCACGCGAACTCTTCCAGGAGCAGCTGCGAGCCTCAGCCATCGAGCCCGTGCGGATCTGGTGCCAAACACGGACGTGGCCAATCGATGCTCGGCGGCGATTCCGTTTGCTGAGAGGCTTCGCCCCCGAGCCGGTGCCGTGCCCCAAGTGAGCGCCTTCGCCGCCTTCGGTCGGAGTGAGCAGTGTGCCGTTCGGGGTGAGTGCACGAGATGCACTGAATGCTGTGGTCGTGAAGGGGGCCGCTTGTGAGTGGGGCACAGCGCCAAACTGCTTCACGGTGCGGGTTCCGGCGGGGCTTGTCGCCAAAGCCGGTCATGTGCCACCAAACGGGGGAACCACCTCCGAGGAGAAAGCCACCATTCCGGTAAGACGGCCGGCGTCGCTCTTTCGGCGACAGCCCGGCATCTGGACCGCTAAACCATTATTGCTTCCATGGCGACTGTGTTGCTAATCGCGAATTGTTCGATTCGATGGAGCAGGTTTCAGCTAGGGACACAGGGATCTGGATGGCCATTTGGCTATTCCCGTATTTATTTGTGGGTAATCGAAAGTATAACTAGAAAGCTAAGAAAAATATCAGTCTCTGATTCATAAACGTTTTCCTAAAATGGTTTAATTGAATTCTAACGAAAATTAGACAACCAATAAAATTGATGTGACATTTTGACTTCCTGTATAAAGTATTACACAGGGTGTCCCAGCTTTAATAAAGGTCTTCACTAATGAAGCGTGTAGAGGTCCTCAGAATAAGAATCTAAAGTCCTATAAACATATGTCACATGGCTCTTTATTTTCGAATTATCTACTTTTAAAGAAAGTGTAGAAATTATTATCCTACCTTTGTGTTCGACTAAACGGTAGAACATTATTACCCTTAATACGAAGACATTAAGAATCATGATTCGGTTGAAGGAAAGCGCATTTAAAAATTATTAACAATAAAACCAGACTTTTGGTAAACACTGCCATGTTGATATCGAAAGATAAAAAAAACTGATCCTCAGCAGGCTGTGGAAACATGAAACATGAATAGTATGTTGGTGGCACTGTAAGTCTATGTAAAATTCGAGGTTAGCAGGTTAGGTTTGGCGTCAATTTTGACACAGACTGACGCAAAACCTAACCTACTAACCTCGAATTTGACATATACGAGTACTTACAGTGTCACCAACATATTATTCATAGGTTTGAATTTCCACAGCCCGCTCAGGATCAGCTTTTTTTGGATCTCTCGATATAAGAAACGATATTAAAAATGCTGTATTTAGAGTGAACATGGCGTACATTAAATATTTAGTTGATTAATCTAAAATTAATTCCAAAATTCTGTGGGAATTGTTTTAATTGGGAGCCTGTTGTATGAAATCATGTCATTGTCTAGCCATTTATGTATATGTCTATGTATATGCATATGGTACCCTCTAGAATAAAATAAATAAAAATCACATACAGGTTGCCTAAAACTGTACGGAATATGGCAATGCCATCAGTTGGAAAAGGTTCAAATATTGTTTGCCATAAGAGTCACCGAAATAGAAAGTGCAATAATTACTTTGGTAGCTAGGCAACACGTAGCTATTATACCTACTTGTTGCCTAGCTACCAAAGTCATTCTTGAATTTTTATTTCAGTTACTCTTATGGCGAATAGTAAGTATTTGATCCTTTTCCAACTCACGCAATTGCCATGCTCCGTAGGTACAATTTTAGGCAACCTGTATATCCAGAACTGGGCAAAGTTTTATTAATCAGTAGATATCAATGAATGATACATGGTACTTCAGTTTTAGTATCATTGCTACATGATATGTTATACTTCCATCTTTACATCTTTTACAAGATACGTGAAAAGTCTTATTTCTGACCCTGATTTCTTCATTCAGTCTATGAGGTTCGGATATGGTCCTAAATGGGCTGTTAATGTACATTATTTCAGTATATGTAATATGTACAATGTAAATGATATTTATTTGTTTTTTTTTATTAAATAAAATCCTTCCTTTCATAAGTTAATATGTCAAAATAATTCACATTAGTTGGTTCCTAAGAGAGCCCACATTTGTACAAAACTAAGTAACGAGTCGTTCCTTAAAGACCTTAAACAAATTGAAATGCCTGGATCCATTGCGAAAGTAGAAACTACATAGAAATAAAAATTTTTAAATAAAATAAAACTGCCAAAGGCAACTGAATAAAGCCAGGCGCCTGTCATTTTACCATTACTGGAGGTTTATTTTCAACAAAGATTGCAAAAAAGGTATCTCAGGCAAGTATAACTAAATCGGTAGTAATGATAAATGATATATGATGCATCATGATCGTATCACTGTCACTGATATATGCTACATGTGCATCAGATATTGTCAAACTCTACATATATCACTATTTAAAAAAAACATCAAAATTATTAACATAGGTAGTTGCATAGTTGTATTGCTGTATTGAATCGACACCGTTAGAAATATTGTTAAGTTATCTATTACCATAGGTGTTTTGCACGTACACGAAAAGAAACGGATGTAATACCTATCAAGTTATTACTCCCGACGCATTGGATTATTTAGAATCGTGTGATGAGAAGTATTATTAGATCACTCTAAGGCGTGTGGTTGGGTAGACTGATTTACTACTATCCAAATTGTCATATATTGGATTTACTTATGCTAACTTGCCACTGAAATAACTTAAACAGCGAGGTAGAACTGATAGGAAATTATATACCTATATTCTCAATTGCATAATGCATAATGGTGTTCCACAGGGCAGGACCTTATGACCAATATTATTTTCTATGTTTACATTCTATATCACACAGATTAGGAAACAGAGGATCTGATGCACACGATGTAAATGTTCGGATATATTGCTTGTATTTTGCTATTCCACATCAATCAACAACAAAATTTGAAGGCTGTCTTCACTAGCCATATAAAATATTTGTTAAATATTTATACGTACCATCGCCTTCATAGAAAACTACAACATTGAAAATATCAAAATACCCTAATATTTGAAAATTTTATCTGAGTAATTGTGCCTTGTTTCCTTCTAATTGTTCCAGTATCGTGGATTTTTTTCTTAACGAGCAAAACCATTTTTTGTTAACGCCTAGCTCATATGCAATTGCCCTTATGCAGAACCATGACACCCGTATTATTGCTTTCTTAGCTTCGTTTCAAGGTGCCATCTTAACTTGACATTAAAGTGTCGGTGTCGTATGACAGGAGTTTGTTTGAATCTGTCATATTGCAGTCCAACTAAATCGGCTCACATTTGGCTGTACCAGTTTTCCATGAAGATGAGGGTACATGTGTGTGAATAACATATTTTCTGTGTCAATAATTAATATTGGGGAATGGAAAAAAGTTCACCGAACTTTCCCAATTTGTGTAAGATATGTGCACAGTAAATTTTATTATTGTTGCTGTTATATAATTATTATCGGCAGGCGACGTATATCCAACTTCTTCTCTAGCTAGTGGTGCATGCCTTCACCATTTTTTAAACAGGTACTTAGTAGTTGTTGAAGATGATTTTAATATTATTCATATTTACTGTGCCGTTTATTGGAAAACAAAGAAAGAATATTGATAATGTTTTCTTCTTTTTTTTTTCTTCTTTGTATTGTTTGTAGGATTTTACATCCTTATTTTTGGATTCCACCTACACGATCTACAAGTGAAAAGCGTTAAAACTCGTACACTCTATGTACGGCTTCTCAAAAACATAAGTATGTTCGTATTAATCACTATTTGTACCAGTATCGCATCTAAAGTGTTATTCTACTCATATTGCAAGCGAAAGTTGAATATGGGACGTTATCAGCTCTCTCATTTGGTTTTTCTGGAAGCAACATCACCGATAATGTCCGTTTAAGTATAAATACATAGAAAAAATTTACTTGGGTTAATGTACATACCATCGATAGACTTTCTTGTAGAAGAAGAACGACGTTAGACCTTCCAGTCTGTATCTGAAATACCAGAAGATATTCGAACGCTTTCAGGAAGGTATTGATGTAGGCTTATGTGATTTAGCAAGGCGTTCGACTGTATGATTTTTACTTGCGAATTTATTTTTGCATGGCTTCGAAGATATTACACTAACATTGATTAAGTCATATCTATATCTTAGAAACAAGGCGTTGTTTTCAATCTCCTATTTATAACACTAATAAAAGCGGTGTTCCCCAGGGCTCTGTCCTGAGTCTTCTACTATTTCCAATTTATGTTAACAATCTTTACTTGTGTTAATGGTGAAGTACTAGAATATAAAGGGTAGCGTTGGATTTCCCCCAATCTGTTACTTTATAAAGGTTTAGATCTAATTCTTGTAGTATTCAACGCACTCCTGTTGAATACATTGAATATATTGTATTTGTTTGAAAAATTAAAAATGCTGTGTATATGTATACGGTACTCCTCTATGGAGTAAAAGCACCATTCAGAAATATACTTCGACTAGGAAAATAAGCAGTACGCCAGTCATGAATTTTGCCTATGGTGACCATGGATCATTGTCAACCTTTAGTTGTTAGACTTGGAATCCTGATATAATTCGATTTATATATTTAGGACAATTTCCTGCAATTTATAAGAATATACACAATTTCATTTTATATTCACACTATCATAGCCATGGAAAATCTAATTTACTATTCCTGAATCTCTTACTATTTTAATATACAAATTGTCTGCAGGTACTAGGTACACACAGTAACTAGATACAGAGACCGTTTAAAATTTTAAAACAAACAAATGTGCCTGTATCTGGTTACCGTGTGTACGTAGTACCTGCAGACAATCTGTATAAGCAAATTAACTAAATCAATGCATTCTTAGAGCCAAAAGCATCCTATTCTATTTCAGACCCTGTGTTGACGTATTAATTGTCTACTTTACCTTAATTTTAAATTTGAACAATATCTAGAATTACAAAACTACAACTGCATCAGTCTATTCCATGGACTTTCTAATAAGTTACAGCGAAGTTCAATAAGTCAAAAGCGAGAAAATTCACCATATGTGGAAAAATCCAATTTTATGTTGGCAACATATCATGCAATCATTTCTCAGAATATCTTCATAATTTTTTGCAATCGTTAAAAGTATATTTAAAACAATGAATTCTGCTGTAATTCCCTTCTTTTATTCTACATATTTATCAATTCCATTTATCAAACACACTTTGTCCGAAAATTATAGCATATTAAGCCTCCTTTTTCACTGTTTATATTCGCCACCGCTACGGTAACATTCAGAATAAAAAATGTCCATTACTCTTTAAAATTCCTGCAATTGATAGCCAGTTTGAGGATGATTATCGTAGAAGTAGGTTATAGAAACTAGTCATTGATTAACAAAAATCCATCAATTCTTTCACTATGTGCACTTTCATATTAGATATGAGTGATTGTAATCCGAATAACAAATACTAAGAAGCAATGATTAATACTTAAGGTGGTCTATAAGTGACAAAAATCTCTAAAAACTAGTCGGCTTACAAAAATATTCACCTCCCACGAAATCAGAAACAGAAGAAACTTTCTAGCGTTGAAATTTGAGAATTTTAAGTAAAATGCACTCTTTGCCCAGAAATTATTATTATTATTATTTATTAAGTAAGCAGGCCGCTCAAGATATAGAAAAACTCGACTCAAAGAAGTTTGAGGTAGGATATCTGACTATATTATTGAAATGCGGTGTACTATATCGGTTGAAAACATGATGCTTAACAGATAAAAATGAAAGAAAATAGAAACACTGCAATGGATGATTTACGAACGTAGGTCGACCAAGAAAGGAGCTATAGAACAAATGCAAACTAGCTTGGTATCACCATGGTTAGAGAATAGTCAATACAAGTAAACCATGATCTGAATGCCGAAATAGAACAGGAAAAGGGGGCGCCCAAGAAAAGCTTGGAACATTATACGATAAGAGTTGCATTATTTAAAATTACTTGTATATTATTCAACACTAGCTCTAACATTTCACAACTTATAATATGTAGATTAAAAAGCTGTGTGCAAATGAAGTTGTTAGAGGTGAAAAGTTCAGTGTTTGATTGTAAATAGTAATTTTCAAATTTCAAAATCTACACTGTGTTTGACAGCATGCGGAACATATCGAAAGGCTAATGTTAAATTTTACTAAAGATCAACGAGCGCCGTGGGTGGGTTCATATCGATGTATTTGCGGATTCTTCATTTCGCGTGCATAAAATGCGTTTATTTATATGGCTCTGCTCAAATTATTTATTTACGAGTATTACTCAACTTTGACTATATTGTAATTCAAAATTCGTTTACAGTGCAGATTTATTTTTACTTATAGCAAAAATTAACAGATTGAAAGTGTGATATTTTACGGTTTCGCATTTATTTAGCCCTTACAATCATTGCTGCTGTGGGAAACAAAGTTCACGCATTGAATTTCATTAATTGTCAAAGCAGCAATTTATTTTTTATTATTAAGTAGGTATATACGCTTCTCTACAATAGGAATTGCAATGGTGAGTTTCTTCCTAGTATAAAAACTAGGAAGTATCGGAACAGTACGTTTTTCCTAATGTCTTAATTAAATGGCACCGGATAAGTTGTATTTCAACTAGGTGTGAGGTACGGTAATTGTTGAATGCAATAATATATTACATAATAAATCAGGCAGAGTATTTGCTGTTTTTAAATTTTCTGGTAATAATCATGTTGGTGAATTAACAATTTAGCGTCTATTAATATCACTGATAAAAATAAATAAAGATTATTTATGCAATACCCACTACTAATATGATGTTTTACTAGTTCGTTTTAAACAAGTAAACTGCGCTATTACTAGCTATTAGATTTCAACCCACGTTGCCCTTGACACCGTAGGTTATTTAGCTTGTTTCCAATATAACCCACGTTACCTCTAACACCGTGGGTTATCATAAATGACCCACACGTGACTTACAACTACTTAACTCATTTCCGTCGGTTATAAATGCTTTAGCTCACTGTCAATGACTTTTCGCAACTGTCAATAAAAAAGGTATACTTTTTTGGTAGTTATTGAATTGCATATCTGCCCGGCAAGCCTCCTAGGTCCCAACACCTCTCGTAGATAATATCTACTCTAAGCCAGTAATACCATAAATATTGATTTTGTAGTTACTTATTTGTGTCAGGTAATAGTATAAGTCATTAGTAGGTAGCCGAGAAACAAGGTTTTTCCTGTGTGAGCGTGACAATTTCACTTGTGAACACGGAAGGTTATGCGAGAACGGGAAAAGCAGTTTCTGCCGGGAACTGAACGACACTTTTTCATTACACCTCTCTAAAAAACAGCAATAGAACATATAAAGGTATTATTAATTATGTTTTGTCACTCATATTAAATGTTAGTTGGAATGTTGTTGAGATTTCTGAATTTCCATAACTGGTTTGGTAAAGGTCCAGTTATAGTTATTTATTTGAGCTAGGTACGTATTTTTTGACTAGTCGGAAAAAATATTCATAACAGTTTTTTAAGATCGGGTTTCCATAGTAAAAAGAGTATCGAAACGCCTACCTTTAAAGGGTTCCAGAAAAAAAAGTCGAACATGTTAATTCTAGTATTGCCAAACGAACTATACATGATTTAAAATTTAACTGAACATACTTCTTTCTAAATTTTCCTCGTTCCTTACGAGATAGAGGTTTGGTTCTGCAGACATTCCTGTTCTACCTTTTCATCTTCTATTCTAATCTTAACTTTTTAATAAAATTTAATATTGCACAGACAGACAAACACACATAACGAAGTTTTTCCACCATTTTTCCATATTCCCGACGAGATAGGAGGTTAGTTCTTCAGACATCCCTATCCTACCTTTTCATATTCTATCAATATCTGAAGTTAAATTTTAAAAATTCCGAAAAAACGCACAGACCATCATGAAACACACACATATCGGACACAACAGTGGTCAATGCGGACAAAAAACCGTTAATTAAATTCTACACTTTTTGTATATTATAAGTATAGGTATTAACAAAAACATATTAAGAATATACACTTGCTTTGGCAAGCAAGAATTTGTGTGGTCAAGCAATGTGCAAGGTTTAGGTGAATCACTGCACTACAACATGCGTTTCAGTTGGACTTTGGTGACATCAGTGGCAGAGGGGATGCACCACCTCCACTGGCCATTTTCAGATGGGTCAGAAAATAGTCAGAAGATGGATTTGTCAACAACAAAAAAGGAATGGGTAGTGGAAGATATGTTAGAAATGAAAAAAACTATTGAACGAGTAAGAATTGCATTTGAGCGTTTCAGCCACAGAATAAAGACCTACGTACCTACGTTAGGTCTTTATTCTATGGTTTCAGCGATATTTCCTGGGAATCAAGTAAACCAGACTTGACAGCCCCACATTGTTTCTACTTATGAATCTAGCTGTAAGAGAAAGTTCTTTTTTATGCGTTTTATCAACATAGACGGTTTAAAAAACTGCATTCATGCAAAAATTGAAGCCATCCCCGACGAAATTCTGTGTAGTAATTGTAAATTTTACTGAACGACTTCGGACTGAAGAAAATTGCAGTCATTTGAAAGGTTTCATAATAGGTCATAAAATCCAAATGTTTATAGATCAATTTGTGATAAGAATAAGTAATGTGTTCTATTTTGTTCAAGAGTTATGGCGCTTTGAAAATGGTAACATTATTCTGCCGAATCCTGTATATATTTAACATTATTATTGACGGTTTATCGCTTAAAAATACTACCTTCGTTAACAAACATGGCTAAATAGACGCTGTACCCTCACATATCCATACATTTTACACAATATTGACAGCACATAGACTGTTTACTTTAAATTAATTGATATTCAAAATTCGCGCGCTTTTTAAATTGCGGCAGTTCACGAAGTGAACTAGATAATACAGAACGCTGCCGATAAACTAGTTCAATTTTATTGACTATTTCCTGCGTCTTCTATTATCCAAACAAATCCCATGATTCTTCAAAATTCAACCACCCACGTGTTTTTATAGCAGTAAAAAATAAAAATTTATTGTGTTAATCAAGGCGGTATTTCAAAGACGTCATTTAACTGTCATTGTGCGTCAGTATAAATGTCATATTCATTGCGTACCGATTCAAAATGAACCATATTTAGGACATACTTCACAAAATACATCCTAGATGGCTATATTTCTTATAAAGCAAAAACAGATCAGCATAGGTAGTGTCCAACAAATTACAAATTGTGGTGTATGTCATTTTCACAAGTTAGTGTTTTCGAAAGTATGTTTAGACGTCTGGAATGTTCGTGGAACCAATATTGGAGTTTCAGCAAGCCTCCTAGGCCAAGAGCAAGACCTGTTACTAACGGAGTTGACAAAATTTGCAGTTTTACAAGAGGTAGGCGAAATGGTGAAAAGCCTCATGTTAGTCAGCGAACCTTGAGTACGAACTTGGAGATTAGCAGAACTGCAATAAGAAGAATATGAAAAGCAAATTCATTCCATCCTTATCATCTGACTTTGGTTCAAGCCCTACATGACAATGATTTCCTACCAAGGATACAGTTTTGCGAACTTTTTCCAAACCAAATTAACGTACGACCCAACCTTGTAAATTATGTTATGTTCAGTGACGAAGCGAAATTTTCAAACCACGGTAGTGTACAAAGACACAACCGTCATTACTATGCCCAAGAAAATATTCACTGTGTGCGTCCATTAGACCAGCTATTTGGCTCGTGTTAGAAGATCCGTTGTCAAACGAATAAGAAAATGTTTACAAATTAATGGAGATAATTTCAAACAGCTATTATAACAGGGAATTTATAATTTTCTATGTTTGGTTGAGTTTGTTTCCTTTACATGTATGAAAATAAAAATATGTCGTTACCGAATTAATTCTGTGACAGTTGTCATGTGTCAGCGTTCATGATATTACTGTGATCTGTTTTTGCCCGTCCTGTATATTTCGAGGTCATGATTTTGCTCGGAATTTTTTTTACCCAAGATTTGTTATTTTCGGCAAAGTCCCCCAACAAACTAACTTTGATAAATTCTCTCTCCTTCGGATCTGGAATTTGGTCACGTTAGTTTGCCTCGTGACGATGCCAAAACAACAAACTTTCGCAAAAAAAAATTACCGGCAAAATTCGCATTCGCCCTTAATACATTTAATTATTACCGACAAATTAAATACAGCATGGCTTTCTTTTGTTGAAGTGACAAAACATTTTTTGGGCAATACGATGTCACCAAATTATAAGGAGACAATTTCTAAGCTACTACAGAACTATAAAGGCTTCGGATACAACAGGTTGTTGAAGATTCATTTCCTTTATACCCACTTACAGTTTTTCTCTAAAAACTTAGGTACTGTAAGCGACGAGCACGGGGAGAGATTTCATCAAGACGATAAGGCATGAAAGATATATAAAAAAATGGTCATGGAAAATGGTCTTAGATTTTTGTTGGACGTCAAAACGAGATAATCCATCATGTTTGTATAAAAAAAAGAGAACGTATCAAAAAGTCGTTAGAATATTATTTTTTTTAAATTAAATGTCTAAAACATTTCAGGCATTTTTATAAACAGATTTTTCTAAGAAAATTGTTTATTTTTTTACAGACATATTTTAATTAATCTCATGTCAAATTCTGCAAAAAACCATTTGCGCAGCATGGCAAAAAATAGTTTTCTGTGTTGACCAGTGATAATAATTAACGAATTCAGATATGACTCAGTTTTATGAAATTCGTGATCTCTTACCGAACTTCAAAGCTCATAAATAAGTATGAAATCTCACAATATTACACTTTTCTAAAATTAACTATTAACTAATAAAACTGTATAGTAAGTTAAGACAGATTATAAATGATAATATAACCAACGTTGAGTAATATAACGTGCGTTAAAAAAAAGGTTGTCGAAAGGGCTTTGAACTAGATTTTGTGTTACGACGGAATGTCGGTGATTATTACTTCGCTCTACCCAGAATTCAATGAGCTAAGTCACTTGAGTTGTTAGTTGTCAAAATGAGGTTGTATACGCATATTATTACATCGCTCTATCCAGGATTCAACGCGCCCGGTCACTTGAGTTGTCAGTAGTCAAAGTAAGGTTGTGTGCATATGCAATCCATAAAATATTTTATCTACGACAGTGTGTAAAATTGCCTTTTAGTTGGCACGTTGTCAGTAGCAACGTGTTTTAACATTTTTAAATCACGCAAAATTACGACCGGTTGCTGGTAATCCTAATTTACATTGAATTTTTTTTTAGAGTTACCGGGTTTTCTAGATTCTATCGTAGATAAAATATTGTACGATACACATGCGTAAAGCATCTTTAGTCACTCGGGGGGCTTAAAACGCTCGCTCACTCGCGTTTTAACTCTGTCCCACTCGTGACTAAAGACTAGCTTTACGCATCGTAAATTACTATAAGTTACGGCATGACTTTTAAAAATTACTGTTTAACACAAGGCCACTTTATAACGGCTTTTTAACGCACTTTACATTGATAAGTAACTTCAGCAGAATGATGTAAATAAACACGAAATGACAGATTCGACAAATGCATTGCTGCTAACACAACACATCCATAGCCCTCGTTGATCGTTATTACATGCAGACTTTGCAATTTTATCAAAGGGCATCAGTTTGACGTTGCATTCTCTTATTTCAATCTTAGCCTAACTGCATTCCATATTTTCAAGAACATCATTTTCACTCTATATTGATTGGTTCCTAATAAATTTGTGAGTGCTTCTGGTATAGTTAAACATTTACATATTCACTTGCAAATGGTTGGTTAACTGAAAAATCTTACCATATTTTAGTTCGTCTCTTAATTGCTACGAATTCGAGGCCAGAGATTAAAGAACTGCTGCTTCATTTTTAGCTACTTTACCCGCCTTCAATCGACATACTTGTTAGGTTTGCAGCTTTTCTAATGAAACTTTGATATTTTTATCACATCTTTCAATTCGCAGTTTTCGTGGGGTTTTAGTTCCATTCTAGATTATGAAATGGAATCTAAAATGTTGTCTACTTTACTCTTTTCTATGCAAAAAACTATTAAATAGAATAATTCTGGATACATTAACATACTTCTAAGAATAAGTAATGTGCAACAAAGTGTTAGATCAAATTGCTTGCTGTTTGGCAGAAAAATGCTGTTACATATTTTTTATAATACTTGGCTTTTACACTACCGGGACGATTTTTCAACTCTTCGAATAAATATTCAGATATTTTGTCAACCTAAAAGAACTCACAGAGATGTTTTGGCGTAAGATTCTTCTATTCAGAGTTGTTTCCAGTGTATTGAAAATCACCGAATGGTCGTGCGTACTTCAGTTTTTGTTTCTTTCTATTCTGAAGCTGTGCAACCACAGATGTACTTGCAATTCAGCTCTCCTAGTTTTAATTCTTCATTTGCTCGTAGTTGACGTTCACTCAGGTGGTCTAAATTTACTTCATTGTCATCGCTAGAATCTTCATCTATTAGGTTCTGGATAAATTGCATCAAAATTAAGATAAACAGAATAATTTTTGAGGCTCTCAAAAGAGCCGATTCATTGCAAATTAAAACTCAACTTATTTCAATAACCGATATCTAATCAGAAAGGCAGAGCGAAAGTATATAAAACTGCAGTTAGAGCTAAACTAATTGATTCCCATTAGTTTTTGCAAAGACTATGAAATGAAATCCAATTGAGAAATGTAAATGCTTTTCAAGATAAAATTAAAAGCATCGTAGATAAAAGGGTTGAAGGCACCATATTACTTCCCACGAATACTCATACCATCAACAACTGCATGACATGGCGTATAGGATTCAATTACATTAAACTAGAAATAAGAACAGGTAAAAACTAGTACCACGTATATTCAAATACCAGTCCAACAAATCATCGATTAAAGTAGAGTTTGATGAGTGAACTACTGGCAGTTTTATTAATTTTTTGCGAAATACAATCGCGCAGAAAGTCCCTTTTCCAAGCTGCAAAAACACTGCCAAGGTAAGGCAACATAAAGCATCCGTCTTATTTTAAATTAGTGTTTCAAGCACGATTCGCTGTGGGCGGTTCTTCTCTCTTTAATTAAAATGAACAGGGGTACAAAATAAAGCCCTAAAGTTGAAACACAATGACGCGAATAGATTCCATTTATTAAAATGTTTTCCATCTTTTGGGCCGTTGCTATTAGGCAGTGCCTTAGAGCATGCCGCTTACAGGCTGGCTGTTCTCTTTGTGAACTGAAAATGAGGCTTTCAATGTTGCTGAAAAAAATGTGAAACGTTGAAAGACATTTTTGTTGTATTTCGACTAATCTAAAGTTGAAAAAGGAAATAAAGGGATCCAAGACTTTTATAAAGCAATTATAAGAGTTATTTTTGGACGCCCATAAAAACATACGGATCGGTCTGAATACAGCGGCGTTTTTCTTTAATTAAGTGTAATAACTCGACTTTGGCGCCAAGTTGTAAACATCTGGTTGAGTAAACTTGAGCAACATAATAATCGTTGGCTTTGGCATGGTGAGCGCAATAATCTACAGGATATGCACGCTATTATAAAACATTATAAAACATAGCCGGCGATAAATTTGTATTCTTTGAGCAGCACAGCAACGCCGGAAAAATATGAAGGTCCATTCAGCACACAAACCCTGCTGCCGGTTTAAGCATGATTAAGGTTGACAAGCTGTTAACTCTAATCAAGATGTGGGAACCCCTGGAATATTTGCCATGTTAAATAATTCCCAGCGTTTTTAATGAAAGGCTTCTGAATTATTTTGTCACTCAAGCCATTTTGCTTTAATCTTAGGGCACTCCGGCCTGTTACTGCTTTTTACGGTATTATACACTCCTAAACGTAGAAGCACCTTCGCTTCAAACATATCTATATTCAACTAAAGCAGCCTACTTTTTATATACAAACGAATAACGAGAGAAGTTTGAATCCGCTGCGTAAAATAGAACAGGCAATGCACAGGAGTTAAAGAAATCTTTGAAACATTGTCTTGTGAACAGGAACTGGATATGAAGCAATAGGAAAAACCATAAGAAGGCGATAATGGAAATGATTGTGACACCGCATCAGAAAACCAACACGGATGGAACCACACAAGCCGGAGAATACACTACCTTATAAAAGGAAACAAACAATGAAGGCCCCCAAAAGTAGCAAGAAAGTGTGAACCTGAAGCACATAGTAACCTAAAACTACTTAAAAATTTAGCAAAAGATAAAAGGCAGCGAAGAAGAACCGCACTTAACTCATATGAAAAAGCTGAAGAAGATGAGGAAAGAGCACTGAAATGTTTGAAGACGACGAAAATCCTTTCGAGCCTGAATTATCGTTCATTGCGATGGGGCTTTTTCCATTATGTTACTCCAGTTCAGGAATGTCTAAATAACAAGTTCCTCACGCAATTGGGAGAAGAGGTTAGTTGAGGATATTAGCAGCTAGGCTCACCAGAATGCATTGAAATGCTTAGAGCTCTCTACGTCGTACTGCTGTGATAACACCAAGTCCTACAGACCTTTCTCTAATATGTTACTGTTTTTAGTCTAACGACTCACATCAAAACTGAAGTGTTCAAATTTTGTTGTTGTAAAAATCATTGTACAACATTTATCTTCATTAAATAGAGTCACCGGCCTAGCATACACGGAAGAAAACGAAGAAGATATACAGTTTGTTTGTTATACTCCATGTAAAGGCGTTGTAGAAGTCATCCTATAGTCCATTTTCGTGTTTATATAGAACAGATTTTCATATCGTCTACAAAAAGCAGCATTTGGAGTGTTGCATTGTGAAAGGTAAGTCATTTGTAACTACAAAGAGCAAGAGTGGGCTCAGATTGGCTCCCGGTGCATTTTATAATATACAGCAGAAGTGGATAAGTTAATTTATGATCGGTGTCTTCTTCTCGAAACTTCTTCTGCCCTATAAAGGGCGTCGGAGGTTCTCTGGCAGTGTTCAGCTTTTCACCCAATTTTTCCAAACTATCTCTTCCCTTGCAATCTTCTGCATTTCATTCTTCGTTTTTCGTTTAGAATTTTTACTACTGCTAAATATCTGCAACTTACATTTATTTGTCTTATATTTTTCATTGCCATGATGCATACAGATAATAATAACCTAATTGAAAATTGACTGCAATAGCTTACACGAGATAAATACTGATTTTTCGCAAAAACGTGTCTTGCAACCGTCTTCAAAGATATTACTTTTAGTACTAAAAGCTGCCATCGGAATTGACATTTCTCTTACTGATCTGAGTATAATAAGGTATACGTTGCTAGACAACACTTTTAATTCCTAGGTTTAAAAGTACTTTTACGACCCAGGAACTAAAAGTAAGTTCTCCTTGGTCACCTATAGATGCAGACACACGATTTACTATAGACATTTACAACACAACACAAGTGCAAAACGCCGTCGCTGCAGGCTGCCACACAGAAGTACATACAATGAGCTTCCGCTCCAACTCTAGATCTTCCACATGTCGGACAGAGGGCCGCAGAATAACAACTTATTCGAACAACCATGAATCTGTCTCACCATAGGTAAAAAATATACGGTGTTTATACATTACCAAATTACACTTGTAATGATGTTATTGATAACTGTCAATCGCAGCTCCGACACCGTGCAGTAATTCCGAAATAGCGGGATATATAGTCAGAGTAGAATCAATTAAAAGCAATAAACTTGATAGGTAAAGTGATAGGTAACGTGTGGTATGAAATAGTGCGAGGAACTTTCATAACAAACAGGAATTTTAAGTGCTGTGCCAAGTCAGATATCATAAGGTCGAAAACTGCAAGAACGAGAGCATGCCACGCTTATGGCACATATCGTGCGTCGCACGAGATTAGTGCATCGTTCGAGTATAAACAAACTAACTAAAGGAGACCACACACGGACGCTTCAAAGTGACAAGCGAGTCGTGGATGGGAATTACGTACAACTTTCAAACAGGAAATTGGAATGGAGCAAGATGGGTCTGAAAGTATAATGCAGTCATTGCATCTGTTATGCAGTCGACGCAGGCGATGCAACATGAAATGCAATCGAAGCAAACATTATTGAAAGAGACTCAAGAATTATTGAAAGAGAGGCAAGAAGAACTAAATGTAAAAGAAAAGAAGAAGAAAGAACAACAGAGAGGAAAGCGCTGTATAGAGAACTACAAGAATTGCGTAATAAGAGATAAAGACAGATGCTGAATAATGACAGGAAAAAATAAGGTACTCCCCGGGAAAACGTAAACAACTGTGTTTAAGTTAACCGGTATATTAGTAATTTTATCGGAAAAGCTTATTCTAATCTAAAACTTACCTATTCATGTAGGAAAACATTAAACTTCAGTCAGAAAAAGATGCATACTGAGTCGCTCGATGCTCTGGACTAGACTCCAAGGTCTCTCTGATAAACTCCTTGACTTAAAATGATTTGATTTAGAACCCCTAACTACCTCTACAATAAAATTACATTCCCTACGGACGTGCATAATGTCAATATTAGGAATAAGGATGGTCTCACACCCCCTTTACATGGCACATGTTTATTCAGAGTAGTTTTTCTTCTTCTATAAAGTTTAAAATTCTTTGTCTAACAACTTCAAATCTTTACCGCAACCGCACTTGCGAAGAAAGCTCTTTAATTATAGTTTGATTATTGCTTCTTTCATGCCTAATATCATTTATAGGAGTTGATTTTGATGACAATGGTAGAAAATGTATAACTGATAGTTATCCATAAGCTTCGCAATTCTCGTCGTCACTGATGAACTTACTTTTTTTACTTCCCTCGTTTAACAGACGGAGGAAGTATTCTAATCGCGAAAAAAATCACCCTTCGGGATTTCTCCAGATCTTCACATTTCAGGGTCCCTGTCTGCCTGTCTGTTTGTCTGTTTGTCTGTTGGCGGTATAACTCAAAAACTATCTGACCAAATTTTAAAAACTATGAGCAAATCTGACCAAATTTTAAAAACTATGAGCAATGTATATAGGGTGAACACCTTTAAAAAAAATAAAACTTTGTTTATTTTTTACTTAAATAAGCAATAATTACAAGAAATAATTTGTACATAGCGCAGGCTTTATTCTTACCAAAAATTGGCCCCAATAAACACAGAATAAATGTTGTACGATACAAAAAGGAGCAATAAATTAGTGCGTTATTTAATATAGTTCCAACGCAGGCAT
Source organism: Agriotes lineatus (assembly GCA_940337035.1). NCBI lineage: Eukaryota > Metazoa > Arthropoda > Insecta > Coleoptera > Elateridae > Agriotes > Agriotes lineatus. The sequence goes on from CALNHX010000477.1 coordinate 311,080, forward strand.
GCGAAGGGTCGGTACTCCATATCTCAAGTAGAAATAGCCCGTTCCCTTGCAATATCCCACAAAACGTTAGGACTGCATACGCGGTCCGCCTGCCGTTCGAATTCAACCACCGGTAACTTTTTTTTTATTTGAAAATTTTTACTCTTAACTTAATTTGATTTTTTAAATTATTTAGTGTCACAATGTCGACGAGGGACGTTGTGGGTAAAGCCTTTTACAGATTTTTTTCCTAAAAAATCGTTTCTGTTTAGCATCATCGTCATCTGTATCTAACCTTCGAATTTTTCGAAATAGTCTTTCAACGAAATTTCCTTACTAATTGAAGCTTATGTATTCCACCAGCTATGCTTTCTGAACATGAATCATGGAAAACACGTGTTTCCCGTACAAATCGGTATTGTTTATAAGAGATTATTGGACAAAGGATGCCGCTGGTGTGCCAGCTGATATTACTTTTATTTCCCCTGATTATAACTAGCAGTAAGTTTACCTTGTTTTTCATTATAGAAAATGTTTACTTCTCGGTTCTAATTTCCGTTATTAGAAATATTAGACATTTTCTAGAATATGTTGCAGAGTTTATATCAAGGGAAGACTCTGAAAAATAGCGCATTTTCACGCTCGTGATCTGAGTGGCCGATTTTGTAATATAATGATTCCAATAGCTTCTCATTAAAAACATTATGGTAGTGAAGCAATATAAAATAAAGATTTCTACATTGGCAAAAATACAACTAGCAATGAAATGCATTTTATTCTATAATATTAACTATTTCTTAAGTATATATTAAAAAATGTCTTTAATTTATCAGCATTCCATTAATAAGGGTTTAAATAGAGCGCCGTAAAATTTACGACAGCGCGCCTGCTCATGTAAAAATCTGATAAATGCTCTGCTTTTTCAAAATTTTTCCTGGCTTCGTATTCATCTAAAAATGAAGTAATATACTGTTAAAGAATGCTAGCTCCTCGTCGGTTGCATAATTATTAATTATGTATTACAAAAGCACCACGTTATGTGACCGTATGTTATATTTTGGAATTATCTCATATATTTGAAATAGTCATATAACTTTTGTATTCAATATTTTACTTTGTTTGCCCTTAATTAATACAATGTCCCGTTAGTTAAACTATAATTGCTTTCAAATCAAGTACTCTTATTTCAGGGTGGTTCGCCAAATCTAGATCTATATTAGTTGAATTTCAAATTATATTTAATGACACTTGCTGTCAAACCGATTTCCACACCTTCTCAAACCAGGTATTGACAAATCAATTTTTTAAATTGACATAATTATTAATTAATTCACTAAAATAATTACTGTTTTGTATTTTACTTTTTCCCTATTGCTCGTTATTTACAATGTTTTGATATTAATTACTAACACAAACCTTATCACTTCTTAACACGTTGACCGCCATGTGAAGCACGAGTGCATCGCATGGCTCCTTAATATATGGGCCACGCCACTCACATGTGTTTCGCATGTTACTTTCACTCTAGGCCACGCAGCTCACATTTGCGCTGCACTATAGTCGTATTCTTATGAGAGATTAAGGAGTATGGCCTGGGAAACAAAACCTATGTGTTGGCCCGGCTCTAGACTAAATTTAAGACATTTTATACCTTATTTATAACATTTTTGACATGTATAAGCAAAAACGTTGTGGCCCCAGGTATTCGAAAAATTTTTACTTATACGGCGGTCAACGTGTTAAGCTCACCCTGTAAATATCCAAACACCACTGCTCCCTCTCTCAAGAGATCCCGATGCTCACCTTGTGTGATACCTGCAAACTGTTCCTGTCAACCAATTCCAAGAATCCGCTGAATCCGGCCTCAATCCCCTCATCAAACGTCAACTTCAACTCCAATAGACTCCAGGTAAGTTTTAGCTTAATAAATGAATCTGATCTTATCTCGTTTATTCCTTGGATAGTCCTCTGCACTCAGCCATCCCCTCAGAAGCAGTCCAATTCTGTTAGCACTCCTACTAACCTCCTTCTAGATGAATGATCTTACTTCCATACAACCACCAATGTCAATAATAAATATGTAATTATGTGTCACGTTCACCAATAAATCCAATCTTTTCCAATTCAGTAGTTCTCTGGTTCCATCTATGTAATACACTGTGTTCGATAATCTCTTCACAGATTGTCCAGTCCCAATAACATTAATATTTCACTTTCATTTTGTTGTACCTTGTAGATTTGTTAACAGCATTACTAGTTGTATATAACCAAACAACTATACAAATAATGTATAAATTTCTTGTTTTATTTGCTCAAAATTATAACATTGCAAGATTAATTGTACATTTTTCGATGAATTTATTTATGTAACTAAACTAAAACAAAAATTTCATTCCTATTAGATACTATTCTTATGACACTCTTTTCAATTTTAAATATTATATTATTACAGGATATTCATTCTGATTATTATAACAAATACATTTGTCAGTTGTAACCTTGGCTTGTTCTTTATTAACATTCACTGTAACCATCAAATTTGTATATTCAATTAATATCTTACTATCAAATTACCTCTCTCATTGTCTCAATTAATTTCATTATTAATATTTAAAAATTAACACCCATCAAGATTTAATTATAGTAATCTTCCAAATTTATTAGTTTTAAATATTTCTTTGTTATGATTGATCATACCACTTCGTGTATTATAATAATACTGTAGCTACTTATAAAATAATACCAATAATATAATATAATATAAAAAATCTAATTCCCAAGTCTGGCGTCCGACATTCTCGAACAGTACTGTGGAATATTTCATTATTATTGAGTCCCTCAAACGATGGCCAATAGTGATGTATACTAGACGTCCAGTGTATATTTCTTGTGGATTGAATATGATGTAGATATGTAAGATCTATTTGATTGGCAGTGGTTGTGTAACGTCTTATGTGCGTTCTGATGTATTCCCGTTTAATAACTTTACAGTCTGCTCTGTACTTTCCTACATATACTCTAAAACTTTAATAGGAACTGGTTCTATCAACTGTTAGGTCAAAAAATTTTTCTTCCACTTTTTCTGACTATATTATTTGATGTTTATCTTTTATTTCTAAATGCTGCTAGTTCGTTTTCTAGTTTATCTTCTATTATCCTTCAGATTCTACCTTCTATTACCTTCACGCCAACTTTAGAAGCCACAGTAGCTAGGTATATGGCTCTCTAGTTATCACAATCACTGTTTCCTTTTTTTTACATATTGGAATAATTAAGTCCCCCCCCCCCAAATCTATTCGTTCTTAATGCATCTCTGTACATTTCCAACAACTAGTCTTTGTCTTCCTCACCAATCCATTTTATCATTTATCGGGCTATCGCCCCCACTTGCTTCTCCTGCTTTGATTTATTGTATCTCTTTTTCTAGTTCTTGCCAAGTTTTTTCAATTGTTATTTGCTTTATCTCAGGTTTCCATTTTTTCTATTCCCGTCTCGCGTTCCTCTTCCTTCCTTTGTCAGTATAGTGACCATTCCATACCTGTAGTATGTCAAGAGTTGTTGTTTCTAACTGATTAGCTCTCTTTATTTCCTGATTTCGGAGGCTTTTACAGCCATTGTCATTATCAAGGTTGAAGAACTAAACGTTTCGTCCATTTTCATAAGGGGATTCATCAGGAGTCAAACAAAAAAACACGGTAACTCAACGTGTGAACCACGACAAAGGCAAAACTCTTTTAACGATCGGAAGGGAGAAGGCGAAATTTATAGGAAAGTGTCATCGCGATGGACTGAAAAGGACGCTGGGCAGGAGTTTTAGAAATTAGCGCTTTCCACATGAAGCGCTTTTGTCTCCATTAAGATTATTACGTTTCTGCTGAAGAAGAATACGAATTTATAGGTAATCTTATGGCCGGTACCGTGTTGGTGTTCGGTGATGAGTGATGTGAAACGAGATCTGAGCTGAAGCAACGTTGGTGTTCAGAGATAAGGGTTTTTATTGAACGCCCTGTTTCACCAGTGTATACAGCATTACAGAAATAAGGGATGCTATAAACACCTTTCAGTGGTTTGAATACTACCTTGATGTTTTGTTTTCGAAGAATCGATTCCCATTATTATCCAACACAAAAACTTTACGTTCTCAATTCACTTGTACACTAGGCTGTTTCTATATCCGAACCCAAAAATTCTATTATTCATGTAATTTCTATTACAAATTCTTCCCAATTGTTTTTTGTATCCTTTATCTAATAGACTTGTCTGTCCGGGACGCTGTTTTGTCTGTCCGGGACGCTGTTTTGTCTATCCGGGACGCTGTTTCAGCAGCCAAACCGTAAAAGATAGAGAAAAAAGTTATGAAAGTTATATGTTTGGAATGGTCATGTCAGGTCAGGAACCGAATTTCAGTCACGTGACACTTCCGGTTTTCGAGAAATCACGTGATTTCTCGAAAACCGGAAGTGTCAGTACGCTGTTTCAGCAGCCAAACGGAGCTGCGACCCTCTGCGCCTTAAAACCTCGATCGGTTAGGCAACCACTTTGACAGCTTCCAGAATGATCCGATGCGGCGTACCACTTTGACACTTCCCAGGTCTGGGTACAGTTTTTATTTAATACGCGTTCTATTTGAAAAACGGTCTTTTTTGTTTTTTTAAATGAGACATTTGTCTCACTGGGTTGCTAGTTTATCATAATATATTATGTTCTATCTTGGTTTGCTTTGATTTCTTCCAGGCTTTAATACTATCAATCACAAATTACTTGCAATAATTATATAAAATTAGTAAATTTAAATATCTGTATCTGTACGACTTGTAAGAATATATCACGATTGTATATTGTTAGACTTCTAGAAATATTTTAGGTTTCTTTTGAATCTCTGTTTACTGTACCTAATAATATAATTTAAATGTTTTCCTTGCAAAGCAATTCCTTCTAATAGCTTTTGCATTTTTTGCCCAATGAAAGCCATTTCAAAAATTTGAATTAGCACAAAAATGAGTTTACGTTTACCGCGCGCAAAGGTAGTTTCTGATTTAACTGAATATCGATCGACTTTCACGGAACCATGCAAAAAACCATTTCCGACATATGGAATTGTAATTGCCTTCAGCACAAAAGCAAATGTGATTGCGTTAACCAGTGTTACGTGCTGCATGGAGGTTGAACTTGGCATGAAAAGCTCAGTCATAAATGTATAATAGCGAAACGAGCTCCTTGCGTTTAATTGATTTTACTATTTCGTTTAGGTAAAAAGTTCTGCCATTTCTGTGCCATGCAGTCTTCAACATGCTTATCCATATTTAGATCAGATATTTTGAAGCCGATCGGTGTTGAGATACGAACTTAAATAAACGCGGGCGATATTAATAGCAGCGAGTTCTTTTGCATTCTTCACGTTAAACGGTTCACGCTTCCACGAGTGAAAATCCTACAACTAGCTGCCTTTTATTGTTGTTTAGGGTCGGTCCCATTTCAATCAGATATTACTCATTTCCGCCGATTCCGTTTGATAAATGTTCCTTAGGTGAAGAGGTTCAACCAGATCTGTTCATGCTCGCTTTCCATTAGCCGCGCTGCGCTTACATTTTTCTTCCCGAAGCTCAAGCGACTCGTTCCGACATGTCGCTCACTCACCTCATGCCTGCCGACGCGTTGTTTATTTCGAATAATATGACGCGGAAAGGTGGAAATTTAATTTAAAACCCCGATGTGTGTTTGATCCTCGCGCCCTCCCTGGGCATCGTGCCCCGGATCGAGCGGACGTCTTCAGCGGTCCCTTTTATGTAGTTTTAATTGGTTTTGAGCAGGAGAGGAAATTTAAATTAAAATTATAAATATGGAAGAAGTTTATGATTCAACGGCAAGTGCTAAAAGTTAAATGAAAAAGTTTCAACTTGTCGATTGGTTCTTCTTAAAATAGCAATTATTAAGTTCGGTTGTACTCGCTCTCATTTGCAGAAGTAGCGATTTTCGTGATCCTGGGGCTTGACAAGCCGCTACTTTATTTATATAAATTATATAAATTTAGTTAGTCATTAATCACAAGGTAAGTTGACTTTAATGGAAATGTTCAATACAGGTTACAGCGGGTTACAGCTAGAAGATATGGATAGTTGTTAACTCACTACACGCGATTCTTTGTTTTTTCCTGGATTTGTTGCAAGCAGTGAAGTAGTAAAATTGTAAATCTGGCTAGTGCAGGGGCGGATTATGGGGGGGGGGGGGCTAAGGGAGCTGCAGCCCCGGGCCACCGAATTTCGGGGGCCTCGAAAAGATTAGAAGGTTATAATCTAGTGCGGTTTCTAATCATTTAGATTTCTTTGTGCCCATTGCATAAATGGGAATGGAGCCTCTAAAAAAATTTTGCCCTGGGCCTTACATATCGTTAATCCAGCTCTGGGCTAGTGGGTGATAAGTTTAACTTAATTACTTCGTTGTTCAATAAGCCAGAGTTTGTTATTTGTCTCGAGCGAATAGATTCAGAACACTTTAGAAAGATTATGCATATTGGTCCTTGCGTTATATGTCACGTTTATAAAGTAAATTTAATTGTAAAAGGAATTTGTAATATAAGGAATAAAGCAAATGAATTAGCTTTGCTGAATGCACGTCGAGTGCCTTTGGAGTCGGCAGCCAATGCAGCACTCAAACACCGGTGCCCAATTCGGCGCTGTATCTTGTAGCGTCGGCTGCTATAATTAAATTGCTAGATCGCATTGCTGTTGGGTTTTCCTACATTTGTGGGTGATCACAATTACGTGCAGTGAATTACTGGGAAATAACCCCCAACGCTCTTCTCCCACGTATGGAGCGTGTAGTACAAGTGCCAGTGTGCTTTCGGACTTGCAGTTTTGCCGCGCGGCCGGTCAAAATCTTCGAGTTCGACGAGGGTATGTTTTGACTGCAGATATGTGGGTTTAAGCCCTGCAAGAGCTCGTGACCGGTCGCTGGACTCTATTTGGATCATCTATTGCAGGGGATCTAGGTGGGGGTGTGTCTTAGCTGCTTGCACGCGAATTCAATCACCGCTGAGCTGTTGCCATTATTGCAAATAACCTCATACTGGAGGTCAACCGTCAATTGTGGCTTAAGTTGGTGGAATTCAAACTGTAACACATTAATTATGTTTAAATTCAAGTTGTGTATGCTCAAACGTCGCAAAATTTATATGAAGAAATGAACGTTTTAAAATTCATAACCTTTTTAGAGCTTAGACGACAAGTACTGGGTGGCCATAAATATCTGATATTATATTACCTTTGGAATCAACACCGCTTTATTAAAGCGATGAATCCAACTTAACTAAATGTCATTAATGTCATCACAACTAAAATTCCTATCTGTCCAAAATTATTACAGATTGCAATAAGTAATGGAGTTAGAACAGGAGATTTTTATAATCGAGTCGTAGGCTAAACTGCAGAATCTGGGGCACATTCTCCTCTTCTTATTGCATTTTATTACATTATATAGGTACCAATACTTATCGTAATTGAAATATAATGCTAACCAACATTTATAAGTAGCTAATTCCATGGCTACCGGTATCTCAGATAATTATGGCCACCCGGTACATTGTCTACAGGTGAAACTGATAGCAAGTCATAGTAGTAGGATATCAACTACTTGAACAGCATATATACCTACGTAATATAGGACTTTATTGTACGGGTCTTGTTTATGGCAGAGCGAGCTTATGGGCCAAGCTAACAACAAAGTAGAATGCAAGTTACATACAAATCTTTATGTTCGACTGCTAAAATTACCCCGTCATAGAAAAAAATTAAGTTTATAAATTCGATATTTATTCCCTGGCAAGGAAAATACTACGTAGTTGTCATGGGAAAGCTTCATGTACTCAAAGATGTACTTACTTTTACGATCAATATTAGATATTTCCAGATGAGCTCAATTTACTTTATCCTTGTGGACTAGTCCGATGCAGTACTACTTTACGGATTCTAAACAAAATCATAAATCAGGTCGTTTTGGTACAGACGCCAAAAAATATGTTTTCATTGATTCTGTTAGGAAGTAAGCTTTTCGATCCTTATTTTGTGGTCGAAAGTTGAACATTTTTTATTTATTTCTGAAAAACCGCGAAGCTCTTCGTTCTAGCTTTTGGTGTGGTTAACTCGTTAAGCTGCCGAGTTCTTTTGCTTATTCGCCTAAAGAAACCCCTTATAAGAGTGGGCGAAAAATTGGGTTTTTTCATCTCAACAATGACACGGTCCAACCTCGTTCGTTCCACTGCCAATTGTTATTTGAAGTAATGTTTTACACTCTTGCAGACAACATTTCTACCAAACAGAAGTACACATATGAGTTAGATATTGTTGTGATACACTAAAGGTAGTTGAAAGATAAAAATATAAAACTAATAAATTTGGAAGATTACTACAATCAAATCTTGAAGTGTTTGGATAGAATTGGATGTGAATTTTGAACTGAATAATGAAATTTCATTGAGACAATGAGTGAGGTAATTTGATAATGAAATAACATTTGAGTATACAAATTTGATGGTTGAGTTTAATTTTAATAAAGTTCAAGCCAAGGTTACAATTGACAAATGTATTTGTTAGAATGATTAGAATTAATAGCATGTAATAATAGGATATTTAAAATAAATAAGTGTGTAATAAGAATCGTATCTAACAGGAATGAAAATTTTGTTTAATTAGTTATGAAAAACAACTCATAAAAAAATTTACTTAAATTTAAAAAACCCCTTTTTGATAATAAAAACTTGAAATAAATGGCTTATTTGGTATAATGGTTTAATAGGGTGTGAAAGTATAACGTTTAAATAAAGATATACAATCGGTGAAGAGATTGTACCATATAGTGAATCGGAAATAAATAACACAGAAGATTATATTATTTGAATGGGATTTGGATTTATTGATACATACAAGACATAATAAGGATTCATTGGTGACATTGATGGTTGCATGGAAGACAAGTCAAGCATTTGAAAGGAGGTTGTCATAATTAGCTGATTGATTTGGATAATTTTGTGGGTATTGCTGACATCGGACTATCTGCAGAATAAACAAGGTTAGATTTGGATCATCATAATACTGAAACTTACCTGGAGTCGATTGGTGTGACGGTGACGTTTAAAAGGGAGCAGGACTGGATTCTAAGAACAGTAGGAGTTATTGACAGGATAGATGCAGTGCGAGGGTTGACGGACCATCAAAGTTGTTACTGTTTGAGGAATAAGCGGTAGGCGTTGCAGACAGTCGACATCGGAAGCTGTTGTTGGTTGGATTTTTACAGTGAAAGCTAGAGAAGTTTTAAGATTTGTGTAAAGAATTTATAAAAGCGTTTTGAGTAACAATCAGTAAAAGAAAGTGTAGAACTAAACTTAATACAGTACTTACGTAGGTGAATTGATTGATATGTGTGTCAATGTAAAGTGTAATTGTCAATACCTGGTTTGAAAAGGTGTAGAAGTCAAGTTGACATTAAATGTCATTTAGTAGTCAAAGATTTTTAAAATACAATTGAAAATTCAATTAACAGATCACTATAGATTGGCAAACCACCCTGATAAGAGTACTCAGTTAAAATAATTATTCAAAATACGTAATTGATTTGAAAATTAAATAAGGGCTATCTAAAAGTAAAGCTATTACATAAATATTCGCTGTTTAATGTGGTGCATTGTTGTCACTACAATATATTGTAATGTCTTTAGCAGACATTTCAAACAACTTATTTAAGTCACGACGACTGAAAAGACCAATAAGCTGATGTACATGCGAATGTTAATGTATTCATTAAAAGTAGCTTTTAAATTATTTTATTGCAGTGGAAGAAACGCCCATAAAGTGGAGAACTGAAAATAACTTCGCTACCGGGGTACTGTAACTTAAGAGAACAAAAATTTTTAACGTTTAGTTTTTCCGTTTAAAGTCTTCTTGTATTTGGATTACGTATGAAAGCTGCTGAACGTCATTGTCTTTTTTCATTTTGCAAAAATTTTGAAAAAGCCTTAATTAGATTAGGTTCCACTAAATTGCTGTATATTGGCAATGTGGTTGTGCTTCCCCGACGAACTGATAATTGCGCAGGTGAATATTGCGAATTCCACATAGGAGTGTTTTTGTATTTCAATAAAATTGTTTCAATTCAACAGTTATGTTTATGGCTCGTTCAAATTTACAGGCAAACAAAATAGCCAACCATTGTTTTTCATATGCACATAAGTAGGTTCCGTAAAACTTGTTGACACGAAACGTATTGAACTGCTGAACTTGCAACAGTAGGTACACTACCATCTGTTTGTATAACCATTTCTGAAACATCGCCTTGATTTTTAAGACAAACATTACATAGTACATTTTTTATTTAATTTATATGTAATATTATGGACGTTTAGTATATATTTTATCAAATTAAATGAAATCTTAATTTTTCTTTAATAAATATATTAAAGGATTAAATCTGGTTAATAAGTAATTATTTCCGGTATCTTTTACAAGTTCTTTTTTGTAGTGCATTTCTTTCAGGAGCAGGTTTATTGCTTTACTTTCGAATATGTGTCGCAAGAATTCTACGTTTCCAGTTTTGTAGTGAAACTTCTGTCATGAAATGTAGTGCTATATTTCCATTCAGTAGTTCATTATTATCTTGAGTCCCATTTCGAAAATATGATTCAATTAAGTGCATCGATTCTACAAGTTACAAACCAATAGATAAAATTATAAGTACGAGAAATAATGTAAAACATTAATAATTGTGTTTATCACAAGCAATTTTGCCCACAACTTTGTACGATCGCACCATTTACATAAAATCAAAAGAATTTTATATTTTTACCTTGTTCATAGGAATGGTTTAGTTGGCAATCTTTAACAGACTACCATTTCTTTGTTTATAACTTATTGCGTTTTGCTTTAGAAACGTAATCAACTTGAGGTATTTCTTTAATCGTCGGTGTAGATTTTGGAAATCTCTGCAATGCGGCCACAAGCTCAATAATTTCTTATTTTTTTATGACGAGAGAAATTCACAAATAATACGGTCTTTGAAACATTGTTACTTCCCTCGTCTGATAGACGAAGGAAGTATTGTAATCACGAAAAATTCACCTTCCGAGATTTCTTCGTATCTTCACGTTTCAGGGTCCCTAGATGACGAAAAACAGATTTTCTCAATTCCGTCCGTCTGTCTGTTTGTCTGTCTATCTGCCTTTTGGCGGTATAATTAAAAAACTATTTGTCGGAGGAAGATGATATTTTGCATACACATTGTATATGTACCTGGAATGAAACGGGTAAAATTTCATACAAATTCGAGTATATACAGGGTGAGCACCTTAAAAAAATAAAACGTTGTTTATTTTTGCGTTACTTTTGCAGTAGAAGTAAATAACAATCTTCACATAGGCCAGGCTTTACACTTGCCGAAAATAGGACTCAACAGATACAGGATAATGTCACAAAAGAGTCGAAACGTTTCGACAATAAGATCGGTCCCTTAAATAGAGGCGCGCGCCGCACTCATTTCAAATAGCCTCGACGGCGCAGTTCGACTTCTGGATGCAGTTACGATTTCTATGCAGGTGCGGTTACGATTGTTATGCAGATGCGGCGGGTTCAAGCCCCAGCGGAATATATATTTTTTTAATTGAAAATTTATTTAATTTATTAGAAACGTGAACATATCCTTTTACAGATTTTTTAACTTTGTTTTAACACCAAGGACGATAAACGGGGACATATTAAAAGAAATTGGGAAACATAGGAAGCAAAAGAAATGAAACAAATTAAGAACGCAATAGAAGAGAATTAAAGTTTAAAGGTCTTAAGAAAGGGAAGGACAGTTGGGAGGAAAAATAGGAACATTGTAACACACAAAAAAGGAGTTTTAAAAACGTTCAAAAACAATAAACCTCTTAGCGAAGATGCGTCAATCCAAGATGGGGGCAAAACAATTACTAGAATCCTTCAAATTTTATTTCATAAACGAATTTTGGAATGAATAACCCCATCTCAATGGAACGATGCAATCATTGTCATTACCTTGCCATTCATAAAAATTGAGAGGTGGTCACCAAACGACTTTCCTTTACTGTTTTTAAAAATAAATGTTTGCGATTTTTTCAAAAACTATACTAACAAAAAACTTGTTTGGCACAAGTTCTAGATAATTACATAACATAATATAACAGGATTAACAAATTTTATTTTCATTATTTTTGAACTTTGAACTTTTTTTTCTAAAAGTCTATTTTGGCGATTTATTCAAGAAATTACTTTTTACAAAAAACAACCTTTTTAACAAAATTGTCTAGCTAATTGCATTATGTATGATCCTGTTCTATGAGCCTTAATTTCAATCATTTAAACATTTTCCAGGAGAAGGGAAAAACATAAGGGTATCACTTCTGGTTACCCCTATTTTAACAAAATATCAATGGACCCTCCAATTTTATATTGAAAACGCATATATACATTTTGATGGAGAACGATTAAACCGTCTGGGTTATAAAGAGAACACAGACAGAATCACAGACTGAGAGACGAAAACAACTTTTTGTGAATCAGAAGACACGAACACGTATATTTCCGCAAACATTTCGAATTCCAAAAAACCGATTACTATGCTTATTTTACTAAGTAAAGGGAGATGCCACAAACCTCACGAACTACAAACCGATTAGCCTCCTCAGTCATGTATATAATTTATTATATACCATAATACCGACCCAATGGAAAATCAACTTAGTTGTTTAATTGCCAGTGTGTTCTGTCTCAACAGCATATGGCTGCTTTTAGCAGTTTTGCCGTTAGTATTTTCCCTCTCAACAGCTTATTGCCACTTTCAGCTGCTCCTTCACCAGTATTTGCTGTCTCTTCAAATTTAAGAAAAATGTGGAAAAACAAAGAGGAAAAGAATAGTTAAGTTGTAAACAACTAGCGGTTAGTTATGAAGTTTTGATTTTCTTATTAAAAACAGCATATGCGAAGCAAAATTAGTGCCGCATCTTGCAAATATGAAGATTAGTCAGGAATTCCATTTCAAAGCAAGAGAATGTGCTGAAACGCTGCAAGTATTTTTATTCGCAGATAAACATGGACCCAGGAGCAATACCAGAAATTTTACTGCAAATAGCGAACAGCAGAAGTTACACCCATATATTCTGTGTTCGGTTAACGCTGGCATAATTAACGGCCCCACACTCGCTCCGCATGAAAGGGAAATTCCTGAGAAAGAAGAAATTTCCATAACCAAATGTACGCATATACAAGGGAAACCGCACTAGTTTCAAATTATCGATTGCAGTGGCGCGTTCGCTGCTTAGTGTAACACAATATGAGCCCGGAGTTAATTAAATACTTTAAGTGATACTGAATTTAAGAGCCGGGGTACTGTTTCAGATGATGGAATGTCTACTGACCAACTTCCAGTTGCTTAGGGTTTCGGTCTGACATCAGAGCTTTTTTTAAGCTCTTTTCACTTTCAGTCCCCATTCGAAGCTCTGGAGACTAAGTACTTATAGCATACTTTGGGTAACGATATTATTTTCCAACAGTAAGGTTTTCACATCAACAAGCAGTTGAGACCTAACGTTCATAACCTTTGCTTGTGAGTCGTAAGTTTGAATTGAAGGCGTATAGTCGTAATAAAAAATAACCCTCTATGACTTTGCTCAAGTTCAAGTATATTTTGCCATAACCTATTGGAATAATTGGTTCACCATCTGAATATTTATAAAGTCAGTGGCTTAGGATCTTAGAAAATTTACATCCAGGGCATTGTAGCCACTGCAGGATTAAACTGAGAGCGAAAGGACTTGGGCATAATCTGCAAAAGTATCCCAAATATTAAGTCGCTGCTTAAGCGCTTCGGGAAAGTTTAAATGCGGAGGTCACATGTGCTAGCACAGTTTCATAACTGCTGAAAATGCTGGTCAATCCCTTCGCCGATGTTCAGTGGGCTGCCATAATTGCAAAATGAAAAAGCATCCGAAGTTTTAGTATAATTCCAACTAAAAAACCGTTATCGCCCACAAATATATTTTTTCTAAAGAGCGTGTTGCTAACATTAGTGCATCTAGCAAGAGCGGTTGTGACGTGCAATAAAAGCAAAACGACGCTCGGCGTGCGAGGAAAGCTGTGTATTTATAGAAAGTTCTTCGGTCTTGCTTTTAGTCTACATTGCAGCAAAATAAAGCATAACAGTTGGTTGTAGTTTGTGTTTAACGGCCAGTATAAAATTAAATGCTTCATGTTCCTTTAATGCATAAAAAATTGCGGGAGAATTACGGACTTGATATTTACTGGAATATTTGTGTTGATGTCGAAAACTTGGAAATTGTTGGCATGAAAACCAACATTGGCAGTTTCAAAAGAAATAAAATTATAGTCTGTGGTACAGGTTTTAGTACAAAATCTATCTCTTTCAGTCCTAGTCCTTCTTCCTTTTATATTAGAATAAAGTCAGCTATTTATGAAAGTGTGTCTATGAAGATCTATCTCTTACTTTTACATTGGTCTCTGCTTGGTAACATTTTCGAGATTGCAATGTGGCTCTGTCTCATGTTTAAAAGTTATACCTCGTTCCAAGTAAGTCCTCGAAATTAGTTACATTTATTATAACTGACAAAATTTGTCGCTAAGCTTGAAATTTCTTAGATATAGTGTATGGCCAACTTCCAAGTTCCACGTTTCATATTATTCAAATTGAGTTATTCCTCTAAGGATGAATGAAAAAACTAATTAACTTATTTTGTCACATCATAATCACTGTGGAAGTATTTACATTTCTCGCAGTTCTAAATATATAACTGATTGGAGGTCAAACTACTGGAATACAGATTTGAATCGAAATATCACAAAAAGATCGACTATTAAATTACAACACATAATATAGTTGGTTTAAACACAGAACAGTTGGACCAATGTAATTATTCCCACACTGTGTGGCTGCATTCCTACAATATATGAACTCGATTGATTTAAACAACAAACTGTGGTAAAGATTAACTTCTATAAACAACTTGGAACCTGGATACTGCATGCCTCAACTATATTAAGCTAGCGCACTATTCCATGAGTTTAGAGTTAAACGTAACAAGAAAGTGCCTAATATTAACGTCGTAACTTGTTAATACAACAACTATACCCGAAGGGAGTCACAGACAATCGCTTAAAGCAACAATAATCCATCAATTGAAGGCTCCAGGGTCTAGACTTACCTTAATAACGAAAAAGAAAAAAATCAATATAGAGTAGGCGTTTATTCGATAACAAATAGGGTACATTTGAAGCGGATAGAAGTACCTTCGAAATGAATCGTGATGCGTACGGAACGAATTGATGTGTGTATAAAACGGAAGCGCTCAGCTACAGCCTACATTGAGCTACAAACAAATCTAACACATAACAAAAACTAGAAGTCAGTTTAGTAGGGAACCCTTTCTCCAAAGGTGGATAGCGAGCCGGAAGGACATTGCGCCTACTTCTTCGTATAGTTGATAGCGAATGAATGCCATGGGCAGATGAAATTAGGGAAGGTTCTCTGACTTTCTACCATTTATTTTCCATATATCGTGAGACGTTCATATCCCTGTGTCTATGAACTAATTTTAAAGTATTTGAATGTCCTTTTGTGAATTTCCTTATGCATCTTGCTGCGCTCTTGTAAAACCGAGTCATTAGTTCTGTATGCCACCTAAGGGATGCTTAGCATACGTTATTGGTATCACATACAGGATACATTTAGCTTTTCATGGTCTTACTCTTTTATGGTCCAAGTTTTCGATACTTACAACAGAATAGAAAAACCAAAGAAGAGACAAAGTTTTGCATGTCTTTATATTATTTTTTCGAGCTTTACTGCGGCTCTCCCCTCCGGATTTCTAACTCGCACTTCAGTGGTTTTAATGGGTGAGCTCAAACGGTTCTACGACTTTACACCCAAAAAAGAACCGAATCTCAGGGCGATTGTTATTAGTTCCATCAGTCATAATTATTTTTGTCTTGGACTCGCTTTCATCTCAGAATACGTGCAGCACCTGTTCCAGTAATTCAGAACTATCAGTGATAGTCACAGCGTCGTCTACATATCTTAACTTGTTGATCTTTCGCAGTTGATGGAAATACAACCGTGGTAGTTGGTGTAGTAATGGTGAATAATAGTGGCGCTGGCATACAGCCTTGCTTCATGTCTGCTCTGACTTTGAATATCAGTGATCATGAAGATAGATACATGAATACATTGTATTTTAGGAGGTTCTCAATAAATTATTGTATAACTATATTCTAGTTCAGGAATACCAAATAGTTGAATAGTTCTTAATGCATTATTCGGAATATTCCAATAGATTCAGAATAGCTCCTTTTAATACACAATAAAAAACATTTTAGGGAGAGACACATAATTACTTCCTTAACGAAGCGAATACTGAAATATTGTATAAGTAGTTGAATAGATATGATCAAGTTATGATTAATTCCGTCGGAATCGTTTTCGAAATGCTTAGTAATGCAATATTAGACTTTTATTTTTAATTGAAATTACTGGAGTATCCAGAAGAGTAATACAAAGAATAAATACAACGTTTGTCACGTTATTCAAGGAAAAACTATCCAGTGACTATGTTATTGCTTAGGTATATATGAATTCTAAGTCGACCAACTGTTCGAGTGTCTGGTACACATAGATTTTCAGAAGGGTCACAAGAAAAATAAGGTTGAGAACGAAACGTCAAGGTTGGTATGAATTAAGGCAGCCGTTAGGGATGTCGTCGCGATATTTACATTTTAAGCCGAACAACGATTTTATACAAATTTTGAACTTTCCGCTACCCGAAACAAAAGTGGCTAGCTTCTGAAAATGAAACAAATCGTCGAATTACGCAACGCTGTCTATGACTGACCAACAGTTAAATTAGAAGATATAAGCACAAATTTATTAACTTTAACTGGCACACCAAGGTGGTAGGGTTTAGTGTTGAAGTGCGCGGATTTATATCAGCTATAACATGATGCAGAACCCAGGCAGAAACCTGCCCAACACCTGGACAAACCTTATAGCAAAATTTAAAAAAAACAAAGCTGCTTGACAGCTACTGTGACGCCGATCATTGAAAATAACTGCTTCAAGGTTTTAAATACTGTTCGCATAGGAGCCTGTGAAAATTTTCTGTGGTACAACCTCCATAAGTTCGCCTACAGTATGCTAGCATCTTCAACGGACGAGCACCCCTGGTCGCTCCGAACTTACATCTGCACCTCCTGGTCGAACCAAGCTTTACCTCCACAATAACTCAGTTCAGACCGAACCTCTTTGGGGTCGCCCTTCACCAGTTTCATAACCACGTTCAGATGAAACCTTTAAACTCCCTGCATTATGCAGCTTTTAGGAGACCGTACCGTTGTTTATTCCCGCCACCGGCACATCCAGGTGGGCAGTAACATTATGTTCACACATAAAACTTCTTCTAATGTGAAAGTATATATAGCCTAATAGTTGTGGACTTCATTGTTAAAAGCTTTAAAGTTGTTCTCGACACAAAAACACAATCCAGGCGTTAGCATTCCGCAACATATATAAACATACAAAAATTGAAATCAAACACCATAAAATATAAAACAACACTAGAAACATGCGTTGAAAGAACGTAAAGGCTGGAAACGAAGAAGCACTGAACAAAATAAAGAAAACAATATGAAAGAAGTTCGAAAGAATTTAGAAAAGACGTTAAAGGAACAAAAAATCTAATAGAAAGGGGCATAGAAAAACATTACGAAGGAAAGGTCCTGTCAGAGATCATCAGAAGTTACAGAAAACACGACACGAGAACTGACTTACTCTTTGAGAGAAATGAAAAACAAAAACGCTTCAGGGGAAGATTTAGAATCACCCCTTTAACAAATCTACAACCAAAGGTCAAATCCACAGAACTGGAACGACACAGTTATGATACTGCTTGACGAGAAAAGAAATAAAAAAAATCCCGAGGATTATAAACAAGCAAGTTGTTGGTAACAGATCTCAAAATTATTCAAGAGAATAATAACCGACTGAGTAACTAATAAACTGGAAAATTTTATCAATAATTAGAACAGGCTGGTTTTAGAACGAACTACAGCACCAGCTCGAGTCTTAATAGAAAAATCTTTTTAATATAATCTAGACCTGTGTCTAGCCTTTGTGGACTTTCAAAATACATTTCATACTATAAAACACTATATGGCCAATGCTCTGCATAATGCAAAAATAAATACTGATATGGTCTTAAACTGGCAAAGTATTTAAAATAAAATATAATCAACATGCACCTTGACTATAATACAAATAAAAAATATGAGGTGCAGTATTACGGTTTTATTATTAAAAATTACCTATATTTTATGCAATGGAATCGACAGTTTCTTCAGCAAATTTTGACTGTCCATTACTGAAACAAGCTAATTGTCCATTCGTTGATTGCAAAAATAACTCAATTTGGTTGGTGACATTAATTTTAAACTAAGTTGTTATATTAATCACTTTTTATCTGCAAAAGTAAATATTATTAGAAAGGATAAAACATAAGTTTGTTCCGTACTTATTTGTTGTATAAAAGGGTTATTTTGATTGAAAAGTAGAAATCTGTCATTTTTTAATATTTGATTTCCAAGGCTTTGGAGAATATGAATAAATAACAACAACAATTGTGTGTGTAATGAATTAAAATAACACCAGCTTTAAAATCAAGCTAAAAATATAAAAAAATTATTATATTAAAAATAAATACGGGCATGTGTCCAGGAAAAGCGTTTTTTATAAAGTAAATGTTTTCATCAGAGGAAGTTTGGATAAGAAATATGAACATGTTGGTGTAGCATAACTGGCGGGCCTTGCTGGCGATGCTGCAAAGCAATCCAGGCAATAGATACAAGTCAATTGCTAATGAAGATAAATTAATCTCGAAGATAGAAAAGCCAGAATGTAAGTGAAAAACAAAGATAATATTAAAATTACCAGATCTGAGTGAATATATACAAATTTAAATGAAAAAAACTACTAATTCAAAAGTTTTAAAGTTAAAGAAAGTAAATTATAAATAAAGTAAAGACAAGCAAATTAACAGTGTTTAACCCATTCATGGCCAAGCACAAAAATAATTAAAATGTTGTCAAAAAATTTATATGTATGCTTTATTTATGATGAAATTAAAAGAAAAATATAAAATAATAATAATAATAATACAGTATATAGAAGAAAAATAATGGTTCGTTAATGATACTTTGGCAGAATGTATGAACTAAAACTAAAACTTAGGTGTACAACTTGACTCCACAAAAATTATTTCACTTTTGTTTTGAAATACACTAAAACAAGTAGGGTGTAAGTGAACTTGGCTTTTATCACACAAATATAAAGTGTAAAGTAAAGTAAAGTGGGGGCACTTCATTCCATATAGGAACATGGCCTGAGACAAAGCGAGTCAGGGTCGCCGAAATATCTCTTTCCGAAACCCAGTCAATCTGGCACACCGTTAACTGGGTGATGTGGTTAGCATCACGCCTTCGACAACTGCCTTACCTTCCCTACTTCCACAATTGTGGTTTCGGTACCCAATTTTTAAAACGACTTGGTCGGATTGAACCCCGTATCATGGCACTGCAGCCTGACGCCCTAACCTCTCGGCCACGCTGGCGACCAAATAAAGTGTGGGTTTTGAAAACCTTGCAATGACGCCTTTAACCTTTTTCCTCTCTAATTACAATATGACCAGCGTTATCAAATCTTATTACACATGGCAAGCTTCCTCGAGAAGGGCTAGCGGGTAGCAGTTTTTCCGATTTCTGCTCTATCAGCTCTGAAGGTGTAGATCTGCTATGGCTCTTTATCAAGGACAAAAACAAAAATGACCGAAATTCTAATTGGGACAGATGAAAATCGTTGGCAATGTTATATATTATTTTCCATGCGTTTACTGCTGTGCAATCTATTACTAGTCTGACACTCTTACCACTAGGCCGCGCTGGTGGCCTAGTGCTAAGAGTGACAGACTAGTAATCACAGCGATCAGTGGTCTCGGGTTCAAACCCCGGGGTATGCACTACTGTACGTGATAAAAAACGTACAAAAAATCAGTCCTCAGGACTAACCAAGAGTTTATTCACCTGAGGACGGAAGTAGATCAGTAACTCTCGAAACGTTGTGTGATACACACTCGAAACAGTGGAAAAAGTCCGATAAAAACATATCATAATAGACCACTGTCAAAAAAAATCATTCCACCTTGCAACTGTTACCTGGGCCGATTCATCAAAACAGTTACGGGTTAGTCGCAATTATTTTTATAATAAAGTATAATAAAATATTTGTTCCCTTCACACTTTACCATTATATAAAGTGTTGTCGATTCAAAAG